>CM073774.1:7184671-7208258 GCA_037158775.1 Hetaerina titia
GGACTGATTCGCAGTATTTATGAGGAAGGAATCTGGCCGGAAGATTTTGTGAAATCATTGTTAGTTCCTCTTACGAAAATGGTAAAGGCTACATCATGTGAGGATTACAGAACAATAAGTTTGATATCCCACGCAGCTAAAGTTATTCTCAGGATCATCAACAAAAGGATAGAGAGTAAGGCAAATGATTACTTAGGGTATGATCAGTTTGGGTTCAGGAAAGGAAGAGGTACGCGTGATGCCATTGCAGTGGTGAGATCACTAATTGAGAGGAGTATAGAATACAATCAGGACGTTTTTGCCTATTTTGTAGATTTCGAAAAAGCGTTTGATAGAGTGAATTGGGAAAAATTAATGCGGGTATTGCAGAAAATAGGATTAGATTGGAAGGACAGGAGACTGACCCGCAACCTGTACATGTCTCAGACTGCTCAGGTTCGAGTGAGGAACGGAGAGTCCGGGTAGGCAGTGTTAGGAAAAGGTGTAAGGCAGGGTTGCCCATTGCCACCGGTGCTATTCAACGTAATGTGGAGGAAATAATTAATGAGGCATGAGAAGAATTGGAGGTGGGAATGAAAGTCGGAGGGGAATTTGTAAAATCGGTTAGGTTCGCTGATGAACAAGCATTGCTGAGTGAATTGGAGGTTCAGTGCGATAGATGTGGGATGAGAATCAACATTAATAAAACAAAGGTTATGCGATTTTCCAGAAAGGAAAAGGCTAAGCTAAACATTTAAATAGGAGGGTAAAAACTAGAGCAGGTAAAACTGTTTACGTATCTCGGAAGTGTTTTGGACCAATACGGGCAAAATGGTAGGGACGTAAGGATAAGAATTGCGCTAGGAAAGGAGGATTTCTCAAGGAGTAGGGAGTAGATGACGGGGACGTTGAGTAGGGAGGTTAAGACAAGACTCGTAAAAACTCTGATATGGAACGTAGCTATGTACGGCGCGGAAACGTGGTCGCTGAAGCAGGAGGATAGACGTTGATTGGAGGCTTTTGAAATGTGGGTGTGGAGAAGAATGGAGAAGGTGAAATGGACCGAAAGGAAAACAAATGAGGAAGTACTGGAGATGGTGGGTGAGGAGAGTGGTTTGTTGAGAGAAATCCTATGGAGGCAGGAAAGATGGATGAAAGGCGTATTGAGCGGTAGTGGAATGTTGAAGAGGGTAATAGAGGGGAGAATATTTGGCAAACGAGGAAAGGGGAGGAACAATATAGGGATGTTGGACGGGATGAAGGGAGGAAAGAAGTACACAGAGATGAAGAGGGACCTGATGTAGTTTAGGTTGCTGGATCGGGTTTTGTTTGGAGTTACAAAATATTTATTTGATAGTTGTGCTCATCTAAAAACCTACCTTAACCGGTAGATTACCTAATAATAATTGCTGTTCAATCGTTCGCTGCATTTTCCGCTTGCCCCGAGTTTCTCGTCAGTGATTCACTAAGAACCCTTTCTAGCCTGAATGAATGCTCGCAGGCGATTTGCGCTTCAAATATGTTGAACCCTACCAGCAAGAGTGCCCTGTGCGACGAACAGTCACGCTAGGAAAAAGTGTTCTCGATACTTTTTATACGAACCTTATTTTGTCCTGGATTGGAGGAGAGAATGGTTTCTGGCGGAAGGCGAGTAGTATGGACGGAGGGCTCAAGCGAATGTGGAGAGAGGGTCAGAAGACCCTTTCCTGATTGGTTAGCTTTTTCATAACGAAACAAGCCTTGCAAATCATGAAGTCTGAAATTCAGTCAATATCACTAAAGATAATACATAAAATCAGCCAGAAAAAAACAACATATTTGAAGGAAACATCCAAACACTAATCTACAGGTTTCGTCCGGAAAATAAGTGTAATAGCTCATTGTCTTTTTTGACTAAAGGGGAGTCGTCCACAACGAATTTGTACCTGAACGACAAACTGTAAATGCTGCATTTTACGTCCAAGTGCTCGACAGGCTTCGAAAACGAGTCGCCCGCGTCTGGCCAGCGATCAACCGTATGGCTGACAACCTGAGCGACAATTCGCCGTCTCACACCGCGCTTGTCGTGTCGGACTTTATGGCAAAGCACGGCGTGGCAACGCTGCCGCACCCGCCCTACAGCCCGGACTTGGCACCACCGGACTTCTTTCTGTTCCCGAAGATAAAGAGGAGTTTGAAAGGAACGCGATACGGGACTTTGGACGCCGTCAAGGAGGCCGTGACGACGTGTCTTCGAGAGGTTCCCGATGATGCCTTCGCGGGAGCGTTCCAGGAATGGGAATGCCGCTGGAACAAGTGTATCGATTCACAAGGGTCCTATTTTGAGGAATATTAGCTTAAGATATGTAAAAGTGTAATAAATTCTTTTTCCTGAGCTCAGTACACTTATTTTCCGGACGAATCCTGTATAACAAAAAATATCCCAACTCATTGACATCAGTTTCCCAATCAACAAGAAAAAAAATCAAAACTAAGCTGTTACATACATTTTTACACAACACGTCAATCGTGTTGTTATATAAAACATTTACGTATTTTCTTAAAAGTATTTACACTGTTAGGGAAATACTCGAATAATTTTGCGGGTAAACTGTTCCAATAAACAATTGCTTTATTAAGAAATGAAATTTTTTTATTTGTTTTTTGTGCCCGGCATTTTTTTTTGAATTTGTGATCGTTTCTCCCCATAAAATTTGGATTTCCCGCCTCTTTCCTCAGTTCTAACCAATCTTTTTCTCCCCATTCAGAATGCGGAACATTCCACAAAGTCCTCTTATCTCGCTTCTACTTTGGAAGGATCCCAGCCCAGTGTTTTTAACATTTCGGTTACACTCTCCATCCTCCTATTCTTCCTCAGTACATATCTGGCAGCCGTTCTTTGGACATTTAAGTTATTGTATGCATCGAATCTGAACTAAAGGTGGTAAAAACATTTAGAAACGAGTTCATTGACCCCAGTCAATTCAGATTCTGGATTGCGTGTCACTTAATCGATTTCGTACTGCATCCCGGGGTGCAATTGTTTTTTGGGTAATAGTGTATGTGTTTGCATGCGAGTGGGATAAAGGGATTTTTACATGAGCTACGCCACTGTGGGCATAGTTTTGCATGTATGGGGTGATTTTGCACGTGGATTTGTTCCTACTTACGGGTGGTGACCTCACATCCCCGCTACACGCTCTTGCGGCGGCTTGCGGGGTATTATGTAGATGAATGTTTCTGTTGTTTTACAAACTAGTAAGCATTTATACCGACCATAAATATTAAATAAATATAAAGCCACCCTATTAAGAGATTCATAACGTCTTATAAACAAATTTAGTTCTTTTCGTCTCTCTCGAACTTATTCTTACCTGAAAGCTATCTCTGAAGAATAAGACCTTTATTTTGCATATCATGCAAAACAGAAGGTCAACAGACTTTTAGCAGCATAACGAAACAGAACCTTCTGCTGTCCGCCCTGCATTTCTTTTGAAATACTGATGAAAAGTGAATAAGAATTATTTTGCAGGTTCTACTGATTTTTATTTTAAAAACGATCAATTTCGTTGAATAGTCGACATCATCAGGAGGTTGACCTGATAATGTCGACTTTGGGCATCATCAGGTCAACCTCCTGTTCCATCAAGTTGTGCCGAAAACCAAAGAATTTTTCAAGTACAGATTTATTTTGACTTTCTCTCATATTCATCGTGCTTCGACCGATTAACCAAACATAAACAAGAGAAGGACGCGTTCCGGGCCTCCCTTGTTCGCCTCAAAACACCATTTTATTTTTCCAGAGTTGGTAGTGCCGTTCTCTCTGGACTCCACCCCGGAAACGTACTTTTCGTCGTCCTTCTCCCTTTCTCACTGCCCCCAGCCTCCCTTTCCTCCATCCCTCCCCCACCCCCTCGCCCGCTCCTTTCTTCGTCGGCGGACAGGAGTGCTTACTGCCCCGGGAGGGTGCGGGACCGCTGGCGCAATCAATTCTCATCCCCAACCCCCTCCCCTCGCGCCATTCCCTTTTTTCCCATTTTTATTTTCGTCCGCTCTTCACAAAAAATAAAACCCCGGGAAAATGCTCTTGTTTCTCACGCTCGCCCCGGGGTCCTATTTCCGGAAAGCGACCGACGGCTGTTGGATTTGATAGCCGCCTCCTTCCGATTGCCCCGATCAGGGGTGCCAGCATAGTTTTAATGGCGCTGAAGAAATAGCGAGGTCACTCGTAATTTTCCGCACGGATGTAATTTAATTGTTGGGCCTGATTTTTTATATTTTCCGCGGATAAATGTTGCGTTTTTTGGTTGAAGCGCTGTTTATTCAGGGTCATCGGTCGAATTCGCAAGCCAGTATTTCACCTTCACTTTTCTGAATTAGAACAAACAAGAAATCATTTCATTTTCAAAAAGTAATGAAAGCAGATCCGTTTCACATCCGATTTAAAACGATCTCGATTACAGTTGCATTTTACAGGTACCTTGAAACGGCGTTCCCAGGAGTACCTTGATATTGGCACTTCAAATCCATGGACAGTTTGAATTAAATTTTGTGAAAAATGATCAACTTTCATTATTTTACCATACTATTCCAAAATGTACGGTTGATTTAAACGCTCTGATAATTGGCAAGATTTTATTTCAAATTGTTCCCTAAAAAATCAGATGCGCGCTGAAAACTGAATTCTATAACCCGTATTCGAGATTAAATGCGGCATTCTCGGCAGATTCTACTATATTCGGCATGTCCATTGGTGAAATTGGGGACCGTTAGGAGAAAGTGGAAGATAGGCCAAGTATGCTGCGTTGCCCCATATTTGAAATATATAAGAATATATTATTATTAGGTAATCTACCGGTTAGGGTAGGTTTTTGGATGGACACAGCTATCAAATAAATAAATATTTTGTAACTCCAAACAAAACCCAATCCAGCAACCTAAACTACATCAGGTCCCTCTTCATCTCTGTGTACTTCTTTCCACCCTTCATCCCAACCAACATCCCTATCCTGTTCCTGCCATTAGCTCGCTTGCCCAACATTCTCCCCTCTATTACCCTCTTCAACATTCCACTACCGCTCAATACGCCTTTCATCCATTTCTCCTGCCTCCATAGGATTTCTCTCAACAAACCCCTCTCCTCACCCACCATCTCCAGTACTTCCTCATTTGTTTTCCTTTCGGTCCATTTCACCTTCTGCATTCTTCTCCACACCCACATTTCAAAAGCCTCCAATCTACGTCTATCCTCCTGCTTCAGTGACCACGTTTCCGCGCCGTACATCGCTACGCTCCATATCAGAGTTTTTACGAGTCTTGTCTTAACATCTCTACTCAACGTCCCCGTCATCAACTCCCTCCTCCTTGAGAAAGCCTCCTTGCCTAGCGCAATTCTTCTCCTTACGTCCCTACCACTTTGACCGTGTTGGTCCAAAACACTTCCAAGATATGTAAACTGTTCTACCTGCTCTATTTTTTCCCCGCCTATTTTAATATTTAGCTTAGCCTTTTTCTTTCTGGAAAATCGCATAACCTTTGTTTTATTAATATTTATTCTCATCCCATATTTATCGCACTGAACCTCCAATTCACTCAACAATGCTTGCAACCCCTTGGCTGACTGAGCAACTAATGCTTGGTCATCAGCAAACCTAACCGATTTTACGAATTCCCCTCCGACTTTCATTCCTACCTCCAGTTCTTCCCATGCCTCTTTAATCATTTCCTCTACATATACGTTGAAAAGTACCGGTGACAATGGGCAACCCTGCCTTACACCTCTTCCTAACACTGCCCATCCGGACTCTCCGTTCCCCACTCGCACCTGAGCAGTCTGAGACATGTACAGGTTGCGGATCAGTCTCCTGTCCCTCCATTCCATTCCTATTTTCTGCAATACACGCATTAATTTTTCCCAATTCACTCTATCAAACGCTTTTTCGAAATCTACAAAGCAGGCAAAAACGTCCTGATATTATTCTATATTCCTCTCGACTAGTGATCTCATTACTGCAATGGCATCACGCGTACCTCTTCCTTTCCTGAACCCAAACTGATCATCCCCTAAGTAATCATTTGCCTTACTCTCTATCCTTTTGTTGATGATCCTGAGAATAACTTGAGCTGCGTGGGATATCAAACTTATTGTTCTGTAATCCTCACATGACGAAGCCTTTGCCTTTTTTGGAATAGGAACTAACACCGATCTCACAAAATCTTCCGGCCAGATTCCTTCCTCATAGATACTACGAATCAGTCCATATATGGCCTTCTTCCCACCTTTCCCTAACCATTTCAACATTTCTACAGGAATATTGTCCAGCCCCACAGCCTTATTTGCTTTCATCTCCTTTAATGCCCTTTCTATTTCATCGTCGAGTATGCCTGGACCTAAGCTATCTTCTTCTACGTCATGTTCCTTTTCTATGTCTAACCTTGTCGGCCTAAGTTCTTTACCATACAGTGTTTCTATATATTCCTTCCATCTCTCTTGGATTTTTCCTGGTTCAACTATTATCTTACCCCATTTATCTTTAACTGTTAGCACACATCTTGCCTTCTTACTTCCCGATAATAACTTAACCTTGCTGTATAGAGCACCAATTTCACCCTTCTTCTGTAAACTTTCCATATCCTCGCATTGCGTTTTCCACCATTCTTCTTTTGCTTTATTTGTGGCCCTTCTCAATTTATTGTTTAACTCTTTGTACTTCATTTTGCCTAACTCTGTGTTTACATTTTTCCATCTTCTTCTCTCATCCATCTTTGCAATCATCTCATCCGTTACCCATGGTTTCCTTATCCTTTTCCCGTTAACGGTTCCTATAGTGTCTTTAGCGGCTTCCAATATCCCTTTCTTGATACATTCCCATTTTTCTTCGATAGTACTCAGTTCTTTACCGTCATCCATCATTTTCTCTACAGCCTCCTGATACTCCTTCCTCGTTAATTCATTTACTGCTTCTAAATTCCATTTTTTAACCCGCCGGCCTTACCTTATCTTCTTGAAACGAACATTACATTTCATAACAACTAAATTGTGGTCAGAGTCCGCATCCGCTCCTGGGAAACTGTGCGAATTTATCACACTGTTCCTAAACCTGTGCCTAACCATAATATAATCTAACTGATACCTTTCTGAGTCACCTGGCATTTTCCATGTATACCTACGCCTTTTGTGGTGTCTAAACCATGTGTTAGTGATGACTAACCCCTGTCTCCTGCAGAATTCAATTGCTTTCTCCCCACGTTCATTCCTCGTGCCTAACCCATAGTCCCCCACCTCACCACCATCTCTTCCTTCGCCTACCGTCGCATTCCAATCCCCCATCACTATCAAATGTTTCCCTGCAGGAACACTCGCGATGATATCCTCTAACTCATCATACATCCTATCGACTTCTTCCTCCTTGTGGTTGCTCGGTGGCATGTATACCTGAATAATGACCAAGTTCGTCGGCTCTGCTTTAATCTCTACGAGTAAAATTCTATCTGTCGCTTGCTCTATGTTGACTACGCTTCTTCCTACCCCTTTATTTAAAATTACGGCAACCCCTCGTTGGCTCTCGTCCCCGCCGCTGTATATTACTCTATAATTGTCACTCCAGTAATCCCCACTATCCTTCCATCTCACCTCGCAGAGGCCTAAAACATCTATGTTACCTCTTTCCATCTCTCGCTTAATATTTTCTAATTTTCCTCTCCTCAACATTGTCCTGACGTTCCAGGTTCCTATTCTAACTACTTTCGCCTTCTTCTGAGTCTTCTGTCCTGCTGAAGTTATTTCTTCCCTGCAAGGATTTCGTGGGATGACGACCGCGGAAGCCTTGCCTCCCCCGCTGCCGGGCACGACACACGGCCAGGACTCAATTTCTGTTTTGCGTCCATCATATTTTATTGGGAATGATAATTGAGGTGGTTTCCCGTTGCCTTCCTCAATAGTGTTTTTAACGTGACACCATCACTTAATGGCCGCCCCACTGGGGTCAGACGCCATTGCAGCCGCCTCACTGAGGAACAGACGCTGCGTGGACTACCTTTCGTCTGGCTCCTAACCTTCGACCTATCTGGCATGGGTGACCCTTCCAGGAGTAATTATTATTACTCCCGCCAGCACAGCTCTAGGGGTCATCGGAACACACAAGCCCTTCCATCACGACAAGGTTGTAGTCCATGGGAGGGATATATATATATATATATATATATATCGTTGCCATATATTTCATATTTTCAAGTAGAAATTAATGAATAAAAAAATTGGAGACATATTGAGCGTAGAGTTTTTCGGTTGCGAAAGCTGCTCGTTGAGAAGAGGATTGATATGAGTCCTTTGAGACGAGGGTTCGGAGAAAGACGGAGCAAATGAAACAAGAACGCTGGGCAAAGAAAACGAAAATCATTTACGATATTAAAGATATAAATTAGAGTGAGAGTTATTGTAAGGAATTAAGGGGCGGGGGATTTGAATGGAGGCCCTTTCCCTAAGTGAACAGACAGTAAATATGTATTTAGTTTTTAGTTGACGCAGTTTTTGAATGAGGTAGTGGTATGTCACGTGATAATTCTAGGAGAAGTTTTGGCTCGTAGGAACGAGGGTGATCTTTATGATTTGAGTATAAGGCCACATTGTAGGTAGAATTTCGGCACGTTTTCGAAATTATTTTTGGCTTCATATGCCTGTAATTGTAACTTGGATTTGATGGATTCCCTGCTCGCCGTGTAATATTGTCTGTTCAATACCTGTGCTATCCAGAAAGTAACTCCTAATATGGTATAAAAATTATACTCGAATAGAAATAGAAAATTTATTTGTTACATCATAAAACTATATATCCTCACTAATTTAAACATGCTCACCAAGAGATTTAAATATTTCTTAAATCTCTAAAATTGTATTCAAATGCCCTTCAGGATAAAATTCTCCCAGCTAAGATCGCAGCCCACCGATGACGGCATCTTGAAGTTCCTGGTCGAGACGTACACGAAACAGTTTTAACAGTGTTGTGGCCTAAATTTCCAGTCGTGTTTCTATGCAGCAGATTCTTAGAAATATGTGGAAAACTTTCCAAAATTTTCAGATATCGTTAACCGCTGGTGTTCACGAACTTTTCGTCAATTTTTAGGTTTAGCAATTCATTGTTCACCACCACAGACGGGTGACCACTTCTGTCATCATCATGGACATTTGTGTTCACTCTTAAATGAACGACAACACTGACGCACAGCTCTCACTGTCTCTTATGGCATTTACTCCGTACAGAGCACACATTTCTCGATGATGAACGTCAGCAGCTTTGCCCTTTTTTTTCGGTAAAATCCTATTCATTGAACGGACTTCATATTTTGCGGGAACTTCTGTTGCATTGTTCGTTTTGGCTCACTATTGTAAACAAACGACAAGCGGCGCGACCTTCCAAACACTGCATCTCGAGGCGTGCCGACTAATACTGTGTGCGTCAATACAACGATCATTCGGCTCTCTCCACTAATTCTCACGCTACACGAAAGCGGAGGTTACTCTCTGGATTGCCCTCGCATGGCCTGTAATATTTTCCGTACACTGTTAGAATTTGCTAATAAAGAAAAATTAATTCGGAATTATTGACATGTAATGATAACGTAAGTTACTTGATGGACTACTCGTGTATATTCCGAAATTGTAATATTTACTGTTTATTTTCAAGTGTCAAGATTTTTAAACCAGTTCCGACGGAATGTATTTATTTATTCTTTCAAGAAATGCGTGGGCACAAAAGGGAATCATAGATCTTTGGATCGGAATCAACCTTTTTATAGCCGAACTACGCAATGTTATCGGAACGCGAAATAATATATTGCGCTCATTTTCCCTCGCGGAAAAATTCCTTTGCATTTTTCACTCCTCTAAATCCCCCCCCTCCCCCCTTGCTCTCTCGACGACGCTTCGCCTCCTCGACGAAGCCTCTTCTTCCGTCGCGGATGAATTCCATGTGTGGCCACCCCCCTCCCTTCCCTTTCACCCCCACCTCCCTCGTCACCCTCCCATTCGCTAACCAGCTTAAACGGCCTTTTTTCAGCGGCACGGGGGCGGGGGGCTCTTTTAAGGGCCTCGAGAGCAAATAGATGAAGGGTAAACGGGCCATTTCGCCTGACGCCCCGAACGGGAGGGGGGAGTCGAGGCGGCCGGGAGTCGGCATGATTGGAAGGGATGGGATTCGTCCGTGCGCCTTGTTTTATCTTTCTCAGCGTCGTTATTTTGCTCTGTTCCACTCGTGCATCATCCCTGCCCGAAGAAGGGGGCTTTTTTACTTTGCTCTCCCCATCCGCTGAGATCTCCCGTTGCTAATTGGGTTTCTCGAGATATATTTTGACTCCTCGCCACCTCTGGTGATGAAACAAGGAACAGCATCTTTGAAGTTAACACCTCCTGTGACATAATTGTAAAATATTCCTATGTCACTTCCAGGATAAACTCGTACTTAATTCAATCGAATGCTGCATTCGTTTAGAACTTACAGTGCTCCGTGTGCGTTCCACTTCTATTGGGCCTGGGGGTCGTGAGGGCGATCTCTTGCTTTGCCCCCGATATTGCCGGCCAGGGGGTCGCCTTTGTAAGCCCGTGGAATTAATTTCCACGGCAGGAGTAAAGGATTTTTGAAGACAGGAGATATCCAAGTCGAGCGGCGCTGCGGTCGCGTAAATAAGTTAACTCTTTGTGCCCGGTCGATTTTCATTTTCGAATCGAATTCTTAATCGAATCAACTTGGAAGGAAAATCGTGTGCTTTGTGCTGAAAAATATGCTCATCAACACGGTGAAGCAGCTCTAAGGCTTAAGCAGTTCATTTGATATTCGAGCTTTAGCTGTATGCTATCAGATTAGTATTACTTATTCATTTGACGCTCTGTGTGCATGAGTAATACATGTTGTAGAAAATTTCCTAATAATGAGTTGCGGTTCATGTACCCCGAAGTATTTCACGAGAAGTAATTCTCTTCCTAATTGGTTAATTTCAGCTTCAGAGTGAAATGTATTTTGTCAATAAATGTTCAATTCTTAAATATAAGACTGTAAGAAATAAGAGAGCATTTATCAGTGTGTAAGAGTGTGTTATCTCTTTTATGTATAAGTTTGTGCCGTTTGCTGTTTCTCCTGCCATGCGCTTTGCCCACGCATACTCGTATGAGAAAATGAAAAATCTTTAAAACTTGATGAAAATATAATAGAAATAATAATGAATGACAATGTTCTATTGGTTCTATATCCTCATTGGTAGAAATCCCTACGATTCGTTTTACAATTTTTCCCAAAATGCATTACGTTGTGTTTTAAGAATATCTTAACCCTCTACTCTCATCTTAACTCTGCCCGTGCGTCATTCATTTCAGAATGCAAGAGTTGTATAAAAAGTATCGGTAACAATTTTTTCTGACGTGTGCGTGAAGTGCTGGATTCAGAAGAGCCAGATTCGGTCAGTTAAGTGTGCGCATGATCGTAGATCGCATTGGCATCGACATAAGATGACAGCGCACACCATAATCACTGCAAACTTGGTGATGCCGAAGATCTGCGCTAAAGTCGTCCTCCCGAGGGTCTTCGGACGGACGACCAAGAGCGGAGTCGAGTCTGTCAAAGTCAAAGTCTGTCTGCTTGCGAAGACCTCCTGCAACGGTATCGCGACGATGCTCTAACCCCCTTACAGTCCCGACTTATCACCACTGGCAGACTATTCCCTATAAAAGTGAAATCCTCCTGCAAAGGATACCACCATGGGACCCTAAGGGCCGACAAAGAAGCTTGCACGTGTATCCTTAAGGACCTTCCGGAATCCGCCTACGAGGGAGCCATGAAATAGCCGCTGGCAAATGTATGTCAAGGCTCAAGGGATGTACTCTGAAGAATTTTGAGGCATTGCAGCGGTGACGTAGGAAATAAATCAATTTTTAATAAACGTTTCCCAATACTTTTTATACATTTTATGTATTCAGTCGTAGCGGAAACTCCAAATGAACTGACCTCAGGATAAACTCATGTTATCAATTATCGCTCTAGTGCCCCTCTTAGAAAAGGCACTTTGACTATTGTTTCTGGCCGACAAAATCTGGCCCCAATAGCTCGCCACATGACTGCCTCGCCTTCTTCTTAGATGAGAGTTTCATTCGGATTGGGTGCAAACGGCAAACTCATTTGTACGACGGAGACGGGAGCACTACTTACATGCCACCAAGGTCTCGGCCGTAGTTCGGTCTAGTCGTAAGTGCCTGCGGAGGCATCCAATGAGAACTCTTTTCATTAGTTCTTCACGGGTCCTCGCATTGGGACAAGTTCTGCGGGAACAGGTGGTTCGCGTCGAGTTTCGGTTCGAGGTTGCGCGTGGGATCGCCTTTCTCCTTTCTTTCTTTCTCCCGTGAGCTCCCGATATTATCGCAGTGCGTGTATCGGATTTCGATAACGGGCGGATTCGGCTATTAAGTGGTGCTTGCCCAAGAATCCATTTTCGGAGCGAGGGGGGGGGGGCGATGATTACAATCGATTATCGACATTCGCGCTCATGAATGTACTACGTTGGATCCCTGAGATATAAAAGTTTCCGTTTTCCCGAACTTGGCCTGACTATTCAGTATCTTCTGATTCCACCGTGATCTTCAGTGAGAAAACGTAGATGGAAAATCATTGAGGCACGATTAATCTTTGAATGTGGCCCTTGGAGCCACCGTCAGCAATGCATAGAGGTCAAATTTTCTCGAATGACGATGGACGAAAATTTAGAACAGCGATTGCAACAGCTTACGTATCAATAAAGCTTATCGAGTCTCGAGGCCAATTATTAATCCTTCCATCAAACCCACCGAAGTATATCCTACCGAGGTCATTATCCAGGAGGTGATATTGGCAAATTGCAAGAACGTGCCAATCGCCTGCAATTATGCCGGAATATCTAACGCTCATGACACGTATCGAAAACTAATCGGGAAAGTAAAAAATGCCATTTGTTGTTATAATACTCGTTTTTATCAGTATGTCTTGCAGCGAATCAAGTTCTGTCTTTCTTATTCATTGAAGCTCATTATTATCAAAAGTGACAAATTGGTGGATAGCATTCCGGTTGCAAGTACGAAATTATACGTATGACAAACTTATTGATTATTTGGTTGTGTCCACATAATGTGCAGAGTGCCGCACTTGGTTCATTTGGTATTATTTTAGAAAATAAATTAATGTGTCGATGATATTTGATAACTCATAATAAAAACTAATTTTAGAAGAAGCGGGTTGCGTTCATCAATCAGTGACGCCCACGTCGGAGTGAGCAAAGATCGCAGGTTCCGTCGTGGGAGAATGCTGTTCCGCGGCGGGACTCGGGACCATTGGGACTCTCGGGGAAGCGTGATTGCAACCATTGTGGGCATCCGTCGACTTGATCCCCGGCGCACGCCGACTGCCCGAGGTTTTCGAACGACGAAAGAAAGACAGGCACACGACGAATGAGGATGAAATATTTGAGGACCCCATCGGATTTTTGTTTCAACGGCAGAGATAGTTTCCTTCGATGGGATCAATTACGGCGTATTCATTTCACGTTAGATTATGAAAATATATTTCGCATAGGCGTGTGGCGGGGGGTGTTAGGGCACCACCCACAATATTTAAAAAAATTGCATGCAAAAGCCACAAATGTATACCGTCCACAAACAAAACATGATATACATTCATACAAGAGCCCATACACCCCAAACACATGCAAACACACAAACTACCAACTAACATGCACATGCACCTACAGATACACATAGTATCTCTGCAATGTTTAATTTTGTTCCGATTTGTAAATTAAATGTTTTAATGTTTCTAAAGTGACTTCGGTGTCTTAATATTATGATTTCGGACTGTTCTGGGAAAGAATATCTCTTATTTCATCTTAGTGGTCTGATTTATCGAAATAGTGTGGGGTCATTAAATTCCTAATAATAATATAGTGTCATCGTTAAACTCGTTTGTTCTATATACCTTTCTAAAAGTCTAAGTCTCGCTTGTTCTCTTCGCATCTCAAGTGGCTCCCAACCTAACGACCCTAAGAGACCTGTTAAACTTGTGTTCTTATAATAGACATTTTTAACGAATTTGGCGGATTTCCTCTGGACTTTATCTAATTATTTTTGTCAAATATTCTCCTATGGATCCCAAATACTTGCGCCATATTCCAACTGAGATCATATTCCAAATAAGGCAAGGTATTCAGAGATGAAGAGGGGCTTATTAATATAATGTACAAGGTTCGTTCCAAAAGTAATCCAATTATATTAAAAAAGTAATTTATTGAACATAATTGCACGAACATTTAAAATTCTTCAAAGTACTGTCCTTGGGTCTCTACGGCTTTCTTTAACTTTCTCATTACATTTCCCCACCACCCGTTTAATGAAGCCCAGTTTCTTTAAAGCGGATCCACATATTGTCCTGATGTGTGCCCCCATGAAAGGCGTAGTAAATAATGGTATGGTGGGCGAGGAGAGGGGATTGTTGGGAGAAATCATGAGGAAGTAGGAAATAATGATGAAAGGCATACAAATCGGCAGTGGGATATTGAAGATTTTGATAAAAGAGAGAATGTTAGACAAACAAGGAAGAGGCAGGAATAGGATAGGGATGTTGGGTATACTATAATGAAGGAAGAACACGGAGGTAAAGAGGGGCTTGTTGTAGAGTAGGATCTTTGGTCGTATTTTGTTAGGAGAGACATGATATTTGTTTGGTAGTAGTGTTCATGTAAAACCTACCTTAACCGGTAGATTCCTTGATAATAATGATGATATTAGTATTTTTGATTATACACAGTTTCTTATTAATGAATATAGTTTAATGAGTTTACATGCTGGAAGTTTATTGAATAATGTGCAAATTTGACAGGCGAACTACGTAGGAAGAGGGGTACCAAAACCATAGGCTCCTGTCATATTTTGGGGAACCTTTGTGTGAAGAGCTGAGGCCGGAAGGGGCGGGTATACTTTGCGATACAATGTTAGACGCAGAAAAAATTAAGGAAAACCATAAAGAGAAAAAACATGTCAGAGTGTTGGAAGTGTTCATTTGGCTGCAAGAAAACATCACTTTCCTCAAAGGACTGATCATGGAGAGGCTTATTGACCTGCTTCAGTAAGAAATTGGTCACCCCCCCTACAATTATGATTATTTCTCTCTTCAATTACGTCTGTTACCTTAAAGGAAGTTAAACTCTAGAGAAAAGCTAAATTGATAAGGTTGCAAGTGATGGAGAACGTGAAAAAATAGGCTCATTATATTAGTGCGGATTTTTTTATCTCTCGGTGTTGAATATTAGTTTTTCGTAAATAAAAATGCTTAGATTTGTTTGGTTTCTAGGTGGAAAAAACGAGTAAGGTTTTTGGTTTTATAAAATACACCCTTCAGCTGTACAGTATATAATACATGTTCTACACATACATATTACATGTTCTATATATACATATTAAATGTTCTATTGTGCCGTCCAAAACTTTGGACGGCACAATAGAACACAGAATGAAACAGATAACACGTAAAAGAACACCTACATTGTAGATTATTTGAGCTTTTGGCCTACTCCGAGGCCTTCTTTAGGTCAGACTCCTGAGTTCTTTTGCGTGTTACCTGTTTTATTCTGTGTTCTATGGTGCCGTCCAAAGGTTATATTGCTCTCGTGAGTACTTCCGCATCGGTTGTGGAGAGGGAAAGGGAGAAGGGAGGCCTGAGGGGAGCGGAGATGGGATATGAATGAGCGGGAGGATGTGGAAATAGTTCCAAGCGACACAGAAAACTAATAGTTCATCCACAAACACTACAACATCTCCGACCCAGGTGCCAATTCAGAGAGTCATCATCAGGGCTCGACAAGTCAAAACTCAGACCAAGAATTACAAAATATATGCGGATGAACAAAATATCCCACTATCCTACATGAAACAAATCCACACCTATCCACTTCGGCCCTTCATAATTAGTAAACGACATTGAGACCCGGATGTTGACAGACTTTGCACAGCCATATACATGCCATTTCCATCGTTTTTAATTTTATAGGGTTATCGGATGAGGGAAAAACCCCTGCCAAGGAGTTCCACGCCTCCTTGAAGGCGGCACCCGTAATGCTGCTTAGCTCCCTCGTCACGGCCTATTGCAACGTTCCCACCGAGCCATAGTGACGTCCTTTCATTACGGATTTGAGGCAGGGGTGAGGAAAAAGTCTCTGGTGGGGCAACTTCAAGACTGTAGGGTGGCTGAGGCATGGTCGAGAAGCTCTTGGCAGATCCGCGTGCGAGTTTTCCCCGAGAGCACTCGCGACAAGAACTTCGCACACACCTTTCTCATGCCCATGTTTTCAGTCACAAGTCGATACACATCACTTTCAGGGACACTCAATTCATCAGAAATCATGCGAACACTTAATCTACGATGTCTGCTCAACAAAGCCTTCACTCTTGCAGCTGTAACTGGCATAGGAGAAATCCTTGCAAACCCTGAGTGAGTGCGATTCTCAAAGGTCGAGTCACGCACTCGAGTGATTGAGTGACTGCAAACGTGAACTTGGGTGCTCTCTTTTTGGTTTTTAAATTTTGTTTTAAACTAATTTTTATTCCTATGTGAGATCGACGGGTCCCTGGCTTAGATGATACCCTTTAAAATCCTGTGTGCCCAATACGATTCACGAGGGTGCCTGTTATTCCTTGACTCACCCTGATGATCGAATGGTTGTTAGTCTGTTCCCTTATTTATTTTTGTATTGTTTGTGTTTAATGGAGGGAAATGTGGATCACTGTTTCCGAAACAAACCCAAGTGACCGAGTCTGTGTTTCCCATTTCTCCTTGGCTTATCACATTGGTTTTACCTACACTTCTTAAACACACCCAGTGCCAATCAAGTTTAAGGTCTCGGCTATTTTGTTTCCCAACGCTATTGTGATCCCTATGGTGACTATGGAAAAAATATGGAATGATTTGTGGAAAAAATTACATCTTAAATCTATCTGTTCTACACTCAATCCCTATAATTTTATTGCCATGATCTCCCCTACCGCAGTACGATGGGGGTAATGATACATTTTCAAAATCACTGCTAAAGAGACGTCCTCCCAATTTGTGCAAGACATTCAATCTGTGGTTTAACCTTCGCTCCGTGAGTGATTGTCAGCCCAGCCGCTCTAATATTTTGGATACGTTACTAAATTTATCATAACAACGTTTTACAAATCTAACTTCGCTACGCTGCATATACTAATATGTTCTGTTGATTATCATATATATGTTGAAGATAATACTATTATTTTATATGATAAAAATTGGCTGTAATTGTATGTTGTTTCCGTTGCATGACATATATGATGAAGATTATTAGAATTGTAATTTTGAGATTTAAACATTAAAATGTATTAATTTGTAAAAAGTATAACTGCTTCGAATAATGCTGTACCCTAATACTTTAAGAGTGTTACTTTTCTCTCCAAAATGAATTTTTTGGTTTCGATGGAGTGAGTTTCAATGCTCCAGATTTGTTTGAATTAGATTAGCGCGCCTCCATGCAGTTTGGCGAGAATGTATCGCTGCCCAAAGGTAATAAGTGGACGTATTTATTTGCGAGAAGTCGTTTGGCGCCGGAAAACATTCCGGTTGACGCTAAAGGAGTTTTGCGAGCGGGTCTCCGTCACCGTTAAATGTCGGAGTTGATACGCTTCCGTCCTATCTTTACTCAAAATCTTGGCCCGGACGTGTTGAATTAACGGTGCCGAGTCGCATACAAATGCTTGTTTTCGCCCTTTCCGACTCTGATGGAGGCGTAAAGAAAGCGATGCGATGTTCCACGCGAGCGGCAGGTAATTTGTCGTTGTCAGACGGGCCTCGCAGCTCTTGGAAGTTTATTTTCCTCAGCTGAACATCGTTAAAATGCCTCCCTACGCTTGTTTTCGCTTGTCCGTTCGGTTGCTACAGGCAGCTTTGGAACAGCTTTGCACGGATTAACGTTGCGTCCGATGAAGTTAGGGGACTAAAGACTTTCCTGCCCAGAATCATCCTAAAAGTAGATTTTGCAGAGCTGCGCCCTTACGCTGTAGTACGCAGCGGGCATTACGGCCGACGTGCACTGCACTTCGAAATAACTAGATGGGAGGGGTTGGATCGAAGAAGAAACCTGACGTCACTGAACGAGTGCGCCGATATGTGTTTTCGAACGAAGACTTCGAGTCGGAGTGACGAATAGAGTCAGTGAAATATGCTGGAGCATGCAACGAACAGCTGGAACTCCGGAGAATCCTATGCAGAGAGGTTTATGTAGTGCGCTATGATGCGAAGGAAATGCATTTAAGCCGATAATGAATAACTCTCATCAACAAAATAAATGGTGGGACGTAGGGGATGAGATCATTGCGAAAAGACCGACATCAGAAAATGTTTGCCTAGAACATTGAAAATGGCGAATTAACAAACTTTGTTTCAGTCAACATGACTGTATTGCATGGGGAACGCAAATATAAATACCAAAAATGTATCTGAAATATTCCACAAAAATAACCGAAATTTATTGAAAAAGAATATTGATTGAGTGGGTCAGAAAATAGTTTGGATTGTGATAATCAGCAATGGACATGTATTGAAAAAGTGCGTGCTCTACACTGCTCGGGTAGTGTAGATAGACAACTTATTTATTTTATAGTTTTAGTACCCTGAAAGCCACTGCTAGGGCAAGTGGCAGAGGGCCAATACACACCAGACTAATTTAGACCAGAATATTTTTACCCCTACCGCGGTCGGACAATGTTAATCTGATCCCTCTTCTTTTGTGGAAAAAAATGATATCTTAAATTTATTTGTTCTGCACTTGATTTCTGTAATTTTACTAACATGATATTTCCTACCTTAGTACGATGGGAGTAAAAATACATTTCCAACGTCACTGCTAACAAGACCTCCTTCCAGCTTATGCAAGAGCTTCAATCTGTATTTAAAACTTCGCTCCATGAAGTGATTCCCAGCCTAGTTGCTCTAATATTTTGGATACACTGCTAAGTTTATCATAGCAACATTGTACAGATCTAGCTCCTCTACGCTGCACGCAATTCAATACGGCAATTAATCCGATTTCGTGAGGATCCCATATATAGTACTGCAGCATATTCTAAATGAGGCCTAACCAGCGAAAGATAACAACTCTCCTTGACCTTTTCATCACATTAACCAAGTACTCTTCTAATAAATCCTAATATTTTGTTAGCTTGTCCGCATATTCCCCCTATGCGTTTCACCCAGCAGAGATCATGAGTGAGGGTAACGCCTAGCTATTTGTTTGACTATACGCGCTCTATTTAATGTGCTCCTGATGCAGGTGTTTGGAAGGGAATTACTCTTTTCTCAAAAATTCATTCCAACACACTTATAGAAGAGAGTCTACTAACCAGACGGATATACTCGTAGAGTGGAAGTGGCAGCAATAGGGACATCGAAAAGGGTCTTTGTTGAGCATAATGACCTTTGTTGAGTGACAAATCTATAGAATATGCGCGAAGAGAAAGAAATGATGATTTGGAAACTGGGAATGTGAACAAATGAAGGTGCGTATTATTATGCACGTTTGATTTCTGTGTGAATGCATATCGATCGGGATTGACGGTGACAACGAGAGAGCCATCCGGAAACAATTTAGATATGGTGGAATCTGTTGGGAAAACAGGCATTGCTAGGAATCTTATGGAAAAGACGAACTCTGTAGAAATACTTATGTGAAAGTAATTTCCACCTCACTAAATCGTAATCATACATTTATAAATTAATAGTGGATACAGTTAAAAATAAACGATGTTAAAATAATACCGACTTGTCCTATATTTTTCTTGGCCAACCCTCGAAGCTCTCTTTATGGCTGCCTACCAGGCAATACCTGCCAGACACTCTAAGACGGCAGGTACGGCAACGAGGATGTCAACGCAGAGTTAAAATTTTCCTGTGGTTTCCACGTGAGTGCTGACGTTATGCGTATTCCCTCAAGTGCTGAGCCAAATAATCGCCTAGAAAATATTTGATGGCTCTTATATTCCCTTATGCAAGCATTGATGAGTAAATTGGAAATGCAGTACGATAGATATGGGATGACAATAAATATAAATAAAATGAAGGCTTTGCGATTTTTCAGAAAGAAAAATACTAAGCTTAATATTAAAATAGAAGGGAAAAACCTAGAGCAGGTAGAACAATTTACGTTTCTCGGAAGTGTTTTGGACCAAAGCGGTTAGAGTAGTAGGGACGTACGGAGAAGAATTGCGCTGGGCAAAGAAGCTTTCTCAAGGAGGAGGGAGTTGATGACTGTGACGGACGTTGAGTAAGGATGCTAAGAAAAGACTCATTAAAACTTTAATATGGAGCGTAGTTATGTACGGCACGGAAACGTGGTCATTGAAGCTGGAGGATAGACGTAGATTGGAGGCTTTTGAAATGTGGGTGTGGAGAAGAATGGAGAAGGTGAAATGGGCCGTAAGGAAAACAAATAAGGAAGTACTAGAGATGTTGGGGGAGGAGAGGTGTTTGTTGAGAAAAATCCTATGGAGGCAGGAAAAATGGATGAAAGGCGTATTGAGCGGTAGTGGAATGTTGAAGAGGGTAATAGAGGGGAGAATGTTGGGCAAGCGAGGAATGCGCAGGAACAGGATAGGGATGTTGGACGGGATGAAGGGAGGAAAGAAGTACACAGAGATGAAGAGGGACCTGATATAGATTAGGTTGCTGGATTGGGTTTTGTTTGGAGTTACAAAATGTTTATTTGATAGTTGTGTCCATCCAAAAACTTACCTTAACCGGTAGATTACCTAAAAATAATAATATAATATTCGCTTGAGTGTTAAATATTTTTACACCATTTTGCATAGTTTTAAATATTCTGGAAATATCTTTCCTATGTAATTGTGAACATAAAAATTATTTTGGAATTTGTGCCTGATCACTGGCTAGGGATTAACCTGTAAATCACCTCACCAACCTCAATGTTCCCCTCCATTTTTATTCCTTTTACAGTGGTGTAGAAAAACTCTTCTCGGCTAAAAGAAATATTATTTATAATAGGCATTCTACAAAAATGCAAATTTATCCTTTTTTGTGGAGAATTTGGTAAGAAATGTTTTGAAGCAAAATTCAAACAAATGGCTACAAATGCAAAATGTAGACTTTTTCCATTTATATGCGAAAGTGTAGGTTGCAACTTGAGAATATTCGTCGGCGTGGGTGTGAATCCGTGAGAGGCCGTGGTTCGAACTCGGAGCACACGATTTCCAAAAGGCAATTTCTATTTTTCTCTGTTGTGCTGCCTCAATGTAAAGAACACACGAACAGTCAGAACACAGTCACATTGGGGAGCGAACTTTCTCGCGATGCAATTCTCGCATTGAAGCGTCCCTACTTGCACGTTCGCACCAGATCGGGTGTAACATCGCTGGCTTCCAAAAGGACTGATGGAGGCGGAGTGAATGACTGTGCCTTGCGGAAAAAGGACACCTCACTTCCTGATGACCTGATCCGCAGTAATACCCGAATACACGCACACCATTTTTCCGGAGGTGTCACATCCCACACGCGGCTGTTCTCGGAAGGGAAATAGACTTGGGCTTTTGGACGACCACGTCGCCCGCTTCGGCCGGAACCATTTTGCTCTGCATCCGAGCGTTCCCCTTTCGCCTCCCCGGCGCGGAGTCCCTCCCTCCCGAGTCCTCCGACCGGAGATTGCCTCCCGGCGCTGCTAAATAACATGCCCGCTCGCAACCCCACGTGAGGGAAAATAATTCGACCCGCTCCCCAGGGCCGGGCGCTCCGGACGTGCGGGAGAAAGAAGCAGATGACATGGGTGGCTCAGAACATGCGTGGCATCCTCGATACTTACCGTACTAAATGAATGTCCATTGGGGTTCACCACCGCCCAAACACTGCCTCGGTTCATCCAGGGCTGGTCAGAATTGTCAGGATTGCCGACTGCTTTGGCTGTCGTATGTGGAACTGGCAGACAGCCTACGGAGGAATTGTCATCGACCGGCTCTGAAATCTTTTGGCTCTGCGTTCTTACTTCCATTTCTTAGCTGATCTTCCCAAAATATGTGTCAGAGGGCAAAACGTTTCTTCTTCCAATTCCTTTCTTCGTATTAATGCTCATACATTATATGTACTGCACCCACTTTCACCCCTACCCTCAGCCCTTGCCATACCTCTCTTATTTTCTCCGAATGAATATATATGTGTATATGACATATGTGGGTCGCGGTAGTCCAGTGGTAGAGCGTTGGACTACTGACCGGAGGGTCCCGGGTTCGAAGCTTCAGTGCTTCAGTGACCACGTTTCCGGGCCGTACATAGCTACGCTCCATATCAGAGTTTTTACGAGTCTTGTCATAACATCCCTACTCAACGTCCCCGTCATCAACTCCCTCCTCCTTGAGAAAGCCTCCTTGCCTAGCGCAATGCTTCTCCTTACGTCCCTACTAATTTGACCGTGTTTGTCCAAAACACTTCCGAGAAACGTAAACTGTTCTACCTGCTCTATTTTTCGGCCTCCTATTTTTTTATGTTTAGCTTAGCCTTTTTCTTTCTGAAAAATCGCATAACCTTTGTTTTATTAATATTGATTCTCATCTCATATTTATGGCACTGAACCTCCAATTCACTCAACAATGCTTGCAACCCCTTGGCTGACTGAGCAACTAATGCTTGGTCATCAGCAAACCTAACCGATTTTACGAATTCCCCTCCGTCTATCATTCCTACCTGCAGTTCTTCCCATGCCTCTTTAATCATTTCCTCCACATATACGTTGAACATCACCGGTGACAATGGGCAACCCTGCCTTACCCCTCTTCCTAACACTGCCCATCCAGATTCTCTGTTCCCCACTCGCACCTGAGCAGTCTGAGACATGTACAGGTTGCGGATCAGTCTCCTGTCCCTCCAATCTATTCCTATTTTCTGCAATATACGCATGAGGTTTTTTCAATTCACTCTATCAAACGCTTTTTCGAAATCTACAAAACAGGCATAAACGTCCTGATTGTATTCTATATTCCTCTCGACTAGTGATCTCATTACTGCAATGGCATCACGCGTACCTCTTCCTTTCCTGAACCCAAACTGATCATCCCCTAAGTAATCATTTGCCCTGCTCTCCATCTTTTGTTGATGATCCCGAGAATAACTTTAGCTGCGTGGGGTTTTAAACTTTTTGTTCTGTTGTATTTATATAATAATTATATTAATAAGGCCCTCTTCATACCTTGATCTAGTTAGACCTAATTGGAATATGCCGCAAGTATTTGAGATCCTTGGAGAAAATTTGGCAAAAATAATTAGATAAACTTCAGAGAAAATCCGTCAGATTTCAGAACAGGGTTACAACAAGAACACAATTGTGATAGGTCTCTCATTCGATTTAGGCTGCGAACCACTTGAGATTCGTAGAGAACAAGCGTGCTATATACTTTTAGAAAAATTCAGAACCAACGAGTTTAACGATGACAATAAAGGAAATATAATGGCCCCACACTGATTAGGTAGATGAGACCACGAAGATAAAATAAGGGAGTTGGATTCCAAAACAGATAGATTTAATTACTCATTCTTTCCCAGAACAATAAGGAATCCTA
>CM073774.1:7208358-7576119 GCA_037158775.1 Hetaerina titia
AGCACCCCAGGAACAGGAATTTGTTGGTTTTGTTCTGTTTTTATCTGGTGTTGACCTAACACCTACCTGCCAACCGCGCCCTGCGAAGGCTTGCGGGGTATTTGTGATTGCGGTGTATTTAGATATAGATGATATCCTTTCTTTTCATCCAAAGACTTACACGCCTGATTTCAAAGAGTGAATGATAGTAGTGTCAAGATGCTTAGGCTCAAACCTAATTTTATGAAATTTCAAGAAACTGTAAACAGTAACTTTAACGGAGTCAACCACGCTATGTGTGCATTATAATGCATACAATTTCAGAGAGTAAAAATCATTCGCCTGTCATCCCGGTCAAGGCGAATGATTTTTACTCTCTGAAATTGTTGCATTATAATTTTATGAAAGTACAAACAGGCGAATAGAAAACACGATAAGAAGAAGATCGCTGCTCTCTCAAGAGCAGGATATTAAATATTAGGCATGCGTTACTTCAGTGATGAGGTACAATTCATAACGGATATTAGGAGGGTTTTTTTGAAAGGTTCTCGGAATGGAATAGAAATAAATGACTTTCCTCAGTGAAACATTTTCTATTTTTCAAAATAGTCTAACTGTGCTTTTGTTTGTTTTTTAGTTTCCATTTTTCAAAATAGTCTAACTGTGCTTTTGTTTGTTTTTTAGTTTCCCCTTCCATCCCTCGTCCCTCTCCGTGGGGGAACCTTCCTGTTACCTGCAGCGCTGGGTGCAATTCCCTACCTGTGTCTTTGGGGAAGAGAGCGTTTTATGTTACATATTCTTGTGGTACACCACAAAAGGCGTAGGTATACATGGAAAATGCCAGGTGACTCAGAAAGGTATCAGTTATTTTATGGTTAGGCACAGGTTTAGGAACAGTGTGATAAATTCGCACAGTTTCCCAGGAGCGGATGCGGACTCTGACCACAATTTAGTTGTTATGAAATGTAATGTTCGTTTCAAGAAGATAAGGCAAGGGCGGCGGGTTAGGAAATGGAATTTAGAAGGAGTGAATGAATTAACGAGGAAGGAGTATCAGGAGGCTGTAGAAAAAATGATGGATGACGGTAAAGAACTGAGTATTATTGAAGAAAAATGGGAATGTATCAAGAAAGGGATATTGGAAACCGCTAAAGTCACTATAGGAACCGTTAACGGGAAAAGGATAAGGAAACCATGGGTAACGGATGAGATGATTGCAAAGATGGATGAGAGAAGAAGATGGAAAAATGTAAACACAGAGTTAGGCAAAATGAAGTACAAAGAGTTAAACAATAAATTGAGAAGGGCCACAAATAAATCAAAAGAAGAATGGTGGATAATGCAATGCGAGGATATGGAAAGTTTACAGAAGAAGGGTGAAATTGGTGCTCTATACAGCAAGGTTAAGTTATTATCGGGAAGTAAGAAGGCAAGATCTGTGCTAACAGTTAAAGATAAATGGGGTAAGATAATAGTTGAACCAGGAAAAATCCAAGAGAGATGGAAGGAATATATAGAAACACTGTATGGTAAAGAACTTAGGCCGACAAGGTTAGACATAGAAAAGGAACATGACGTAGAAGAAGATAGCTTAGGTCCAGGCATACTCGACGATGAAATCGAAAGGGCATTAAAGGAGATGAAAGCAAATAAGGCAGTGGGGGTGGACAATATTCCTGTAGAAATGTTGAAATGGTCAGGGAAAGGTGGGAAGAAGTCCATATATGGACTGATTCGTAGTATCTATGAGGAAGGAATCTGGCCGGAAGATTTTGTGAGATCGGTGTTAGTGCCTATTCCAAAAAAGGCAAAGGCCTCATCATGTGAGGATTACAGAACAATAAGTTTGATATCCCACGCAGCTAAAGTTATTCTCAGGATCATCAACAAAAGGATAGAGAGTAAGGCAAATGATTACTTAGGGGATGATCAGTTTGGGTTCAGGAAAGGAAGAGGTACGCGTGATGCCATTGCAGTAATGAGATCACTAGTCGAGAGGAATATAGAATACAATCAGGACATTTTTGCCTGTTTTGTAGATTTCGAAAAAGCGTTTGATAGAGTGAATTGGGAAAAATTAATGCGTGTATTGCAGAAAATAGGAATGGATTGGAGGGACAGGAGACTGATCCGCAACCTGTACATGTCTCAGACTGCTCAGGTGCGAGTGGGGAACGGAGAGTCCGGATGGGCAGTGTTAGGAAGAGGTGTAAGGCAGGGTTGCCCATTGTCACCGGTACTGTTCAACGTATATGTAGAGGAAATAATTAAAGAGGCATGGGAAGAACTGGAGGTAGGAATGATAGACGGAGGGGAATTCGTGAAATCGGTTAGGTTTGCTGATGACCAAGCATTAGTTGCTCAGTCAGCCAAGGGGTTGCAAGCATTGTTGAGTGAATTGGAGGTTCAGTGCGATAAATATGGGATGAGAATAAATATTAATAAAACAAAGGTTATGCGATTTTACAGAAAGAAAAAGGCTAAGCTAAATATTAAAATAGGCGGGGAAAAAATAGAGCAGGTAGAACAGTTTACATATCTCGGAAGTGTTTTGGACCAACAAGGTCAAAGTAGTAGGGACGTAAGGAGAAGAATTGCGTTAGGCAAGGAGGCTTTCTCAAGGAGGAGGGAGTTGATGACGGGGACGTTGAGTAGGGATGTTAAGACAAGACTCGTATAAACTCTGAAATGGAGCGTAGCTATGTACGGCGCGGAAACGTGGTCGCTGAAGCAGGTGGATAGATGTGGGTTTGGAGAAATGTGGGTTTGGAGAAGAATGGAGAAGGTGAAATGGACCGAAAGGAAAACAAATGAGGAAGTACTAGAAATGCTGGGGGAGGAGAGTGGTTTGTTGAGAGAAATCCTATGGAGGCAGGAAAAATGGATGAAAGGCGTATTGAGCGGTAGTGGAATGTTGAAGAGGATAATAGAGGGGAGAATGTTGGGCAAGCGAGGTAAGGGTAGGAACAGGATAGGGATGTTGGACGGGATGAAGGGAGGAAAGAAGTACACCGAGATGAAGAGGGACCTGATATAGATTAGTTTGCTAGGTGGGGAGTCACAAAATGTTTATTTGATAGTTGTGTCCATCCAAAAACCTGCCTTAACCGGTAGATTACCTAATAATAATTATTCATAATTCTTTTGGTAGTGGAATTTCGCCTTGCTACTTACCAAATTCTATGCTGCACGATATTGGATAAGTTTATTACTTCATCCGAAGATGCAATTATTTGTTAGTCGATAGTATATGTAATTGAATGCGTGTAGAATGAAAGGAGGTAGATATGTATATGCATGCGTGTAGAATGATAACATTTTTGCTTGAAAGTATGCACCACTGTGGGTATGGGTTTGCATGTATTTGTTGGTTTTGAATGCGATCTTATTTCCCTTTTACGAGTGGTGACCTAACACTCTCCGCCACATGCCCTTGCGGTACTAGAGCCACAATCTTGGGATCTAAACGTCCCTATACTCGGTACGTGGTAGTGTGCAAACTGTGGTTCTTCTACTTTGCTCAGACTGCGAGTTGTTAAAATGCGCGCTTTAATAGAAAATCCCGGGAGTTGTCAAGGGAAGCTATCCAGAAAGTAACTTATGTTTTGAAATAAAATACGAACATATTAACAAGACAAAATTGTGTTGTATACATTATAAACGTATATTCTTAAGCTACTTTTCTACATAGTTGCCATTCAAATTGAGACATTTATCACAACGATACTCAAGCTTCAATTCCGTCTCTGAAGAAATCTGCCGCCGTCTTGCATTTTAACCACCTGTTTACTCCAGCATGCAATTCTTCATCATTGCCAAAGCAGCACTGTGTTGCAAGCTACGTCTAGCGAGAGATCTGTAATCGTAAATCGGTAATTTTTACGAATATTTTCCTTGATTTTCACCGCCTCACTTCGCCGTCACTCATTATTCCGTCTCCGTATACTCCGCGCAAAGTTGCATATGAATTTCAGTTGGTTTGTGGTTTTTTTGCTATGAAAAACCTAATCACAGATCGCACTTCCTATCTCGCGGGATTTTTATCATTCTGCGCACATTTCAACAGTTCGCTCACTCTCTCTCTCTCTCCTTGCCGCAATTTTCAACAAACCAAGCATCTGTGGAGCAATTCATACATCAACGTTTTATCTTATGAATCCACAATACTTTCCCCACATTACAAATAAGGTAAAGAGAAATTTGAGAAACACCTTTTTTTTTAACTTATCGTTACATTTTCATAAAACCAGTCCAATGGACCACGGCTCCTTTAAGGCCTCACGTATATTCTTCAGACGAGGGATCCTCCTAAAAGATTTGATGACAGTGTAATAACCAAGGAATTTTATCGGTTTTAAAATGCTTAATTCAGTCCCGACTGTTTTTAAATGTACATATATTTTCTTTTATCAAAAGCTTCAATGTTTTGTTTTTTCTGTTATTTATATTTAAGCGCCATTCTTTACACAAATCTGGTATACAAGATATTGTGACTGACTGACTACCGAGTATCCCGCAATTAAATGGCTTAATAATTTCTCCGTAAAGCACTGTTCAATGCGACTAATCCAAGCTTTCTGCTATGTATTTAAGACTTGATTAATACTTTTAATAAAAATGTAAACAATTTTGTCCACGAATAGCTTTTGTTGACTAGTTTTGTTATCCAAAATCTGGAAAAAGTGGTTCAATTTTAATGGTCACATGTACCATACAAGACGCGGAGGACATTTTTTGAAAGCTTTGTTCACACCTAAAAATAAAATTCCCACCCGCTTTGGCTTGCTTTAAGTACATGTACTCAAATTTTAGAGTCATATATGTCCAAGATTACACTTAGAGTTAAATTGCTCTGTCAAAAGGGAGGTTAATTCTTGTTCATGGTTTAAGGTTGACCATTATCTGGAATGCGTTTTGGTGTTCGGCATACATCTCCTTTGACCGCACAGCCTTATGCAAGCATCTAAATGTTCCTTCCATGCATATAATCTCTGTATATCCAGTTTATATCCTTAATTGACTAATGCATACTTTCATGATCGAAAGAATATTCGAGACCGCTCACGCAAAGCTTAGCCATTGTATGGAAACAGTTTTGACCAGTAAAAAGTCATAATCGAGTCTCTTTTGTAAGAACTGGAGACTTTTTTGTTACTTTTTAACTGTATTTGGAATCTTTCAATGCTATTTATTTGTCCACATAACTTATACATCTTATTAATTAATGTCCTGCTATTTACTTTTGATTTATTTTATATGGAAATCGAGGATTATCAGTCCTATGTAAACAACTTTGCAATCCTTGAAATGTTATTTGTTGGCATCACTTTTTTGTGCTGTTTCGATCTTTTCTTTCATATAATTAAAAAGGTTTTGTTTGTTTTTATGATATAAAACATTGTAAAGACATCACGTATGTGCATGTGTACGCTAGTCGATAGCTTGTGTGTTTGCATGTGTGTGGAGTGTAAGGGTTTTTGCTTGAATGCATCCCATGTTTTGTTTGTGGATTGTCTAAATTTGTGGGTGGGTAAATTTAAATTGTATAAATTTGTCGGTAAATTACGGGTGGTGACCTAACACCCACCGCCACGCGCCCTTGCTGCGGATTGCGTGGTATTGTGCAGATGCAGGATATTTTATCAATCAATACAGGTTTTATCCATGTTTTTGGGAATTTTTTGAAAATTTTCACCATAATATTTTGTAGGAAAGGTTATTTTCGTCATTTTTTAGTGTTAAAGTTAATTGAGAGGGATTCCTACATGTGTTTAGTGGGTAGTTTGGCACCACCGTGATTTTGGTAGAGAAAACATTGTTTTCGGCAGCTCTTTTGTTGGCTTGCTGTTCTTTATAACTGTTCGGTCCTGACAGGGAATGTAATCGGCCTCTGTGGTTTTGATTAAAAGACCACTTTTTAATGGTAATTAGGTTTCTAGATTTCCTGTGGATGTTTTGGTTAGTGAATGCGTTCATTCTAAAAATGTAAAATTCAATCAGTTGGCATCGGAAAGGGTTATACGGAGAAAGTTTAATGTATACTAATAAAACGTATTTGTTCGGGGAAATTGAGACTAGATAGTCCCTTCTTCGACCCTCTTTGAGTCTCTTCCGACCCTCCTTGAGTGTCCTTGTTTCTCTCCTGTCAAACGCCTTTGAAAATTCAATCAATTCGTCAATGCTGCTGAGTTAACCAATGGTTGAATTGTCTTCTTCTACCTAGGCAAACACAAAATATACCATCTAAGTTTATAAATGAGCAAGAAACGTTTTAATAATTGGGTGACCTCGTAAAAACAGACTTCTTTCCTAATTACCCTAAAAAGATTAACTAGAAGAGGAGAAATTGCGAAACCCAAGGCCAGGCCTTCGAATTGATCATAATATTTGCCATTTTTTATTACATTTTTTGCATATCATACACTCATAGCAGGGAAATATTCTTAATTATAATTCTCCGATGACCGGAGCTCTCATTGACAAGCGCTATTTCGACCAACGATTCGAACACGCGGCACTGGTGAACGAGTTGTGCAGTTGGAATAATACGAGGGTGCAGTTTGGTAGAAACACCCTTTCGGATTGAATGTCTTTCAGTTTAACTGACTTCTGAATTCCGCATTCCGAGAATAAATTGGAAAAGTGACGTAAAAGGGTTTTAAATAATTATTCGAATAGGCGTTCGGGTGTGGATACAATTGACTCTACATCCACATTTGACCCTACCATCGGCATTGGAGTTGGAATTCCCATTTACCGTAAGACTAACCGATTCCCAAGTTCCCGATACTAAAGGTTAAATCTGGATACTTTCTACAATAAGAAGACCAAAAAACGCATTGGATTTCGAAGTTTGACTATCATTCGCTCCACCTAACCCGTGCATATTTACATGGCAACCTGCGGCTACCGCTGGGGTTTGCGGCAAGTTGTAATTCTTAACCAGGATCACAACATCGAAATTAAGCGTCGCTTAATCGTTAGATATCAATCAAAGAAATGGAAATAATGTTGACATTGCCGGACATTACTCGACAATCAGCACGGACGCACTATGTTTAATTACCGGACAACCACCTCTAAAATACGAGGTCATGGAGAGAATTAGCATAATCGAAGTCAATTCGGGCCAAGGCTCAAAATACTTCAACTCCGAGATCGAACACAATCACGCCCTAAACAAAAAAAAAACAAAAGAAATACTCAGGGAACAAACAATTCAGCAGTGGAACAAAGACTGGCAGAATTCCGATAAAGGCATTCAAACTAGAGAATTATTCCTAGATATCATTGAAAGGCTAAAGATAAAATTTAAACGAACTAAAAAACGACACAACTCATATCAGGCCACGGAAATTTTGAACACTACCTCAATAAAATAGGAAAATCAAGGACTAATCTATGTAGTACCTGCCTAACAGAAGACACAGCTAAGCATAGAATAGAGGAGGGCCTACAGTATGAAAAACCCAGACATGAAATTTGGTACAGCATGACTTATAAGAAAACCGAGATGCGTGAGATTAAACCTTCTATGACTTGGTAACCTGAAGTGTTATCATAAAATAATATATTTATTTATTATACTAATTATTATCTCTAATTGTACTAAATTTGGGTTCAACATTGCTTTTGTAATTAAGTGCTACTATGTCATCTTGTTTCATGTTTCTTTCTCATGTTGTGTAATTGATGTTAATTATATCAGAGTACAAAGGAGGATTAAGCGAGAGCAGGAACCCCCTGCTCTCGCTTAATCCTCCTTGCCACACACACACAAATATCATGCTATATTTGTGTGTGTGTTATTTCTTTTGTATTTGCTTTCGCAAAAAAGGAAAGGAAAAAAATAATTTGATACGCTACTAAGTGTATCATAACAACATTTCACAAATCTAGCTTCTCTATTGTGCACGCGATCCAATTCTGCAATCAATCTAACTTCGAGAGAATCCCACCTACTTACAACATATTTTAAATGAGGCCGAACTAACAACAGATAATTCTTGGCATATCTCCCAATACTCTTCTAACTAATCCTAATTTTTCTGTTAACTTGACCACATATTCATCGTTCATGTTATGTTGTGGAGAGGTCGTAAGGAGGGGTTAACAAAGTCTAAGGATTTAATCTAATCTACGATTTCTATTTAGATTGAGTTAGCTTTCGGGAGGGCATTAATCCTATATCAAATATTTATAACTACTCTCTTTTAACATTAAAACTAATTAATGTGTCGCACCAACGTTGCATTGCATCACGTTCACATGAATCCTCAGGACTTTGGATATCTCCTTAAATGAAGAATGGGCTTATCTTACGGTTAACGACGCAGTCAATGTCATTAACGTAAGGGTCATTCGGAAGGAAAAAAAGAGATTCGGTGACACGTCCTTGGGGAACACCGGAAGTGAATGTTGGTGCATTAGAGCTAACACCATCTGTAATTATCCTTTGTATGCGGCCATTCCAAAAGTATTTTATCCAGCCCAGGATTTTTATAAGTATGCATTGTTTTTTAGCTTTGTGAGTAGCTTGGTATGAGGAACTTTGTCGAGAGCTTTGGCGCCCGAATATTCGGCATCTACTGTGTCATTATTTTCTTCCGAACTCAATATAAGTGTGTCATGACTATAAAAGACAAGTTTTTTCTCGCAGGAAAGTTGAGTTTCCTTTCGAGTTTGGGTTATTGCTTTCAAGCAAACGCTCTATTCCTCTGCGTGAAATTTGTAATTGGTTATTACGGCTACCTCAAAACTCGAACTCGCGCCCAAAGTCGCCTAAGTTGACCCTTCATAGGAATCGCGGTAATGACGCACTTTAATGATGCCTACGTTAGAATCGGTCATCAGCGCCCTTATCAGTTACGAAAATTAGACGAGATGTATTATTGTTCCATATAAAAATAAAACACCTAATAAATGCCAGGGGTCGTCGCTTCGCTTATTCTAATATAAAATCACAGTGGTGAGATAAATGCAAATATAATCACTGCCATTTCCCTAGAGGAATGTGGAATTAACAATGCAAAATGAAGGTCTCGAGCGGTGGTTAATCTTGGCATGTAGCAACGGCCCTCTTCGCTTGGACGGCCTCTCGGCACCCAGCTGTGGTCACCCTGATCCCCACCCCTGACCACGAGAGGAAATGCAGTTATGCGAGCGACTGGAGAGGTCACTCGGGAAATGTACCCATATCTCTCCTCATTTCCAATTGTGCCAATCTATGCGTCTATTAGTTGTGCCAGGTCTCACTCCCAGGTCCTTACAATCTCTTCCTGTTGGACCAGGGGAAGGAGTTCATTCATGGCAAATACGAATTTTCTATTTTCAACGGGCATACGATAATAGGTGTGAGACATCCTCTTTCACACATTGTTCCATAATACCTACCTGAGAATATGTGTGTGTGTGCTTATGAACGCCAGATGAGGCTGAAAGTTTGGTTTAGAAATATGAGGAATGAAATTAGGAGTAAATATTTGTTGAAATATCAGTATAATTTAATGGGAGTGAAACCTTGCTATTTACTGTTAATTTGTATTAAATAATGTAATTTTTATAAAATTTGTGTTTACAAATTTGTATTAAAGTTAAATATAACAGGCTAATTAGAATATTCGTGTTCATTTTGACGCTAGCGTAACACTTTCCATGGTAAAGCTGCTGGTCTGAGAGACTATTTTGATCATTGCTGATCTGATCTGCTCAGAGTTTTTGTCAATAAATCTGTCGTTCATTGTTTTGCGTTCTCAGAAATATTGTTAAAAATTAATCAAAATAGAGAACTAATCCATACGTGAAATGTGCATCCACAATGAGAAGACAACTGCTGTGTTCAAAGGGAATTGAATTGCGGACGAGGAAAAAATACGTGAATACATTCGTATGGAGCTGGGCCAGAAACATGGACCATCGGATAAGTGGACCAGAAAGAGTAGAAGTCTTCGAAACCTGGGGCTGGAGGAGGATGCTTAAGATCAAATAGACGGATAAAATAAGAAATGAAGAAGTATACAGAAGAATAGGCGAAGAACGGACCTCATGGAACACAATAGAGAACCAGATGTATTGACCACACCCTGAGGCACAATGTATTCGTGAAGAATACAATAGAAGGAAAAATAGAGGGACAAGCTCCAAAAAGAGGAAGGCCAAGGGATAAATACATGGGACAAAAAAAGAAGAAAGTACATGGCAAAAATACCAGGAAGTTAACCAATTAGCATCAGATAGGATAGAATGGAGGGCTGCAGTCAATCAATCTTAGATGACCAATGATGACGTGAAATGTACCATTTAAGAAGGTAGATTTGACCGTTTATTGGAAGGAGGGCCTGGAATTCTATTCTAAAGGCACTTTTATGTGTATTATCTACAAATATCGTGGATAACACGTGCACAAAAAGAGAATATTTTGTTGAGGTCAAGTCCGAAGTGGATGACCTTGCGGAAAGAGGATAAGCACATTTATGACTCTTTCGTAATATGAACTACGCCAGGAGCATTTGGGATGTGAGACTGTGAATAAATTGCTAATATCTTCATGGCTGTGGCATGAAAGTTTTTTTTATCCAATAACAACATTATTATTAACTAATATTTTGTTAATTTTATAATATGTAATTATTAATATAATCTTAATGTATTAAGGTATTGATATAATATCAATAATAATTTAAATTAATATTATGAATTAATATCAGGCTTAATTACTCCCTTTGCTTTATTTCACAGTGTGTTTGCAAGGATGATATGTCGACAAATCACTTCAGCCGGAAGGAACTTCTTCATGATGGCGCGAGAGGTTTCACTTGGCTCTCTTGTATGCATTTTCTGCTTGTTTCGTACTTTAGAAATATTTGGCAGCGTCTTAAGGGCGTTTTTCAGAAATATGTGCACGATGCGTTTTCGAATTGACTCGTTTTACTCGTGCAAATGTCGCGGTGAAAATAGAGTACGACGATGAGGACGGTCGAAGCATAAGGTGTTGAAATGACCCTAAATGAACACACTTCCCAGCTTCCACATGAATATTTTTTTGACGCGACCTTGGGTTTGTTACAAGGCAACATCCCCAGGTGACAAGTGGCAATGCAGAATAAGTGTACATATCAATAACCGGAAAGGGGGGGCGAGGAGTAGATAGGGAAAGACAAGGTAGCGGGAATGGAGGAGTAGGGTGGGGGAGCGGTGGAGCGGGGTGCGTTATGAGATGGCTGTGTCAGTGGGTGCGAAATGGGAAGGAGATGACCAAGTTGGATAGGCCAGAGGTTAGGAGAGAGGGGGGGTGCGTACTTCAACGGCTGTCTTGGTGAGCGGGTCGGAATGGGCAGTATCGGGGTAGAAAGCGAAAGGTGCAAGGGGGGGGACGAGAGAGTTACAAATGGTCATGAACTAAGCGTTTAGATTTCAAAAGGGTTAAAATTTCGAGCTCTTCGAGGGCGTATAATCTCGGTCCCTTCTTTTCTAGGTGTGCAACCTTCGGCTGGAAATCACTGTTGTGTTATAAGTCGAGTATGTGTTTGTCGAAATACGAGTTATTCCTGCCATTGGTGTAGCAGACCACCGCTCTCGTGGCGAAATTTCTCCCACTTTTCCGATGTATGTGTACGTTTGTGTCCGATTTAGAACCGATGAGGTTAACGATGACACGAAAGGAATCATTATGGCCCCAACCTACTTAGGTACATCAGACCACAATGATAAAATAAGGGAGATAGATACCAATACAGATAGATACAAATACTCATTCTTCCCCAGAACAATCAGAAATCATAATAGTAAGAAACCGAAGTCCATTTAGAAATATCAAAAACATTTAATTTACCAGTCGGAACAAAATTAAACATTGCAAATATATTAGGTGTATCTGTAGATGCAGGTGTATGCTATTTGATAGCTTCTTGTTTGCATGTGTGTGGGTTTTCAGGGTTTTTGCATGAATGTATGCCATGTTTCTTTTGTGGAATGCATACATTTTTTGCTTTTGCATGTGTTTTTTCCTTAATTACGGGTAGTGCCTTAACACCCCCCGCTACACGCCCTTACGGCAGCTTGCAGGGTATTAAGTAGATGTAGATGTACAATTGAAACTGAGCCACATCACATTGAACCGGAGAGTGAAAGAGCGTAAAAACTTTGTTTGGTAATCTCCGACATCACCAAAACCAAACATAGTAAAAGTGGTAAAAGTTGAATATTGACATCGATTTTCGATATTCAGGGAATGGTGTTCGCATAAGCCCTACGTACCATCGCACTCAAATGTAAGTGCAGCTCACTTTAGGAATATGGACAGTGAATTTTCTAATCTGAAGTTGCATCCATCGCAAACGTCGAAGTACCAGGCTGTAGTCGACCGACTGGTTGTAATTCTTACTTTTCTTCTGCCTGGAATGTTTCTTTGTATAGACTGATATAGTAATCATTTCCTCAGTCAATCCATTTTCACTCATTCCGTTTTTCAGATATAAAAAACTCTTATATTTTTTGGATATTTATTTCAAAGTCTAGGAGTCCTTAAAATTCAGATTAAGATAATTTATTTCGTCATAGTTTCTTCTTCATCAGTCATTATTGATAATCGAACACATTCACCGTATTATTTTTAGATAACGCATTGCGTTAAGGGTTCAACAAGTTATTTAATTGACGTCTTTTAGGATTCTACTATCGCAATTTTAAAAGAGCAGCCATGCCCTTTCCCATAATTACGGAAGACGGGTGAGGATGAACTCGGAAGGACTGAGGAGAAAATCTGTGCTGGGGATGTGTGGCTCAGGGCGTTGGGAAAGGTAGTATTGGAGGGCGGAGAGACCTTCTGAGTGGGGAATGGATGTGTACAGGGATGTGGCATCTATAGTGGCCATAATAATCTCGGCATCTGGAGGGAGGGAGATAGATTTTAACGTATCCAGGAAATGGTAGGAATCTTTAGTGAATGATGGTAGGGGTGGGACAATCGGCTGGAGATAGTGGTCTACAAATGCCGAGATTCTTTCTGTTGGGGAGTGACGGGAGGATAAAATCGGTCGACCTGGATTACCCGGCTTGTGAATCTTCGGAAGGATATAGAAATGAGGAGTGCGTGGGTGGGGAGGGGAGAGGAGGGCTAAGTCTGAAGGAGATAGACCCTCATGCCGATGCCGAGATCATTATGGCCACCATTATGGCTCTTGGACTCCTGGAATCGCCCAGGTATTAATATTAGACACTAATTGCCCCCTTTATACATATAATTTCATCCCCCTCCGTCCCCAACAACTTCCATATCATCCCCACCTTTTTTAAAATTCCCGCGCCTAACACTACCCCTCCAAACCCCTCCCCTCGAATACCTTTTCCCCTCGAATACCTTTTCCCCTCTTTTCCCCCCTTCTCCTTCCAACCACTGCTTCCGGGCCCTCCTCTGCCTCAGTTCTGTTCCTAACTCCTCTTGAGAAAGATGGTTGCACAACCGAAAATTCGAGACCCAGTGAGTCCCTCTTTTATGTGTTTCTGTGTTTGTGTCGACTCGTATATATATATATATATATATATATATATATATATATGCATAAAAATAAAAAATATATAGATATATATATATATATGCATAAAAATAAAAAAAATAGATATATATATATATATAATACATATATAGCCATTAACACAGTAATCAACCCGAAGGTCGGTTTAGTAGGTGATGGTAGAGCTCACCCATGTACCAAGCCCGACGACGTGCGAATATTCACACATCAGGGTAGGGGGCCAGTTCCTTTCCCTGTGCCGGTTATGGTTTTCCCAGGAAGATCTGGTACCCGAAAAATCAGCTAACCTGGGTGAAGCTGCGGGTGCCCAGAGTGCCTTGCCCGGGAATCGAACCCGGCACCCTCCGGTCAGCAGCCCAACGCTCTACGCAATGGACCACCGCGACCCAGAGAAATATTTATAGAAATATGCATATATTCCTATTCCTTTTCCATGTGTGTGTAGTATTTATTATCTTAGTGTTTGTGTGTTTGTGCGTCGCCGAAGAGCGTCATATATATAAACATAAACACAGTAATCAACCCGAAGGTCGGTTTAGTAGGTGATGGTAGAGCTCACCCGTGTACCAAGCCCGACGGCGTGTGAATATTCACACATCAGGATAGGGGGGCCAGTTCCTTTCCCTGTTGAATATATATATATATATATATATATATATATATTCCTGTTTTCGCCTTTTATGTGTTTCCTATCCCCTTTCCTTATACCTATTTCTGTTTGAATGAATATATATATATATATTATTATTAGGTAATCTACCGGTTAAGGTAGGTTTTTGGATGGACACAACTATCAAATAAACATTTTGTGACTCCCCACCTAGCAAACTAATCTATATCAGGTCCCTCTTCATCTCGGTGTACTTCTTTCCTCCCTTCATCCCGTCCAACATCTCTATCCTGTTCCTTCCCTTTCCTCGTTTGTCTAACATTCTCCCCTCTATTACCGTCTTCAGTATCCCTCTGCCAATCAATACACCCTTCATCCATTTTTCCTGCATCCATAGGATATCTTCCAACAAACCCCTCTCCTCACCCACCATTTCCAGTACTTCCTCATTTGTTTTCCTTTCGGTCCATTTCACCTTCTCCATTCTTCTCCACACCCACATTTCAAAAGCCTCCAATCTACGTCTATCCTCCTGCTTCAGCGACCACGTTTCCGCGCCGTACATAGCTACGCTCCATATCAAAGTTTTTACGAGTCTTGTCTTAACATCCCTACTCAACGTCCCCGTCATCAACTCCCTCCTCCTTGAGAAAGCCTCCTTGCCTAGCGCAATTCTTCTCCTTACGTCCCTACCACTTTGACCGTGTTGGTCCAAAACACTTCCGAGATATGTAAACTGTTCTACCTGCTCTATTTTTTCCCCGCCTATTTTAATATTTAGCTTAGCCTTTTTCTTTCTGGAAAATCGCATAACCTTTGTTTTATTAATATTTATTCTCATCCCATATTTATCGCACTGAACCTCCAATTCACTCAACAATGCTTGCAACCCCTTGGCTGACTGAGCAACTAATGCATGGTCATAAGCAAACCTAACCGATTTTACGAATTCCCCTCCGACTTTCATTCCTACCTCCAGTTCTTCCCATGCCTCTTTAATCATTTCCTCTACATATACGTTGAACAGTACCGGTGATAATGGGCAACCCTGCCTTACACCTCTTCCTAACACTGCCCATCCGGACTCTCCGTTCCCCACTCGCACCTGAGCAGTCTGAGACATGTACAGGTTGCGGACAAGTCTCCTGTCCCTCCAATCCATTCCTATTTTCTGCAATACACGCATTAATTTTTCCCAATTCACTCTATCAAACGCTTTTTCGAAATCTATGAAACAGGCAAAAACGTCCTGATTGTATTCTATATTCCTCTCGACTAGTGATTTCATTACTGCAATGGCATCACGCGTACCTCTTCCTTTCCTGAACCCAAACTGATCATCCCCTAAGCAATCATTTGCCTTACTCTCTATCCTTTTGTTGATGATCCTGAGAATAACTTTAGCTGCGTGGGATATCAAACTTATTGTTCTGTAATCCTCACATGACGAGGCCTTTGCCTTTTTTGGAATAGGCACTAACACCGATCTCACAAAATCTTCCGGCCAGATTCCTTCCTCATAAATACTACGAATCAGTCCATATATGGCCTTCTTCCCACCTTTCCCTGACCATTTCAACATTTCTACAGGAATATTGTCCACCCCCACAGCCTTATTTGCTTTCATCTCCTTTAATGCCCTTTCTATTTCATCGTCGAGTATGCCTGGACCTAAGCTATCTTCTTCTACGTCATGTTCCTTTTCTATGTCTAACCTTGTCGGCCTAAGTTCTTTACCATACAGTGTTTCTATATATTCCTTCCATCTCTCTTGGATTTTTCCTGGTTCAACTATTATCTTACCCCATTTATCTTTAACTGTTAGCACAGATCTTGCCTTCTTACTTCCCGATAATAACTTAACCTTGCTGTATAGAGCACCAATTTCACCCTTCTTCTGTAAACTTTCCATATCCTCGCATTGCGTTTTCCACCATTCTTCTTTTGCTTTATTTGTGGCCCTTCTCAATTTATTGTTTAACTCTTTGTACTTCATTTTGCCTAATTCTGTGTTTACATTTTTCCACCTTCTTCTCTCATCCATCTTTGCAATCATCTCATCCGTTACCCATGGTTTCCTTATCCTTTTCCCGTTAACGGTTCCTATAGTGTCTTTAGCGGCTTCCAGTATCCCTTCCTTGATACATTCCCATTTTTCTACGATAGTACTCAGTTCTTTACCGTCATCCATCATTTTCTCTACAGCCTCCTGATACTCCTTCCTCGTTAATTCATTTACTGCTTCTAAATTCCATTTTTTAACCCGCCGGCCTTACCTTATCTTCTTGAAACGAACATTACATTTCATAACAACTAAATTGTGGTCAGAGTCCGCATCCGCTCCTGGGAAACTGTGCGAATTTATCACACTGTTCCTAAACCTGTGCCTAACCATAATATAATCTAACTGATACCTTTCTGAGTCACCTGGCATTTTCCATGTATACCTACGCCTTTTGTGGTGTCTAAACCATGTGTTAGTGATGACTAACCCCTGTCTCCTGCAGAATTCAATTGCTTTCTCCCCGCGTTCATTCCTCGTGCCTAACCCATAGTCCCCCACCTCACCCCCATCTCTTCCTTCGCCTACCGTCGCATTCCAATCCCCCATCACTATCAAATGTTTCCCTGCAGGAACACTCGCGATTATATCCTCTAACTCATCATACATCCTATCGACTTCTTCCTCCTTGTGGTTGCTCGGTGGCATGTATGCCTGAATAATGACCAAGTTCGTCGGCTCTGCTTTAATCTCTACGAGTAAAATTCTATCTGTCGCTTGCTCTATGTTGACTACGCTTCTTCCTACCCCTTTATTTAAAATTACGGCAACCCCTCGTTGGCTCTCGTCCCCGCCGCTGTATATTACTCTATAATTGTCACTCCAGTAATCCCGCTATCCTTCCATCTCACCTCGCAGAGGCCTAAAACATCTATGTTACCTCTTTCCATCTCTCGCTTAATATTTTCTAATTTGCCTCTCCTCAACATTGTCCTGACGTTCCAGGTTCCTATTCTAACTACTTTCGCCTTCTTCTGAGTCTTCTGTCCTGCTGAAGTTATTTCTTCCCTGCAAGGGTTTCGTGGGATGACGACCGCGGAAGCCTTGCCTCTCCCGCTGCCGGGCACGACACACGGCCTCTTGGGCTGAGTCCCGTAGTTGCCAGGACTCATATTATCTATAGTGCCCATCATTATATTCTTGGGAATCATAATTGAGGTGGTTTCCCGTTGCCTTCCTCAATAGTGTTTTTAACGTGACACCATCACTTAATGGCCGCCCCACTGGGGTCAGACGCCATTGCAGCCGCCTCACTGAGGAACAGACGCTGCGTGGACTACCTTTCGTCTGGCTCCTAACCTTCGACCTATCTGGCATGGGTGACCCTTCCAGGAGTAATTATTTTTACTCCCGCCAGCACAGCTCTAGGGGTCATCGGAACACACAAGCCCTTCCACCACGACAAGGTTTTAGTCCATGGGAGGGATATATATATATATATATATATATATATATATATATATATATATATATATATATATATATATAAATTCACTGATAGTCATAACAAACACAGAAACCAAAACACAAAAGAGGAAAAACTCACTGGTTCTCGAATTTTCGGTGGTCCAACCACCTTTCTCAAGAAGAATTAGGAACAGAACTCTGTTCCTAATTCCTCTTGAGAAAGGTGGTTGGACCACCGAAAATTCGAGAACCAGTGAGTTTTTCCTCTTTTGTGATTTGGTTTCTGTGTTTGTTATGACTATCAGTGAATTTACATTACACGTTTGTGGGTTTTCCAAAAAAGTGTATATATATATATATATATATATATATATATATATATATATATATATATATATATATATATATATATATATATATATATACCCATTCATATGGAAAAGGGATAGGAACATATATGAAAGACCAACATAGGAGAAGTGGGGAAGGCGGAACCGAGCAGATCACAAGTGAAATGATCCCGCTCATCTCGATTCTGCCATCCTCATCTCTCTTGTGTTGGTCTTTTATATGTGTTCCTCTCTCTTCTCGTAAAAAATATAGTATTTATTTCCAAATGAAGCATTTTTGGAGTCTTTCCAACACATCCACGTCGTGGGCAGCGTTGACTGTCCTTGAGGAACAAACTCCTTATGGACCAGTCCTTTAGTGTTGAAAAAGACAATGAGCATGGTTTTCACTTTTTATTTGCTTATTCTTGCCTTTATGGGTTTTGGAGACTGGTCGGTGTGCCACTCAGAGCTTTGGCGTTTTGTTTCTGAGTCGTACCGAAAAAATAATCAGCTTTATTTTCAATACGTGGCAAAAGTTCACTTGAAATTTCCGCTTGTTTGGTCTTTCTTGACACGGTCGACGCGCAGAAGTTTACGATAACTGACGTCCTGTCGCTTTCACACCTTGGAGAGTAGTTAGACCCCACACTCCACCCCCCACCTATTTCAAAGGGTTTGATCCGACTCCGACCAATAGAAGCGGCGCAGAAACTTAATTGCATTTCTTTTGGAACGCACCCTGTATTTCGTAGGTATCGTTCACCCTAATAATTTACCGATTCCACGTGTGCTATGTTGGTTCCCTCTATGGTGTGTTATGGGTGAAACACTCTTTCTCCAAAAATATATCGAAACACGTTTATTCAAATTTAATTCTAACCCTCATGTCTCGAACGACTTTTTAAATGCATTTAGGTCGTGTGCTAATGATTCTCATGGATCTTCATGACTGGATATTTCCCTATACTTACATCACGGTATCGTCAGCAAATAGTCGAAGTTTACTGTAACCCCGAGACTCGATGTCATTAATGTGTAAAAGGACGTCCCTTCGACCCCTCGGCTGCGGATGGGGTTAGCGATCAATGGGAGGCGGGCCATTAAGTGCGGGGACCACGGCATCCAGCCGCAGGGGATGGGACAACCCCTTCAATTCCGTTCGTAAATACGAACCCTATCACTCGCACCCTCTGGGAAGAGCAGACTAAGGTTTTTGTCTGCCTTTTTTGTACTCGGCATGATTCTCTGCAAAATATTTGTTCACGAAGGTGATTGCCTCTTCATTTGACGAAAATATCTGTCCTCCGAGCGCAATATTTAGATGAGGGAACAGAAAGAAGTCGCTTGGGGCTAGATCTGGTGAATAAGGCGGATGGGCAAGCATTTCAAACCGTAATTCGTGGATTTTCACCATGGCAACCGATGAGGTGTGAGACGGTGCGTTGTCTTGGTGAAACAGGATTTTCTTTTTCTGCAAATATGGCCATTTTCCGCAAGTTCTGCCTTCATGTTAATGATGAGTAGTATGCTCCTGTAATGGTTTTTCGGTCGCTGAAGCAGGAGGATAGACGTAGATTGGAAGCTTTTGAAATGTGGGGGTGGAGAAGAATGGAGAAGGTGAAATGGACCGAAAGGAAAACAAATGAGGAAGTAATGGAGATGGTGGGTGAAGAGAGGGGTTTGTTGAGAGAAATCCTATGGAGGCAGGAAAAATGGATGAAAGGCGTATTGAGCGGCAGTGTGATGTTGAAGAAGGTAATAGAGGGGAGAGTGTTGGGCAAGCGAGGAAAGGGAAGGATCAGGATAGGGATGTTGGACGGGATGAAGGGAGGAATGTCTCATTTTCTCATGTATATAACATGAAAAAATTGCCCCTAATTGTGTTATTTTAAAGTAAGAAATAATGAGACCCATTTTAATGCCCAAGTTTTTTAGAGTTTTGTCATGAAACTCATTCGGTATGTTTCCGAATGTGCCGTAGTGTTTATAGATTTAACTAACTTCAACAGTAGTTTGTCCCGTTAATTCACCTTCATGACCATTCCGTAACACCACACTTCCATTCCCTTCCCTCCGCGGTCTTGTCGCCAGCAGTGGAGAGACTCTTTAACCAGAGAGGCAGGTTAAACATTATTGGAATTGCCGTTGAAATATAAAAAAGTGAATTTCACTTCGCCTGTCAACTCGTGAAGAGGTTAAAAAAGTTTTCCTCTCCACTTCCCTCCCTTTGGACGGGTCCCGTCGACCCCGTCCGCCAATCCCCGGGAGAGGAAACGAAGCGCTTTTTTTTATTTGTGGCATGTGATGTGGTTTTGGGGTAAAAATCATATAAATCCCCGGCGAGTGAGCTTTCAGTGCAAACTAACTAACTTTCGCCGCCGCACCCCGAAAGCATTTTAATTAACTTCGTCTCTCCATCCAACCCACCCCTACCTCCCCTTCCCCTCCCCTCCTGCCCTCCCCCCACCACAAACCAACCGACCCTTGGAAAAAATACGTGGAAGAATGATAACGCGCTTGCTCCATCCCATTTGCCCCCACAATGCACGTCGTTTCTTTTCTCCTCTTTGTGTGCCCTCGGAGTGCCCAGGGTGTCTGAAAGGCAGGGTGCAGAAGGTCGGAGGATTGCAGGCATTCGCAGGGTGGAGGAGGGCGGAGTGGGGTTGAGTAAGATGATTTGGAATGAGGGGGCGGTCGGTGGCACAAAATGGTCAACCAGCCAAACGCTCGGCAAAACTTCCGCTACATCTAGTGCGCCCCGCCCGAATGAAGTCTCTCGGGAGACTCGATGCGAGTCCTTCAATTTCAGAAAGCAACAGTCATTCGCCTCGACCGGGATTCGAACACGGATCCCTCTAGATGTCCGACCGTGTTTTAGCTACCGAGGCGTACTCTTACTCGTCCTCTTTGGTACTCTGAAATTGTTGCATTGACAGCGGATGACTCCGTTAAAACATACTGGCACGGCATCCCCCGCAGTTTCTTGGAGCGTGTCCTTCGTTCGGCAGCGCATGTGAATATCAAAAGAAGCGAATTTCAGGAAAAACGTTTTCTATGTCAGCACTTCGGTCAGGAGCCGTGTGACTGCTCGACGCGTACTGCATATCTGCTCTTGCAAAAATTACGATATTCGAACTCTGTATTGTCAAATGATAATAATGTCACACTGTCAATCTTTGATGAATAGGCTATCGACTGATCACTCTTGTCTTGTCACAGCCCTTAATATAATGTCACCAATGTGCATGAATAAACGCTATGGCACGCAATAATATACGCAAAATAGTATGCGCGAGTTTCGTTTCCATTATTATATTTTTCCTTCTGTGAATCTATACCAATTATTTTCTTTTTTAAACCAACTTTTAACAACTTTTAACAGATGATCACTGAATTGAAGCCACCAATTCAAAACAAATTAGTCGTTTTCATGCGCAATATATCAAATTTACTCGCGATTTCATTGAATCCCTAGAGGGATTCAATGAAATTGCGAGTAAATCCTTTCTTTTATCATCCTCACTAGTTTAGTCTCCGTAGATGTTATACCATGAAGAAGATCCTGTCCCTATTTTCATTCTTACCACGGCCTCTGGCTCCTTCATCGATCCGGATTATCCATTTCTTAAATGTACTAATTCTGCTACTAATAATTACTTCAAAAACTGTCAGCAACTCAACGTTGAGTAAGGAGGTTTGAAAAAGTTCGTAAAAACTTTGATATGGAGCTGGAATTTGTACGGCGCGGAAAAATGGTCACTGAAGCAGTATGATAGGCGTAGGTTTCCATCCTTGTCATTCCCCATGTGGGTGTTGGGAAAAGTGGAAAAGTGAAATGAACTGAAAGGAAAACGATCGAGAAAGTGCTCGGTATGGCTGGTGAGGATAGGGATTTGTTTGGAGAAATCATGAGGAGTCAGGAAAGATGGTTTCACGGCGTTTTAATCGACGATGAGATGTTAAAACCTGTGATAGAGGGGAGAATGTCAGGCGTACGAAGAAGGGGATGGACTGGGGACGAAGGTGGATGGAATGAAAGGAGGAAGTGTTTGCAATTGAAGAGAGTCTTGATGGAGGGTTGAATGTCATATTTTGCTGTGTGAGAAAGGTAATAAAATTAAAGTTGTGTGTAGCCTTTGCCCATCCAAAGCGCACCTTAATCGTTAGCTCCCCAAGGATATGATACAAACTTGTGGGGTCATTTAGCCTTCACACTAGTCCCTACACTCGAAGGTCACCGTTTTGAGTGACGTCTCGGTCAATGGGCGCTTCCACTGTAATGGCAATAGGTCTGTTGAAGTGTCACAGTTTTACAGTTTCTGCTTCTGCACAATCCGATTAGGATGGACGCATATCGAATTATAATCGTGTAGGTTATATAGTTGGGCGTATCGTCCCCAACCACTGTTGACTTCGATTTTTGAAGGTTTTCATAATTTTGCTATCAAATAGGTAACACGGTGAATTCTCAGAGATATTTTATTTTTCACACAATAGAAATACCGATTGAATTATCTTGGAATTTCGTAGAGTACATAATTCGGATGAGTCGCAGGCGACGCGGAAATTTCCATCCTACGGCTGTTCCCCGTTGAGGACTTTGAAGACGGCCCTCGTCAGCGGGAACGTCTCGCCCCCCTCGGTGAACGCCCCCTTGAAGTCCTCCATGTCCGCGTTCATAATGGCGGCCCCGGCTAGGTTTCTCTCCAAGATGAATTGAGCCTACGGTGGATGAGAGTGAGATTCGCAGTTTGAGCTCAGGTTTATTCAGTGAATGCTTTAAATGAATTCACGGAGCACACATTTAATTATTATTTAGAATTAATGACTCTGGCACATGCAAATTTATAAATAAAAAATTAAATTAATGATCAAAATAAAAATATTTTGTGGGATGCATATTGAACCTCTCCTTACGGACTAAAACCTTGTATCGGAAGGGTTTGTGCGTTCCGATGACCCCCAAAGCTGTGCTGGCGGGAGTAATGATAATTGCTCGTGGTAGGGTCACCCATGTCAGATGGGTCGAAGTCGAATGTTAGGAGCCAGGCGAAAGGTAGTCCGCGCAGCGTCCGTTCCTCAGTGAGGCGACTGCAAAGGCGTCATATCCCGGTGGGGATATGAACTAAATAGTTGATAGGGAGGGATTTCCATCCTTCTTCGCACCTGGTTGTGGAGAAGGATGCAATAGGTAAGGTGAACTGAAAGGAAAAAAAGCAAATGTGTACTAGGTATGGTTTAGGAGGAGAGAGGATTGATTTCTGGGAGAAATCAAAAAGAGGCAGGGAAGATGATGGAAGCAGAGTGTTTTGATTGGCAACGGGATGCTGCAGACGGTATAGAGGGGAGAATGTTAGCTCAGTGAGTAAGGTGAAGGAATAGAAAAGATAAATTGGAAGGAATGAAGGGAGGAAGAAGTATTCGAAATTGAAGGGAGGCTTTTTAAATGCTGAATGTTGGGTTTTTAAGACACAAGGGAATTGTCGCTGTACCGTCTGATACCTATTGTCAGAAGAGATAAGATATAAAGACAATAGAAGTAGCATATTAAGCTCTTTGTTGAAATATATTAAAATATAGATTGAATACAATTTCAGAAAGAATTGGAAGATTTTTAATGTGAACAAACTATATTAACAAGAGGAAAAATGTTTCCACAAAAAATCTCAGGATCTGATCAAAATCCATGGAAAGGACGTGTCTTTGTACGGATATGTAAAGCCTAGACAAGGACGGCTATAGAGTGTCGAGATTGGACCGTTCGAAATTGATGCTTAGAAAGAATGCTGAGAGAAAGATGGATGATTAAGGACACCAATGGTTCCATTGGAACAATAGATAGAAGTTCGTACGAAGGTTTCCGCGGTGTTGAATTGCTTGTCTCTGCATTTCCTGGTTCTCCATCCGTGTTCGCTGCCCTCGGGTGACGACAGTTTCGGAAGGTAGCCTGACTTGAAGACTCAGGCAGAGTGGTCAGCGAAACTGTCGTCACCCGAAGACAACCAACGCAAATGGAGAGCCCGGAAATGCAGAGACAAATAGATAAAAGTGTTAAAAACTCTGATGAAGAGAGAAAATTGACTCATTGGAGTTTCCAGTCATTGTGCGGAACGGGAGTTTCATTAAGATGGCCACTGAAGGATGGATACAAGGACACCACTCTAAGGAGACTTCTTCATCGAAATGTATGAAGCATAATGACTCATGTTGGCTGTGTAAAAATACCAGGGCTTAAAATGGAGTAAATGAAAAAGGAAGTTGGAAATTCTGCTGAAAACCTAAATTAAAATTGCTAATTTTTGGAAGAAAAGCAACCAGAGATGATTAGAAGAATACGCAACTTATTCCTACGCTACCGTCCATATCTTTTTATATAATAATATTTTTAAAATTTACTTTGCAATGTAAAGATTGTTCATTCATAGCACTTGGTACAAGAAAGAAAAAGCATTAAAAGGAAATCGAAAACGTCTGTGAGAATAAATAATAACCCTGCAGAACAACATATACTCGTAATCAAGGGTTTAGACAAAACAAGAGAAGGGGTTTCTGTGGGATCATTCTGAGTAAACATTCGGTTGGGAGACTTTTTAGAAGAGTAAATATGCCTGCCTAAAAAGGAAAAAACAGAGGATTATGATGAATAATAATATGAATATGATAATAATGAAGTTTTTATGAATGAAACCACTTTGCTTTTCCACATAAACATTTTATTCTCACGACCCAGGTTTCGTTATGGCATAACATCATCAGTTGGGAATCAATGTTTATGTGGAAAAGCAAAGTGGTTTCATTTATAAAAACGGCAATATGAAGATTTTCCACCAAGTTACGCCAGAAACTTTTATTTAATAACAATAACGATAATCTCCAGTCAATAGTAATAATTTACAAAATTTACCCGCAAATATTTAATTTAACACAAAGTAAAAATATTTTCCATTAACCCCTATCTCTAAGATTAGTAATTAAGTGGCATCGGGACTTGATACATCCAAAGTTGTAATTAAATACGCACATAAAGGTAAGTAGATGAGAAATCAATTCACTTATTATGAACCAGGCAGCGAGATAGCACAATCTCCTCCAGTTTCCAGCTTTGGCCGGTTTGATATGTCCCGTTTGTAATCGAATCCCTCGAGTCAATCAACTGTCACGGAACCTCAGCAGAGATAACCTCACGTATCCCCGATCTCAATTTTCCCGACGGATATAAACAAATCTCGATGATAGGGTGAATGGAAGGATGAAGTAAAATTGACGAGGAGTAATAAAAAATAGCAAATATTTTCTCTGACCACGTCGGCATGATTGACAATAAATAGAAATCGCAATTGCTGCTCTATAATTTCATTTGTTACGCATGGAAAATATAAGGTTATTGATTAAACAATTCATAACAATAGGCTCAAGGAAATATTCACTAGAATTCATCAAGTTGCTTGTATACGTAATCTCTCACTGGGCGCTAGATGTAATATACTTAAATTTCTGTTGATTTTTTAAACATTCAACTATCTGATAAAAGTTTGCGAATATAGTAAAAACCTTTCTTTTTTCGTGTTCTCATCAGATTTTAAATGAGTTTAATTGCGTGGCCTCCCTCCGGAAGTTTCTCTACATACTTTTCCAATTCTAGTTTGCACGTTATTGGTACTTTTTTACTTCATCTTAAGATGCAATTGTTTGTCAGTTGATGTAGTATATGTATTTGCATTCGTGTAATTAGAAAGAATATTTACATGAATTTATAGACCACTATGGGTTTTTTCCCTTTTACGGGTGGTGACCGAAAACCCACCGCCACCCCCCCGTGCGGCGGCTTTCGGGGTATTATGTAGAGGTAGACGAAGTTATAACGCCCATAAAACATTTGATAGGGGATTTCTAGATTATAGATAAGAATATGAGTATGAGCAGGCACCAAGTTGAGGTGAAATTCAAAGTACTAAAACAATTAAATGAAAGTTGCAGAAAGGAAGCTGTTAAAATTATTTAGTGTCATTTGGGAATTTAAGGATGGAAAAGAGAAAGGAAGGAAAAAGGAAAATATGCATAGACCTTAGGAGAAACCATGGTATGTAGAACTTAGGGGTACAATTAATCGAAAAACAGGAAAAAGGAAAAATTACACGAGATACTTTGGTAAAAGCATTTAGAGTGACTTGTAATGAGATAAGGTTTAATCGTCCGAGATGCGTAAGATCTGTTGCCGAGAACGTCAAATAAGTGCAGTCCGAATTGAATAGCGGATTACTAGCGTGATAATTATAGAATAAGATGCAAGAGCCAACAAGGGATTGCCGTAATATTAAATAAAGAGGTAGGAAGAAGCGTAGTAAACATAGAGCAAGCAATTGATAGAATATTAGTAGAAGAGATTAAAACAGAACCGACGAACTTGGTCATTGTTCAGGTATACATGCCACCGAGCAACCACAAGGAGGAAGAAGTCGATAGGATGTACGATGAGTTAGAGGATATCATCGCGAGTGTTCCTGCAGGGGAACATTTGATAGTGATGGGGGATTGGAATGCGACGGTGGGCGAAGGAAGAGATGGGGGTGAGGTGGGGGACTATGGGTTAGGCACGAGGAATGAACGCGGGGAGAAAGCAATTGAATTCTGCCGGTGACAGGGGTTAGTCATCACCAACACAAGGTTTAGACACCACAAAAAGCGTAGGTATACATGGAAAATGCCAGGTGACTCAGAAAGGTATCAGTTAGATTATATTATGGTTAGGCACAGATTCAGAAAGAGAGTGAACCATTCGCAGAGCTTCCCCGAAGCAGATGCGGACTCTGACAAAAATTTAGTTGTTATAATGTGTAGTGTCCGTTTGAAAAAGATAAGGCAGGGGCGGAGGGTTAGATTGGAGCTTTTATCTTCGTACAACGAGGAATATATAGAAGAAATGTATGGCAAAGAACTTAGGCTAACAAGGTTAGACATAGAAAAGGAACATGACGTAGATGAAGATAGCTAAGGTCAAGGCATACTCGACGATGAAATAGAAAGGGCATTAAAGGTGAAGAAACCAAATAAGACCGAGGGGGTAGACAACATTCCTGTGGAACTGTTGAAATGTTTAGGAAAATGTGGGAAGAAGGCCCTATATGGACTGATTCGTAGTATCTATGAGGAAGGAATCTGGCCGGGAGATTTTGTGAGATCGGTGTTAGTTCCTATTCCAAAAAAGGCAAAGGCTTCGTCATGTAAGGATTACAGAACAATAAGTTTGATATCCCACGCAGCTAAAGTTATTCTCGGGATCATCAACAAAAGGATAGAGAGTAAGGCAAATGATTACTTAGGGGATGATCAGTTTGGGTTTAGGAAAGGAAGAGGTACGCGTGATGCCATTGCAGTAATGAGATCACTAATCGAGAGGAATATAGAATACAATCAGGACGTGTTTACCTGTTTCGTAGATTTCGAAACAACATTTAATAGAGTGAATTGGGAAAAACTAATGCGTGTATTGCAGAAAATAGGAATGCATTGGAGGGATAGGAGACTGATCCGCAACCTGTACATGTCTCAGATTGCTCAGGTGCGAGTGGGGAACGGAGAGTCTGGATGGGCAGCGTTAGGAAGAGGTGTAAGGCAGGGTTGCCCATTGTTACCGGTGCTGTTCAACGTATATGTGGAGAAAATGATTAAAGAAGCATGGGTAGAATTGGAGGTGGGAATGGAAGCCGGAGGGGAATTGGTAAAATCGGTTAGGTTCGCTGGTGAACAAGCATTAGTTGCTCAGTCAGCCAAGGGGTTGCAAGCATTGTTGAGTGAATTGAAGGTTCAATGCGATAAATATGGGATGAGAATCAATATTAATAAAACAAAGGTTATGCGATTTTCCAGAAAGAAAAAGGCTAAGCTAAACATTAAAATAGGAGGAGAAAAAATAGAGCAGGTAGAACAGTTTACATATCTCGGAAGTGTTTTGCACCAATACGGTCAAAGTAGTAGGGACGTAATCATAAGAATTGCGCTAGGCAAGGAGGCTTTTTCAAGGAGGAGGGCGATGATGACCGGGACGTTGAGTAGGGATGTTAAGACAAGGCTCGTAAAGACTCTGATATAAAGCGTAGCTATGTACGGCGCGGAAACGTGGTCGCTGAAGCATAGACGTAGATTGGAGGCTTTTGAAATGTGGGCATGAAATGAACCAAAACGAAATTAAGCAAGAAAGTGCTAGGTATGGTGGACAAGAGAGGGGTTTGTTGGCAGAAATGCTAAGAAGACATGACAAATGGATGAAGGTGATATTGGTCGGTAGTGTGATGTTGAAGATGGTAATAGAGGGGAGAATGTTAGACAAAGGAGGAAAGGGCGGGAACAGGTTAGGGAAGTTGGACGGGATGAAGGGAGGAAGGAAGTACACCGAGATGAAAAGTGGCTTGATGTAGAGTAGATTACTGGATTGGGTTTTGTTAGGAGTCACAAAATATTTATTTGGTAGTTTTGCCCATCTAAAAACCTAACTTAATCGGTAGATTACCTTATAATATTTAAATGTATTTCTGGTGGCCTTCCTTCTTTTATTTGGTTGAAAATAAGACACGTGCGATTAAATTCCTACCGGTACTGCTACCGAAAATGAGAAAGAATGAAACTTAGAGGACAAGGTGTATTGTTGGTTTAATAGGGATTGGAAGAATTTTTGTTACTTTTGATATTGGAGTTCGGATAGGTGTTAATGTTGAAGCTTTTCTTTCTTCAAGTAAAGCAAGTGAATGCGTATCTATTTGACTGATGAATGACGATCAGCATGGCAAAAAAAAGTTATAGGAATCGCTCTACAATTGTGGAAAGAGGGAAGCACTTAAACGGTATGAGCTTAGGGAACGCCCTATTTATGAAATATCGCAATTTTCAAAAACAGAAGTTGGGTAGAAGATATTTGGAGACGATGTAAAGTTTTCTATCGGAACTGTTATTAAATTTAATGTAAGAGAAAAAGTGTCCATTGATGACCTTTCGCGAAGTTTGAAAAAACAATTATTTAAAACTGAAATTAGAAAATTGCCGTTATATGTCCCGTCAATGAAGTAGAGTTCCAAATTTTGTATGAACCTGCGCCAACAAATATTACAATAAAATTACACTGTTAACTGCTGTTAATACAATAAGGCCTTGGTCACTATGTCTTTCTGACGGCGTAATTTTCAGAAACCATTCCATAAGTCATGGTAGGCCTTTGATGTGAAATTGGACATTGAGAAAAAGATAGAGGGATGGCGCATTTTCAGGCGTGATATGGTGAATTTCGAGGATAATAATGACCAAATTGTAACAATTTTCTTTTACATACTTAGTCATTAACCGATTAGTTTCAATGTACTATGCAAGGTCCCGTGGTCTCTGAAGCAGGAGGATAGACGTACTATAGATTGGAGGCTTTTGAAATGTGGGTGTGGAGAAAAATGGAGAAGGTGAAATGGACCGAAAGGAAAACAAATGAGGAAGTACTGGAGATGGTTGGTGAGGAGAGGGGTTTGTTGAGAGAAATCCTATGGAGGCAGGAAAAATGGATGAAAGGCGTATTGAATGGTAGTGGAATGTTGAAGAAGGTAATAGAGGGGAGAATGTTGGGCAAACCAGGAAAGGGCAGGAGCAGGAGAGGGGTGTTGGATGGGATGAAGGGAGGAAAGAAGTACACGGAGATGAAGAGGGACCTGATGTAGAGTAGGTTGCTGGATTGGGTTTTGTTTGGAGTTACAAAATGAATATTTGATAGTTGTGTCCATCCAAAAACCTACCTTAACCGGTAGATTACCTAATAATGCAAGGTCTGTATAAAAAAACTCGGTGACAATATTTTCCTGACGCTTGCGTGAAGTGCTGAATTCAGACAGTCGGTTAAGTGTGCGCATGAACGCAGATCGTATTAGCATTGATTAGATGACAGTACACATCATTATCACTGAAAATTTGGCAATGCGAAACATCTATGCTAAACCCAACCCTAAGGTATTGACGGACGACCAAAAGAGCAAAGTAGAGTGTCTGCTCGCGAAGATCTTCCGCAACGGCATCGCGATGAAACCCCCTTACAGTCCCGAATTGGCACAAGCGGACTATTTTCTAGTCCCAGTGAAAAGTGAAATTCTCCCTCGAAAGACAGCGCCGTGGGACCCCAAGTGCCGTCAAAGGAGCTTGTACGTGTGCCCTTAAGCAACTTCCGAAATCTGCCTACCTGGGATAGATAAAAGTCGTGGAAAAGCCCCTGTCGAAAGTGTGTCGACGCTCAAGAGATGTACTTTGAAGAATTTTGAGGCATTTTAGGAATATATGAATTATTTGTGGGATATTTTTCGAAAACTTTTCTCGATACCTTTATACGAACCACATACAAGCATCTTCAGTTTAATTAGATGCCGTGCATCGAAAAGGGCCGTTGAATAAATCAATGCCTTGTGGGAAATTGTTTCCAATTGGTATTTGTCAGGCAGATGGATACTTTTTAATACACGACAAAAATGGAAGAGTGCTTGAATTAGGGAAAATATTAGAGATTAGGATGAAAAAACAATGAGGACTTATGCGGTTTAAAGATGAGATAGCAAAATGAGATTAGGGGAAAGGAGCCATGATTGTTATATTCTGGAGAATATTTTCAGATGTCAACGGACTCTCAGGAACCGTTCAAAGCCAGCGTAACCGTTAAAAGCACTACAAACCCATTTTCAACCCGATAATAGCAATGGTGACCATAGTGAAACATTCACCTTTCCCTCTTTTGAGTGGCTCGGGACGGCAGCCGAACCCTTGGCCATCCCTCCCCTTGGTACCCATACAAGTATCATTCTCACCTTCACCCTGACGGACTCGGGGTCTTCAAAGGATCCCCACTCCAGGGATCTGCTGTGGCCGTAGGACATTTTGGACTCCTCATCCCTTGTCACCACCCAGTCCTCCGACGCGTTGGACATCTTTCTTCGCAGCTGCAACGTAGCAATCATGGAAACCAACAGCGGTATCAGTGGAAGAAAATTACGTCGGATATTGAAATGTTAAACATGCATATGCTATGAAATTTACCAGCCATGGAAAACCATTCGTAGTGCGCTTTCATTCAGCGATGTGGGTTCACCGTTTCCATTTATCATTCAACGCTTAGAATGGCCGACGAGGAGAGCTTGCGAGGCCGAATTAAATACCTGAGGAAGATATTTTTCCAAAACGGATATAATTGTCACAACTCATTTACCAGCTGGATCCGAAATTAGGCACCTGCGGGCCAACACGAAGAATTCGATTGGCCTCAAGACTCCCGTGGTTTACCAGACACCCTGTGAGTTTGGTTGAGTGCACAAGGTTAGTATAGAAAGTATCGGGAAATTTTTCTGGAAAATAGATTAATTTTAGATATTGCAAGAAATTCTCAAAATTCTTCAAAGTACATCCTTTGAGCGTCGACACACTTTTACCAGTTGCTTTTCCTTGACTCGAAAAATTCCTAGATTCCTAGTCGAGAAGTTCCATAAGGGTACGTGTGCAAGCTTCTTTGATGGCACTTGGGTCCCACGGTGTTGTCCTATTAGAGAGGATTTCACTTTTATAAGGAATAGGAAATAGTCTGCTCGTCTAGCCAAGTCGAGACTGGAAGGTTGTTAGGGAATCGTCACGATGCCGTTGCAGAATGTCGTCTTCGCTAGTAGACACTCGACTTTGCTCTTTTGGTCGTCCGTCAAGACCTTGGGGTTGATTTTAGCACAGTTCTTTCGTATCGCCAAATATTCAGTTATAATGGTGTGCACTATCATTCTCTTTTCAATGCCAATACGATATGCGATCATGCGCACACCTAACCGACTGTCAGAGTTCAGCACTTTACGCAAACGTCAGGTAAAATATATTTACCGATACATTTTATGCAAATATTATATATTGGTGAAACGGGTCGGACGATGGAAGCCCAAATGAAGGTACACATAAGGTGCCTGAGCTTGGCACAATTGAAAAAATCAGCGATCGCCGAAAACAGCGTCAGCGGCAGAGATCACGCCATCAATTGGGATGAGGCGAAATTACTATGCCGTTTACGTGTTAGTTGGGATTGGCTGGTCGAAGGAACTATTGAGATTCGCCTTCAAAAGAGAAATTTTGATAGGAATTCCGGAATTTAATTTTGCAACACGTGGAAACTTATTATAAAACGCATATTAGAAATGGATCAAAATGCTCCGCCTATCAGGAGACACCAAGATAAAAGTTAATCTACAGAACAGTCTGCAATTAACTTATTCCACGACAAACATATACAAGGTTTGTATAAAAAGTATCGGTAACAATTTTTTCCCGACGTTCGTGAAGTGCTGAATTCAGACCGTCGGATTAAGTGTGCGCATGATTGCAAAGACCATACTGGCATTGATTGAAGTTGACAGTGCACACCATTATATCACTTTAAAATTTGGTGATTCGGAAGATCTGCGCCGAACTCGTCACGAAGGTCTTAAGCGCTTGAGGCTCCAAGGTAACCTACTGTCTGACGAAAAACGCCATTGCGACGATTCCCCAACCTCCTTTCAGTCCCAACTTGGCACCAGCGGACTATTTCCTATTCCCAAATTGAAATCCACCATCCATCAAAGGACACTATTATGGGACCCCAAGTGCAGTCAAGGAAGCTTGCACGCGTACCCTTTACGGCCTTCCGCCTACCAGGGAGCCTTCAGGTCGTGAAAAAACCTCTGTGAAAAGTGTATCGGCGCTCCATGGATGTATTCTGAAGGTATTTTGAGGCAGTGTAGCAATATCTAACGAAATAAATCCATTTTTCCGAAACGCTTTTCCGATACCTTCTATACGATATAAACCATGTGTGTACATGCTATACACCGGACGGGCGAAACGATGGTCCGGCAGATATAGCCCTCGGGCAAATGTCGTTCTTGAAGAATATATTACAACATTTGCCGCCATCGCTACACACATTGTAGACCCTCCGTTTTTTCTTTCTTTCCGACCTCGAAGAGATCTTGTTCCTAAAACGGGGGTTCTGGATCGGTTTTCTCATTCCATATTTTATTACTATTGTTATTCCTTATGTATTTGTCATAATCGCGGAATAGAAGCCTTTAATTCTGCATCTGAATCTGGGGAAACCGCATTCAGAATCCATGAGGACGATGACAGGGTCGGCTATCGAAACGTGGACGGCCTTACCCGATGGAAGATCCGAGAGAATTTCGATGAATCGTTCATGTTTTCTCCTTCCTTCTCCTGCATTGATATTTTGTTAGCTCAACTGCTTCTTTATTTACGTTTAGACGGGAAATGTTTTGTGCTTCATTCAGTAATTTGAAAATGGAGGAAATATTTCAATAGATATCGAGATATAATTTTTGTGGCATGTGCTTAGCCACGACAGCTTCTTCCGCACCGATAAATAAATATACTGTTGGTACTATATGACAATATTTACGTGCATATTTAAGTATCCTAGAGAAATAACACTTAACATTTTTTCTGCCATAGCCATTCTTAATTCATATGATCTACCTTTCGAAACATTGTTCCTAATGTGGTGCATTTTGTTGAAAGAAGCATGGAAATACGCGTAATATTACATTTTATGATTAAAATGAAAAAAAAACAAATTTGCACTTTTCCAAAGATTTATTTGTAACGTACATTGGTTTTCATTTCATCGAACTATCTTCAGGCACGAGACACGATTCAGATTGTGATACATCATATTTATACCTGTTGGAGGAAAGGGTGAGGAAAAGAGTGAGGAGTAAGGTAGGCGAGGACAAAGAGGGGAAATATGGAAAACCCAAAGAAACATGGAAACTAATGGCTATTTTGAGGAGAATGACAGTTCGGATTATAATTAGGGTATCGAATTTATTAAACATCGCCGGGAAAAGTGCATAGGACTGAAAAGAGATTATGTTGAAAAATAAATGCATTTTTATCCAAAATTTTTCTTTGTTGGATTGGGTACTTCTGGGACCATCCACAAAGTTTGTCTTTGTTGCTTTTTCCCAGAATATGCGGATTTTGAAATGATATATTAATCTTTCTTTTGATGAAAGGCGTTGTGCCTGATAAATAAATCTGTGGAAAAGTGCACATTTTTTTCTCATAATAACGAACTTCCAGTACATCTCGCCTGATGACGGTATTGATGATTAAGTAGGAATATATACCGTGTCAAAAATTGTACGGGTATTATTGGCTTTGTCCTGAAAAAGCAAAGACTACGAATAAATTAACATTAATTACATTGAATATGCTCTCTATTTCTCACAATTTTCCGGCGATAATTTGCGTATTTCCTTGGCGACAGCATTTAAACCTGTAGGCGTTCAGAGCGGCCCCGAAAAAAGGACCTGATGATTGATAGCCGGGGAGGTCTGGGGAGAGGGTTGGGTTGGGTGGTTGATGGCAGGGGGTGGGCAGTACCTCAATGTCGTAGATCATCATCTCCGAGGGACCGATCGTTCCCTCGTTGCCGCCTTCGCAGATGGCGCTGTGAATGCCGCCGTCCGAGCGGTCGCACAGCTTCACGGTGACGCTGAATGCAGGGATGGCCACCACCAGCTTCTCCGCGGGAATCCCACGCGCCGTGAGATCTTCCACCACGCTCTCCTGCAAAGTGGCGAAATACCTCGTGCATGTCTCACTCCGAGTTTAGAGGGGATGGGGGTGGCGAATTCATGCAATTAAGACGCATAGACCGATGACGGGGCCGTAGTCTGCCAGACAGAGAGCCAGTTATTTCCAATTACTATTGCGAGGGAAAGGGAAGAATTTTTAAATATATTAATAAATGTTCAAAAAACAAAAGCAATGAGAACGTGGAGGCGCAGTAAATCAAAGTAGAGCATGTAAATTGGGGGAATAAAGTAGAGCGGGTGGAATGGTTTAAGTATTTTGTCAGTATTCTAAATTAAAGTGAGGGCAATGCGAATACTTGAAGAATACTTAAGCTGGGACTTTTAAATGTGAAATTTATGAATATATACGAGCACAGTACTCGCGTTGACATAATAGCACTAGAACAACACGTCTCCATACTTCCACTTCTCAAAATACACTGACTGGATGAATGAAAGGACCTTAAACTTGCTCATGCACGTTTGTGGTTTACAAGCATGTGTGCATCAGCCTACCCTCGCATCTGAAACCTGGTCTTTGAGGAAATAGGTTGAACGTAGATTTAAGAGGTTCTTACAACCTGCAACGGATTTGGGGAAGAATTAAAAAATAATGCCATAAAACGTTGAAATTTGAAATATTGTGGCAAAGAAAGGAGATTGCTGGGGTTAATCTGAAAAAGGAAAATGTTGAAGGAAACATTGGCAGTTAATGGGACGTTGAAGCTAGAAGTGGGGCTATTAGGCACAATAAGTAGGAGGGGGAAGATAATAGACTTTCTAGGCAGTATGGAGACGTAATGTACAAGTAGAACCGAGAAATATGTTTATCTAACAAGGGAAAGTGTTCATGAAATGTAGTGGATTATCTTGAATCTCATTATCTCATCTCTCTCTCGCATTAGCTTGAATCAATTTTTCACCGATTCATTTATTGGAGCAAAGAATATTTTTGGTAACTCTGTAGATTACCATGCTGTAATGAGTAGCATGGCATTACCGGATGATATCCTTTTTATTCCAAGGCGTGTTCATAATGTACCATTCCACAAGTAATCAAAATAAATAGTCTGTCTTGACTGGATATGTCACCGAGATGACAGTGGAGGTTACTTTGTTTGACAGCAAAACGAGAGACGCCGTCTAATTGATTCTAATCGTACTCTTCAATTTGCAAATGTGAAATGGCACAACACCTCTGATTCGATGGCAACGTCTTGATTGCTTCGTACAGTGTTACGATGTGGTCGGCCATTTATACTCATAGGACCTTATCACACAGAACGTATTGTAGGAAATAGAATTAGTCCTTGTGGCTATTCCTTTGGGACTCATCCAATTAACATTTGCTTATACAAGCTTCCAAGTGTTAATAGCAATTATATTTCATCCGTCGTGAATTGGTCGCCCATTCAATAGTATTACCTCACATAGTTTTCCCTAATTTTGCATCATGGGCGAATGGCAACTTTTTTTGACAGTGGTAAACATTTGTTTGAACATTAAAGCAATCCACGTAATTTTATATAGTTTAATTTTCATATTTACATGATACCCTACAAGGGACCACTGCGTTGTGTGGCACGGGCTGATTAAACACCGGACTACACTTGACGAAAATACTTATCCCACCTACCTATGTTATTCTGGTTCCTTATCGCTCGTGGAGAAAATGGCGTCTTAGCTCTATCTATTTTTCTAATGATTTCTTAAGAAACCGCTTACAGACCGCTTATTTAGCTTAATCCCTATTATCAGATATTCCATTAATGAAATGGACGAATCAATATTTATTTAGGCATTAAAATATATTACCTTGAATTATAAAAATCTAATACCATTAAATATGTTCATGGATTCAGTCTGTTCTGTGAAATAATTTATTCATTGTACTTTTTTCAGTTATTCGTTAATTATTTCCAATATTATTTTCGAACACGAAATGAATAACTTCATAATAGTTAAAATTATATTGGAAAACATCAGAGAGTACTGCCGGTTCAAAGTCAATTTGACCGCTCTGTTATGCATTATTCAGTATTTAACATTAACTTGTGCCTAACGTTTGAAATTGGACTTTTTATTCAGAAATGTGTCATGGCATGTCTCTCAATTATTGATACGTACGTTTACAACCAAAAGATAATATTAATAGAGAGTTGTTAAGCATAGAGATATGGCATACTCACCAAGACAGCTACTGACGCTAGTATTTCAGTCTGCACAAAAGGCATCTTCCAGTATGAGCCAATTATAATAAGGTCAAAGTTTCTGTGGAAGAAGTTTTATCCAGAATAGAATTAGCATTTTTTAAAGACTAATTTTAACTATACGTGAGCACTCATGCATAATAAAGAGTAGCATTTGAGGATATACAATTAGTTGATCCCTCCTCGTGGGTTACATCTTGGCGTGGTGGAGGGTTTGTGCCTTTTGCTGACCAATAGAGGTAGGAGCTTACGGTGAGCGAAAAATGAGATGGTAAAAGGGGTGGACCACTAACAAAGGTTTTTGAAAATTATTGGTTATCTCCGGCTAAGCTACGATTTAGATGAGCGCAAGCTACCAAATGGTACAGCGAGAATTCCCTTGTCTCTCTCAACAACCCAGAACCTGACATCGAACTCTACAATAAACCCCTCTTCAATTCTAAATACTTAATTATTTAGTTCATCGGACACCAGTCGCGGATTAAATCAACATCCAATGGAAAAGTGTAACTATTTATTTATAATTATTTTGTGACAATGATGTTTGCTCGTGGTGGGATCACCCATGATAGGTCGAAGGTTAGGAGCCAGACGAAAATTAGTCCACGCATCACCTGTTCCTCAGTGAGGGGGTTACAAAGGCGTCTGACCTCAGTGGGGCGTCCATTGAGTGATGGGGTAACGTTAAAAACACTATTGAGGAAGGCAACGGGAAACCACCTCAATTATCATTCCCTAGACCAATTGATGGAGACAAGAGAGAATATGAGTCCTGGCAACTGAGGGACTCGGCCCAATCGGCCGTGTGTCGTGCCCGGCAGCGGGGGAGGCAAGGCTTCCGCGTTCGTCATCTCACGAAACCCTTGAAAGGGAAAAATGACAGCAGCAGGACAGAAGACGCAGAAGCAGAAGACCAAATTAGTTAGAATAGGAACATGGAATGTTAGGACAATGTTGAGGACTGGAACATTAGAGAATATTAAGCGAGAGATGGAAAGAGGTAATATATATATTTTAGGTTTACGCGAGGTAAGATGGAAGGATAGAGGGGATTGCAGGAGTAATAATTATAGAATAACAGCGGAGAGTAAGAGTGTCAGCGGGGGGTTGCCATAATGCTGAAGGTGGGAGAAAAGGCAGTAAACAAAGCGCAAGCGGCTGATAGAATCTTATTAATCGAAGTAAAAGCAGAAAACGACCATTTTTTGTAATGTGTAATCTCGGTGCAAAGTACAGTTTAGAGGTTTGGCTTTGGTGTCGTTAGTCAGGGACGTGTTGTTGCATGTGCAACTGGGCTGTCCATGCCTTTCGACAAATATACGGAGGCTGTGGCAAGAGGGGTATGGGAGGAACTGTAATAAGGCATTAATATTGCTGGAGAACACATCAGGTCAGTTGTAGCATAGCAAGTATTTCAATCTTAGGATTGGTTTACTGCCCCTACTACATTCTAATCTTATTTGCATAATATTGCATATTATAGATGGAATAATTTGGTGGTTTCCCGTTGCCTCCACATCGCAGTACTGCGGCCGATACCGTAGTAGCGGCTGATAGCTTTATAGTAGGAGTTCATTTTCCTCGTTGTCTCGTTCCGAAATACTGTTAACAAGGTTTTTCTAAGCTGAAAAATTTTCACCGATTACGGGAATCCTACCTTCGGTTTCATAGACAGATACGTTACCTCTGGTCTACGCCTGCCCCTTCAGATAAGTTACATATCGTATTAAAATCACGATTCAATTTTTCCGGCCTCCCTATATCCAGGTGATTGTTTATCCCGTCCCGCTCTTTGTTTTGTCCTCCACGTCCATTTTACTTTTTACTATCTCCTTCTCACTCCTGTTTTAAAAGTCTATTCTTATTCCCTTGCCTGAAAAACCACAAGATCGAAGAACTGGGATGGTAGCGATTGTTAGGGTGCTAAGTCAGGGCTGTCATTATGATTATGAATAAAAATATTGAGAAGGCAGAAAATCTGGATTCAGAGCATTTTACAAGGGCTCTCTAGAAAGTAACTTCCATCTGCGCGTAGCGAATAATATAGCTAGAGAAGGTCGCTGTATTGACATACAAACATGCAAGCACACACTAAGGAGGCAGTATGACTCGAGCTGCAGTGTTTGGAAGGCCGCGCTGCTTGTAGTTTGTTTATAGTAGTGAGTCAAAGTAAACAATACAATTGGAAATCCCTCCAAATGTGAAATCCGTTTAGTGATAAGGTTTTTAATGTAAATAACTTCAAAATTGCTGGCATTCATCGGGAAATACTACGTGCTCTGCACCAACTAAGTGATGAGTGATGGTGTTGTGCGTCATCGGTGTTGCTAGTTTAACAGTGAACGGACAAATGTCCATGATGTCCAAGGACTGGCCATCCGTCAGTTCATCTTTCAAGTGGCTAGGCCGACCACTGCGGTGTCCTCGTCGTGAACATTGGTGCTGTGGCCATTTTAAAACTGAATGCACCACTGCCTCACTCCGCCTTCACTCATTATTCCCTCTCCGTACACACTTCATAAAGTTGCGTATGACTTTCAATTGGCTTGTGGTTTTTTGCCAGTAAAATCCTAATCAGAGGTGGCACTCCACAACTCGCGGGATTTTCTATTGAAACGCTCATTTTAACCATTCGGGGAGTGAGCAAAGTAGATTCTGATCTGATTCTGTCCATCCATAGTCCACTATAAACGGTTGACTAAAATTTTAATAAATCATCCATCAGTGTAAATTCATACGTGCATACGTTCTAAAACGTTGGACCCCCTTTACCTCATAGTAATCGATGACATGCGGAGCATTGAAATATATCTCACATCATAGAATTTAAACGAAATGTTCAAGGTATGCCCTGAAAGTAATACCAGTGATTTTATTGTGACACGACGGTACGTCGGACCGCGGTCGGATCGGTTGGAACTGATAGTGACGGAACCCAGATAAGCAGCGTTCCTTCGCTCAGTGTTCTGCGAGCATCTAGAGGGAGTCTGTGAGAGTTTATTTTTGATCTTGTGCTAGTGAAAATGCAGCCTTCATTAGACCAAAGATTTGCGATCAAGTTTAGCGTGAAACATTGCAATACCGCAACCTGCAAGACTGCTTACAAAGAAGATGCCTCGTCAGATCGGCAAGTGTTTCGGTGGCACGAGGCCTTTTTGGAGGGCCGGGAAGAGGTCGTCGACGAGGACCACGCCGGACGGCCATCCACGACCACCGCGGTCGACAATGAGACGCGAGTGAGGGAACTGTTGAACTCAGACCGATGACTAAATGTTCGTTTAATGGTTGGCATGTCAAACATTCCGAAAACTCGATTTTATGAGATCGTTGTGAACCATATTAGCATACGGAAGGTATGCGCAAAATGGTTTCAAAAGTGTTCACTGACGACCAAAAGTAACGCCGCGTTAAAACGTGCCAAGAACCATGTCTTGAAACGTGCCATGGGTTCCAACGATCCCCCAGCCCCCGTATAGCTCATCCCGACTTTTTTTTGTTTCCACGCTCAAAACACCCCTGAAGGAAAGAATTTGGGGACAATGGACGGCATCAAAGTAGCTTGCACCGCGGAATCAAAGGACATTCCGAAGGAAGCCCACCGCAACGCATTCGAAAGCTGGAAGTCCCGCTGGAGCCGATGTATCGACGCAAAAGGAGCCTCTTTTGAAGAGTTTTGAAGACTTGTGACGAAAAATTCAACATATGATTTGCAATAGACTTACTGACATTACTTTCAGGACAAACCTTGTATAGGATGGAGTGAGCCAACGTAGTTGACTGGGAAGAAAGCTTCCAGCACGGCGAAGGCACAATGCACAGAAAATGTGATATCGTAAGCTGCTTCGTAGTGAGGTTAAGATTGAGTGAGCTTAGCCTAACCAATCCTACAATCTCATATAATTTTCACTCACCTGGAAAATGTCTCTGTCAGGTTGTAGTTTTCTATGCGATGGATCTCCTTGGGCAAATGGAAGAGAATGAGTTTGAGTCCACGTCGAACGAATTCCTCCTTGAGAATCGGAGCGACTTCTTCGAGTCCCTGCTGCAAATAAATACAATTCATTCCCTCTCTTCGCTTTAATGGCTAGTATCACCATCAGTGTAATTGATTTCCTGTTCACTTACTAACGGAAAACTACATAGCTTTTACAGTATTGGCTGTCATTGCTCATAATTTTGCCGATATATAATCGTAACATTATAATTATTGAAATAATGGTCTTTTTTAACATTTAGTCACTAATTTTATTTGATTACGACTTTTTGTTACTGCGTAGAAATGTCTTACTTGGTATATTTATTTATTTTTTTATGAAGTGTGTCGTTATTTATTTATGAAGCGTGTCTTCTAATGTAAATGAATGGTCAGATTTAAAGTGATTCAGCAAAATCATCTACATCTACATAAATACCCTGCGAGCCACCAAAAAGGTGTGTGGAAGGGGGTGTAGCACCATGAGGGAAGGGTAAGGGTTGAGGGGGTTGGGGGTTAGGTGAGGAAAGGTGGGGTGAACCTGTAAGAAAAAATATATTTATACATATATATATATATATATATATATATATATATATATATATATTCAAACTTGAAAATCCCGCCATACGGCGCACAAATATTCATTCAAACAGAAATAGGTATAAGGAAAAGGGATAGGAAAACACATAAAAGGCGAACACAGGACATGTGGGGAAGGCGGTTTTTGAGCAGGTCACTAAAGTAAAAATATTTCCTTATCCGGGATTTGAACCACGGACCTTCCACTTTCCGGGCGGATGCTCTAAATCAGGTATATATAAATCATATATATATATATATATATATGCACACACACATGTATATACATATATTAAAATATACATATTAATATATACACATGCATACACACATATCCTCGCGCAGTCCCTAACCAGCATGTTAATACTTATTGTAATGAACTATGTCCTGGGGAATTTCGGCTACAAGCATTCTGGTCCCTTATCGTTCTTGGAAAAAATGAAATTTTAAACCTGTCAGTCTTGCAGTCTATCTCTCTAGTCTTATATTCGTGATCCCTTCGACTGTAATACGTTGTGATTCGTATTATATCCTTGATGTCATCGGAAAAGGGTCCATCTTTAAATGTTTTTAATAAGTTTAATCTATATTGGAAACGCCGCTGTGTAAGAGAATCCCAACCTAAATTGTCTAGCAAAGTGGATACGCTGCTGCGTTGGTCATAACAATGTTTGACAAATCTAGCCCCCCTCCGCTGAACTTGATCTAATTCCGAAACCAAATTTATATTATGAGGATCCCATATACTGGCAGCATACTCAAGGTGGGGCCTGACCAAGGCAAGGAAACATCGTCCTCCGTCTCATTCGGACAATTAACTCAAATATTAGTTAGTGTTTGTGTAATACTTATATTGATGATACATATAAAGAATGATGTATGAACCAACTTATTTTCATATAAATTAACCGTTTAGGGATGTAGAAGGCGAGTGTGTGAGCGATCGGCTAACGACCGAGTGGGTTCAGCGATCGAGAGACCAGACCAGAAATGACCTTGGGCAACCTCGATTTCTGGGTAAAGTGTGTCCTCAGAACAAACTTTTTCTCTAATAGCATCACTCTAAAAGGTTTTAAGACTATAAAATTAAATCTCAAGTTTCATAAAGGTTATTCTCAAATTTCATCACTTGTTAAATATAAGTGAGGAAGTTATAGAATAATCTTTATGAGACTTGAGATTTGGTTTTCATAGCCTTAAAACTTTTTAGAGTGATGCTCATTGACAAGTTAATGTATTTGGGTTGTTCTTGCCATAGGATGTGAAACGATGACGGCAAAATAAGTGGTGGAAGATGTGATACGAGGTTATGGAAATATACAGAGGAATGGTGAAATTCTTCCTTAACGTGGAGAAAAAAAAACAATCTCAGGAAACAAGAAGGAAAAATCTATCATATCAATGAAAGACAAAATATTAAAAAACCGGAAAATGTGCAAGAGAGGTGGATGATTTATGTGTAGAGGAACTATTTTTTAAAGAAATTAGACCAGCGAGAATAGACATAGAAAGTAGTGCGACATAGATGAAGATAGTTCAGGTCTGGGCTTACTCGATGGCGAGATAGGAAGTGCATTAAGGGTCATGAAATCAATTAAGGCCAAAAGGGCAGACCAAATTCCCGCAATACTACTTCAAAGCTTAGGAAAATGTTGAAGCCAGAGTATTTATGGACTAATTCTTAGCAAATATGAGAGAGCAAATTGGCCAGAAAACTTTGTCAGGTCAATGTTAGTTCGTATTTCAAAGAAGTTAAATGCAGCAATATACAAGGACTACAAAACAATGCCGGATTTCGCACGCAGCTAAAGTGGTTCTCATGATCAGCAACAAGCGAACCAAGGGCAAATTATTGTTTAAGGTAGCGGTCGACAAAATCAGTCAACATACCCATTTGTCGACAGTGCAACGATTGAAATTTCTTTCGAGAACCAAATTTTTTAAACTTAAAGTGAATACTACGTAGGTGCACGCAGGAATTAACTCAATTAGAAAACTCTGAAGCTGACCTTTGCTGGAAACGCCCTCAATCCGATAGAGGTGCGGTCGACCCCTTCCCCCTCTCCCATTCACACTCGTCTCTCGCCCATCCTCTCTGCATTCGCGTCCAAGCCATCTCAGCGCACTTCGACACTACGCCTTCTTTCACACCACAACGTACCATTAAATTAACGTTACTTCAAGTTTTAAGCCTTCAAAGTCAAGTTAAAGATACGTTGAACAAAACTTACTATCGTAATCATTAACGATATTATTTACTGATAAATTTAAGTTGTTAAACAAAGGAAAGTGTGTGAAACAAAAACGCGAACCATGGCACTGCATATCCTTAGAAAGTTTGGTTAACTCAAGTTTGTTTGTTGTTTGAGTTTAATTTTAGGCATGATTCGAGGTTCTCATCCATAACACGAATTGTAAAATTTAGCCTTGATAAGATTCATGCTTGAAAATGATTGTTCACATTAGATTATGTGTAGACCCGAATAAGGAAAGAAAAAGGTAGTTTAAGCAGATTATATGATCCAGGAATCCTGGTCAAGTTGTTAAAAATCAACATATCTTCCTTCTCCAGATATTTCATAGCTGACCACTTGAGCGGTGAAATAAGTTCAAATTTCTTATTCTTCAATGTATCTTTATTTGCACAAAGACGTTCAAATTTCGACCTCTATATTCTTTGAATGTTATATCCAATAAATTACGTTTCAAAATTGCTAGTAAATATTAAATGGATAAAATCTTAATCTGTTGCAGTAGCATTGATAGGGTTTTTTTTAAAATAAAGACTAATATCGGGTCGCTTTTTCTGAATTCCTGAAGTACATTGAAGAAAGCTTCTTTCATATTTCAAGGTGCTAAAATTGACTCGCCCACGCCGAAGACAGACTACTGCGATTGGGCAAGGAAGTTTCAATCGCAATGCACGTGCACACTCCCTCGCGGAAGAGCCGCACTCAAGGAAAGGCCAAAGGGCCGCGGTTGGCCGACCACTGATTAAGGTGATGATCAAAATGGGCGAAGGAACAGGAAAAGCACGCATGATGACACTGCAGTTGTGAGGTCAGTAATATAAAAGAAAATAGGACACAACCCGAATGTATGCATGTATATCTATTTCGTAAACATTCAAAAGTTGTTTGATTGGTTGCATTCAATAGGATTTATAAATTTGTTGCAAAAATAGGAGAAGACTAGGGGGTATAAGACATCCGCATGTATGGGTATGGATGGATGCGCCGGAGGAATGCTCTAATCCACAAACCTGTACGTGTCTCAGACTGCTCAGGTGCGAGTGGGGGACGGAGATCCGGATGGGCAGTGTTAGGAAGAAAGGGTTTGAGGCAGAGTTTGCCATTGTCACCGGTGCTGTTCGATTTTTATAAGGAGGAAATAATGAAAGAGGCATGGGAAGAACTGGAGGTAGGAATGAAAATCGGCGGGGAAGAAAAGAAAAGGTGAACATTACAATAGGAGGGGAAAAATAGAGCAGGTAGAACAGTTTACGTATCTCGGAAGTGTTTTGGACCCAAGCGGTTAAAGTAGTAGGGATGTAAGGAGAAAAGCTGCGTTAGGCGAAGAAACTTTCACAAGGAGGAGGGAGTTGATGACGGGGACGTTGAATAAGGATGTTTAGAAAAGACTCGTAAAAAACTCTGATATGGAGCGTAATTATGTACGGCGCGGAAACCAGGTCATTGGAGGAAGATGATAGGCGTTATTTGGAGGCTTTTGAAGCGAGGAGAACGGATAGTTGGAAGAAGACCAAAGAAGAGAGGAAGAAGGATTTCAGAGCGTTTTTATTGGCGATGCGGGCCATTTTATGCTGGATTTCTGCTGTCTTAGCCGTAACACTTCTTTTGGTTACATATATTTTAGCATGATTACCAATCACTTACAAACTAAAAAATATAAGAATGATACAATAGCAAATTAAATTATGTCTTTGGTTGGACAACTGAAATTAATGCAAGTCTTTGCAAGCTTGGCGTGGGAATTGTGATTAATGTACTCGTATTTTAGTAACGTACCTTTGAGCCCTGAGTTACGCGAATGTTCATCCCGTCGAATCCGTGGCTCTCAACAAAATCTGCGGCATTCTTGGCAAAGTTCTCGAGGGCAGTGTGATTCCCATACACCTTAAGGGGAGGAGTAAAGGATCATTTGAGATGAAAACATTACTAATATAGTTAAGAGATTGACAAGATAAGACTACTCTCACCTTTTCAGTGACAAGTCAGTATATTTGAAAATAGTAATTTTTATTTTAAATGTTATACACACACGCATGTAACTGCACGCACACACACGCATTATCACACTCGCGCGCGCATGCACCCACACGCGTGTGCACACGCACAGAAAAACAAGAATTTTGACGCATTGTAGTAATATCTGAAATAAATCTGATTACCCTCCCATGGACTACAACCTTGTCGTGGTGGAAGGGCTTGTGTGTTCCGATGACCCCTAGAGCTGTGCTGGCGGGAGTAATAATAATTACTCCTGGAAGGGTCACCCATGCCAGATAGGTCGAAGGTTAGGAGCCAGACGAAAGGTAGTCCACGCAGCGTCTGTTCCTCAGTGAGGCGGCTGCAATGGCGTCTGACCCCAGTGGGGCGGCCATTAAGTGATGGTGTCACGTTAAAAACACTATTGAGGAAGGCAACGGGAAACCACCTCAATTATGATTCCCAAGAATATAATTATGGGCACTATAGATAATATGAGTCCTGGCAACTACGGGACCCGGCCCAAGAGGCCGTGTGTCGTGCCCGGCAGCGGGAGAGGCAAGGCTTCCGCGGTCGTCATCCCACGAAACCCTTGCAGGGAAGAAATAACTTCAGCAGGACAGAAGACTCAGAAGAAGGCGAAAGTAGTTAGAATAGGAACCTGGAACGTCAGGACAATGTTGAGGAGAGGCAAATTAGAAAATATTAAGCGAGAGATGGAAAGAGGTAACATAGATGTTTTAGGCCTCTGCGAGGTGAGATGGAGGAATAGCGGGGATTACTGGAGTGACAATTATAGAGTAATATACAGCGGCGGGGCCGAGAGCCAACGAGGGGTTGCCGTAATTTTAAATAAAGGGGTAGGAAGAAGCGTAGTCAACATAGAGCAAGCGACAGATAGAATTTTACTCGTAGAGATTAAAGCAGAGCCGACGAACTTGGTCATTATTCAGGTATACATGCCACCGAGCAACCACAAGGAGGAAGAAGTCGATAGGATGTATGATGAGTTAGAGGATATCATCGCGAGTGTTCCTGCAGGGAAACATTTGATAGTGATGAGGGATTGGAATGCGACGGTAGGCGAAGGAAGAGATGGTGGTGAGGTGGGGGACTATGGGTTAGGCACGAGGAATGAACGCGGGGAGAAAGCAATTGAATTCTGCAGGAGACAGGGGTTAGTCATCACTGACACATGGTTTAGACACCACAAAAGGCGTAGGTATGCATGGAAAATGCCAGGTGACTCAGAAAGGTATCAGTTAGATTATATTATGGTTAGGCACAGGTTTAGGAACAGTGTGATAAATTCGCACAGTTTCCCAGGAGCGGATGCGGACTCTGACCACAATTTAGTTGTTATGAAATGTAATGTTCGTTTCAAGAAGATAAGGCAAGGGCGGCGGGTTAGGAAATGGAATTTAGAAGGAGTGAATGAATTAACGAGGAAGGAGTATCAGGAGGCTGTAGAAAAAATGATGGATGACGGTAAAGTACTGAGTATTATCGAAGAAAAATGGGAATGTATCAAGAAAGGGATATTGGAAGCCGCTAAAGACACTATAGGAACCGTTAACGGGAAAAGGATAAGGAAACCATGGGTAACGGATGAGATGATTGCAAAAATGGATGAGAGAAGAAGATGGAAAAATGTAAACACAGAGTTAGGCAAAATGAAGTACAAAGAGTTAAACAATAAATTGAGAAGGGCCACAAATAAAGCAAAAGAAGAATGGTGGAAAACGCAACGCGAGGATATGGAAAGTTTACAGAAGAAGGGTGAAATTGGTGCTCTATACAGCAAGGTTAAGTTATTATCGGGAAGTAAGAAGGCAAGATGTGTGCTAACAGTTAAAGATAAATGGGGTAAGATAATAGTTGAACCAGGAAAAATCCAAGAGGGATGGAAGGAATATATAGAAACACTGTATGGTAAAGAACTTAGGCCGACAAGGTTAGACATAGAAAAGGAACATGACGTAGAAGAAGATAGCTTAGGTCCAGGCATACTCGACGATGAAATAGAAAGGGCATTAAAGGAGATGAAAGCAAATAAGGCTGTGGGGCTGGATAATATTCCTGTAGAAATGTTGAAATGGTTAGGGAAACGTGGGAAGAAGGCCATATATGGGCTGATTCGTAGTATCTATGAGGAAGGAATCTGGCCGGAAGATTTTGTGGGATCGGTGTTAGTTCCTATTCCAAAAAAGGCAAAGGCTTCGTCATGTGAGGATTACAGAACAATAAGTTTGATATCCCACGCAGCTAAAGTTATTCTCAGGATCATCAACAAAAGGATAGAGAGTAAGGCAAATGATTACTTAGGGGATGATCAGTTTGGGTTCAGGAAAGGAAGAGGTACGCGTGATGCCATTGCAGTAATGAGATCACTAGTCGAGAGGAATATAGAATATAATCAGGACGTTTTTGCCTGTTTTGTAGATTTAGAAAAAGCGTTTGATAGAGTGAATTGGGAAAAATTAATGCGTGTATTGCAGAAAATAGGAATGGATTGGAGGGACAGGAGACTGATCCGCAACCTGTACATGTCTCAGACTGCTCAGGTGCGAGTGGGGAACGGAGAGTCCGGATGGGCAGTGTTAGGAAGAGGTGTAAGGCAGGGTTGCCCATTGTCACCGGTACTGTTCAACGTATATGTAGAGGAAATGATTAAAGAGGCATGGGAAGAACTGGAGGTAGGAATGAAAGTCGGAGGGGAATTCGTAAAATCGGTTAGGTTTGCTGATGACCAAGCATTAGTTGCTCAGTCAGCCAAGGGGTTGCAAGCATTGTTGAGTGAATTGGAGGTTCAGTGCGATAAATATGGGATGAGAATTAATATTAGTAAAACAAAGGTTATGCGATTTTCCAGAAAGAAAAAGGCTAAGCTAAATATTAAAATAGGCGGGGAAAAAATAGAGCAGGTAGAACAGTTTACATATCTCGGAAGTGTTTTGGACCAACACGGTCAAAGTGGTAGGGACGTAAGGAGAAGAATTGCGCTAGGCAAGGAGGCTTTCTCAAGGAGGAGGGAGTTGATGACGGGGACGTTGAGTAGGGATGTTAAGACAAGACTCGTAAAAACTCTGATATGGAGTGTAGCTATGTACGGCGCGGAAACGTGGTCACTGAAGCAGGAGGATAGACGTAGATTGGAGGCTTTTGAAATGTGGGTGTGGAGAAGAATGGAGAAGGTGAAATGGACCGAAAGGAAAACAAACGAGGAAGTAATGGAGATGGTGGGTGGTGAAGAGAGGGGTTTGTTGAGAGAAATCCTATGGAGGCAGGAAAAATGGATGAATGGCGTATTGAGCGGCAGGGCGATGTTGAAGAAGGTAATAGAGGGGAGAGTGTTTGGCAAGCGAGGAAAGGGAAGGATCAGGATAGGGATGTTGGACGGGATGAAGGGAGGAAGGAAGTACATCGAGATGAAGAGGGACCTGATATAGATTAGTTTGCTAGGTGGGGAGTCACAAAATGTTTACTTGATAGTTGTGTCCATCCAAAAACCTACCTTAACCGGTAGATTACCTAATAATAATAAATCTGATTATTCTGAAACACTTAATAAAAATCTTACATATGTATGTGTGTATGTATATATATATATATATATATAATATATATATATATATATATATATATATATATATATTCATTCAAACAGAAATAGGTATAAGGAAAGGGGATAGGAAAACACTTAATAGGCGAAGACAGGAAATGTGGGGAAGGCGTTTTTTGAGCAGATCACGAAAGTAAAAATATTTCCCTATCCGGGATAGGGAAATATTTTTACTTTCGTGATCTGCTCAAAAAACGCCTTCCCCACATTTCCTGTCTTCGCCTATTAAGTGTTTTCCTATCCCCTTTCCTTATACCTATTTCTGTTTGAATGAATATTTGTGCGCCGTATGGCGGGATTTTCAAGTTTGAATATATATATATATATATATATATATATATATATATATATATATATATATTTATATATATATATATATAAAACCATAAACACAGTAATCATCCCGAAGGTCGGTTTAGTAGGCGATGGTAGAGCTCACCTATGTACCAAGCCCGACGGCGTGTGAATATTCACACATCAGGGTAGGGGGGCCAGTTCCTTTCCCTGTGCCGGTTATTGTTTCCCAGGGAGACCTGGTACCCGAAAAATCAACTAGCTTTGGTGGAGCTGAAGTGCCCAAAGAGCCTTGCCCGGGAATCAACCCTCCGATCAGTAGTCCAACGCTCTACTATCTAGACCACCGCAACCCGCATATATATATATATATATATATATATATATATATATATATATCCACTTTTTTGGAAAACCCACAAACGTGTAATGTAAATTCACTGATAGTCATAACAAACACAGAAACCAAAACACACAAAGAGGGAAAACTCACTGGTTCTCGAATTTTCGGTGGTCCAACCACCTTACTCAAGAGGAATTAGGAACAGAACTGAGGCAGAGGAGGGCCCGAAAGCAGTGGTAGGAAGGAGAAGGGGAAATGGGGGAAAAGAGGGGAAAAGAGGGGAAAAGAGGGGAAAAGAGGGGAAAAGAAAGGAAAAGGGGGGAAAAAGGGGGGGGAAGGCATTCGTGGTAAGGAGTTTGGAGGGGTAGTGTATGGCGTGGGAATTTTAAAAAAGGTGGGGATGATATGGAAGCTTTTGGGGGCGGAGGGGGATGAAATTATATGCATAAAGGGGGCAATTAATGTCTAATATTAATACCTGGGCGATTCCAGGAATCCAAGAGCCAGATGAAAGCTAGCTCTAATGTTTTGAGTTTCAGTGGAGGGTCTGAGTGTGGGAGGGATGCTAAGACGGATACTTTAAAACATTGGTCAAAGGCAGCGTTGTGTTCGGAGGCATGTTTGGGGATTGGGAGCATACCAATAAGGGAGGAATTGTTGCATGAGGCTCTATGATTATTGATTCTAATATTGAGGGGTGTGGTACACTGTCCAATGTAAAAGGCAGGGCAAAGTTGGCACTTGAGTAGGTAGACAACATTGCTGGAGGTACACGAGGAGTAGGGAATTGGTGGGAGAGAGTTGAAGAGCGGGTGGGAGAGGGATAAGATTCTGGTTTCCCGTTGCCTTCCTCAATAGTGTTTTTAACGTGACACCATCACTTAATGGCAGCCCCACTGGGGTCAGACGCCATTGCAGCCGCCTCACTGAGGAACAGACGCTGCGTGGACTACCTTTCGTCTGGCTCCTAACCTTCGACCTGGGTGACCCTTCCAGGAGTAATTATTATTACTCCCGCCAGCACAGCTCTAGGGGTCATCGGAACACACAAGCCCTTCCACCACGACAAGGTTGTAGTCCATGGGAGGAGATGGAAAGAGGTAATATAGATGTTTTAGGCCTCTGCGAGGTGAGATGGAAGGATAGCGGGGATTACTGGAGTGACAATTATAGAGTGATATACAGCGGCGGGGACAAGAGCCAACGAGGGGTTGCCGTAATTTTAAATAAAGGGGTAGGAAGAAGCGTAGTCAACATAGAGCAAGCGACAGATAGAATTTTACTCGTAGAGATTAAAGTAGGGCCGACGAACTTGGTAATTGTTCAGGTATACATGCCACCGAGCAACCACAAGGAGGAAGAAGTCGATAGGATGTACGATGAGTTAGAGGATATCATCGCGAGTGTTCCTGCAGGGAAACATTTGATAGTGATGGGGGATTGGAATGCGACGGTAGGCGAAGGAAGAGATGGTGGTGAGGTGGGGGACTATGGGTTAGGCACGAGGAATGAACGCGGGGAGAAAGCAATTGAATTCTGCAGGAGACAGCGGTTAGTTATCACTAACACATGGTTTAGACACCACAAAAGGCGTAGTTATACATGGAAAATGCCAGGTGACTCAGAAAGGTATCAGTTAGATTATATTATGGTTAGGCACAGGTTTAGGAACAGTGTGATAAATTCGCACAGTTTCCCAGGAGCGGATGCGGACTCTGACCACAATTTAATTGTTATGAAATGTAATGTTCGTTTCAAGAAGATAAGGCAAGGGCGGTGGGTCAGGAAATGGAATTTAGAAGCAGTAAATGGATTAACGAGGAAGGAGTATCAGCAGGCTGTAGAGAAAATGATGGATGACGGTAACGAACCGAGTACTATCGAAGAAAAATGGGAATGTATCAAGAAAGGGATATTGGAAGCCGCAATAGACACTATAGGAACCGTTAACGGGAAAAGGATAAGGAAACCATGGGTAACGGATGAGATGATTGCAAAGATGGATGAGAGAAGAAGGTGGAAAAATGTAAACACAGAGTTAGGCAAAATGAAGTACAAAAGTTAAACAATAAATTGAGAAGGGCCACAAATAAAGCAAAAGAAGAATGGTGGAAAACGCAATGCGAGGATATGGAAAGTTTACAGAAGAAGGGTGAAACTGGTGCTCTATACAGCAAGGTTAAGTTATTATCGGGAAGTAAGAAGGCAAGATATGTGCTAACAGTTAAAGATAAATGGGGTAAGATAATAGTTGAACCAGGAAAAATCCAAGAGAGATGGAAGGAATATATAGAAACACTGTATGGTAAAGAAATTAGGCCGACAAGTTTAGACATAGAAAAGGAACATGACGTAGAAGAAGATAGCTTAGGTCCAGGCATACTTGACGATGAAATAGAAAGGGCATTAAAGGAGATGAAAGCAAATAAGGCTGTGGGGGTGGACAATATTCCTGTAGAAATGTTGAAATGGTTAGGGAAAGGTGGGAAGAAGGCCATATATGGACTGATTCGTAGTATCTATGAGGAAGGAATCTGGCCGGAAGATTTTGTGAGATCGGTGTTAGTTCCTATTCCAAAAAAGGCAAAGGCTTCGTCATGTGAGGATTACAGAACAATAAGTTTGATATCCCACGCAGCTAAAGTTATTCTCAGGATCATCAACAAAAGGATAGAGAGTAAGGCAAATGATTACTTAGGGGATGATCAGTTTGGGTTCAGGAAAGGAAGAGGTACGCGTGATGCCATTGCAGTAATGAGATCACTAGTCGAGAGGAATATAGAATACAATCAGGACGTTTTTACCTGCTTCGTAGATTTCGAAAAAGCGTTTGATAGAGTAAATTGGGAAAAATTAATGCGTGTATTGCAGAAAATAGGAATGGATTGGAGGGACAGGAGACTGATCCGCAACCTGTACATGTCTCAGACTGCTCAGGTGCGAGTGGGGAACGGAGAGTCCGGATGGGCAGTGCTAGGAAGAGGTGTAAGGCAGGGTTGCCCATTGTCCCCGGTACTGTTCAACGAATATGTAGAGGAAATGATTAAAGAGTCATGGGAAGAACTGGAGGTAGGAATGAAAGTGGGAGGGGAATCCGTAAAATCGGTTAAGTTCGCTGATGACCAAGCATTAGTTGCTCAGTCAGCCAAGGGGTTGCAAGCATTGTTGAGTGAATTGGAGGTTCAGTGCGATAAATATGGGAAGAGAATCAATATTAATAAAACAAAGGTTTTTCGATTTTCTAGAAAGAAAAAGGCTAAACTAAATATTACAATAGGCGGGGAAAAAATAGAGCAGGTAGAACAGTTTACATATCTCGGAAGTGTTTTGGACCAATACGGTCAAAGTGGTAGGGAGGTAAGGGGAAGAATTGCGCTAGGCAATTTGCCGGCACCGGTGGCGGCGGGGTAACGTCCCCGTCTACCAACTGAGAGGTCACGGGCTCGATTCCCGTCTGGGTGAATTTTTCTCCATCCAGGGCTTGACTGTTTGTAATTGTCTTCAATGTAATGTGTGTAATGTAAGGGTTAGGTGGAAGAAGGGACTATTTAATCTCAACCTCGCCCAATTAAGTCGATAATAAATAATAAATAAATAAATAGGCAAGGAGGCTTTCTCAAGGAGGAGGGAGTTGATGACGGGGACGTTGAGTAGGGATGTTAAGACAAGACTCGTAAAAACTCTGATATGGAGCGTAGCTATGTACGGCGCGGAAACGTGGTCGCTGAAGCAGGAGGATAGACGTAGATTGGAGGCTTTTGAAATGTGGGTGTGGAGAAGAATGGAGAAGGTGAAATGGACCGAAAGGAAAACAAATGAGGAAGTACTAGAAATGGTGGGGGAGGAGAGGGGTTTGTTGAGAGAAATCCTATGGACGCAGGAAAAATGGATGAAAGGCGTATTGAGCGGTAGTGGAATGTTGAAGAGGGTAATAGAGGGGAGAATGTTGGTTAAGCGAGGTAAGGGTAGGAACAGGATAGGGATGTTGGATGGGATGAAGGGAGGAAAGAAGTACACCGAGGTGAAGTGGGACCTGATGTAGATTAGTTTGCTAGGTGGGAAGTCACAAAATGTTTATTTGATAGTTGTGTCCATCCAAAAACCTACCTTAACCGGTAGATTACCTAATAAAAAATACGAAGTTAGCACTAGTAAACAGACAAAAACAGAAACACAAAAAGAGAAAATCAACTCCCTTGTTTTCGAATTTTCGGTGGTACAAGCCACCTTTCTCAAAGAGGAGAAGGAAGAAACTAAGGAAAGGTTATTACAGATGGGACTGGGAACGCTGGATGGAAGTGGAAGGTGGAGAAATGTTTGCGAGGGGAAGAGTTAAGAGGGGGATTTTTGGAAGTGTGGGAATCATATGAACTATGTTGGGAACTGATGGGGGATGAAAATATGTGAAAATCGGGGTAATAAATGTCTAATATTAAAACTCGGGTAATTCCAGGAATCCAGGAGCCAGATAAACGCCTGCTCTTTTTTTTGAGTTTGAGATGAGGGTCAGAGGTTGGGAGGGATCCTAAAATGAATACACCATAGAATTTATCAAAGGGAATTATGTGTTTGGAGGCATGTTTTGGAATTGGGAGCATCCCAATCAGGGAAAAATTCTCGCATGAGACACGGTGGTTATTGATTCTGAATTGAGGTCTGTGGTACACTGTCCAATATAAATGGCAGGGCATATAAACGTGTCTTAAGAGATTTAAACTCAGAAATACAAAGAAAGGACACTCATATACGTAGTTTTGACGTTTCGATGGCACATTCATCATCTTTAGATTGCCGTTCTTGGGGAAGAGCGGAGAGGGTAGGTGTGGGGTGAGGGGAGGAGAGGTAAAGGGCGAATAGGAAGCGGAAGTGGGGGTGACAGGGTTGTTGGCGGCTATTGGATGGATTCACGGGCTGATTTCAGCCCGGGAGGTTTAAATAACTAAATCACGTAGATATGCGCCATCTTCCAGGTTCTCACCTCTCTACTACGGGCGGATTTGGGAAGGGTTTCAATCACCGAAACAGCTTGTCATCAAAAGATCGATCGAGGGAGGCCGTGTGGGTAGGGATGGGATCATGTAGGAAGATGGGAAATATGGTGGAATAGCGGGGATTATTCGTAGATTTCCTCATCAAACTGACCCAATAAAACCAAAAATGCATTCAACTTTAACAAAAAACCCTAATTACAAACAAAAGGCACTGAAAAGGGCACGCGTATGGCTCCCGCATACGCCAATATTTTTATGGGAAAACTTTAACATACCTTTCTCCATTAACAAACCTTAAATCACTCTTCTGGGCAAACTACTTTGATTAATATTTACTCCTTTGGTCCCACGAACGCGAAACTTGATTCTCTTTCATTTCCTCTCTCAACTCCTCCTCCTTCGTATCTTTCACTTCATTTTTATCTAATGATAATATTATCTCTCCGAGATATTGAAATTCACCTCCAGATCAGTAAATTTGACACCTTAGTCCACATTAAAACGACCAACAACCAACAACAATTTAATTTCAAGATTTGCCACCATCACACACAAAACACTCCTTCCCTTTCTCACTCTCAGTTCGTGGCCTCCGTCTCTTTTGATGACAGCTTCTATTTTGCGGTGCTTGAAGTCCTTCTCAAATCTGTAAATAGCATGGAAGTGAGAACCCGCGAGATGGGGCATATCTGGGTGCTCCTGTCATGTAAACCTCCCGGGATGAACTCAAGCCATTGAATCCATCCAGTAGCCGCCTACACTTCCCCTCCCACCCCCTTGTCCGTTTCCCATTCGTCCCTTCATACCTTCCATACCCTACAGAGTTTAAAGTATCCATACCGTTTAGGCGTTAAACCTAAAGAAATTACACACGAACACCTAGATACTCGTAAAAGGATGAAAAAGTATTTTTTTCCTGCTGCAAATGGTTCAATAATCACAGCGACCATCGTCAGAGTGTTTATTTTTTATGTCACATCCAACTTGAAGGGAAAAAGGGAGGGTTTAAATTGTTTCATTTTATGACCCATGCGCTCAAGTTGAATGATTGAAGCCTTTTTGATCAGAACCTTGCTCTAATTTAACGTAAAAACCGTAAAGTATTAGTTTTGGAATTGAGGAACGGTATCCTCTGGTCCTTACCTGTTCTTTTCCCAATTCCTTTTCGTCGTCGTAATTATCCAAGTAAACTTGAAGTTCTGGTTTTGCGTCCTTCAGCGCCACTGTTCGATTCATCATACCTGTGAATGCATTCCAATCATTCTTAATGAATAATTACACCAAAAATATCATGCTTTCATTTTAGATGCTAATAATTTTCGTGCTGTGACTCACTCTTCACTATACTGAAGTTATGAAATTTGTGCCTCGGGTGAAAGGACTTGTACTAGGCCGTGTTATCTCTTTTTTCGCCAAGGATAACACAAATTCGTGATGGGTATTTATTTTATCCACAACAAATAAAATGTTTGGCATTTATATTCGGGGTTATATTATTTAAGAGCCTGCCCTTTTGAAAGTGAAACTCCGCGCTCCATTAGTGTTGACCTTATTAACATTCAGACGTGGTGTGCCAGTGGTCGTTCCCTTCCAAGTGGCATTCGTTGGCAATCAACAATCCAGTCCCATGGTTGGTGGACTGATGCCCAGCGCTATTTCCCCCTTTTAATGCCGTCTGTCTATCTCCCATTCTTGCCTCGCGTGTTGTTGACTCTCATTCTCACCTCTCATTCCTTGTCTCGTACTTTGCACACGAGGATGGAACCATACTAAGCACCTTATTCCGTCCGCAGAACCAATCCGGGAACTGTTTCATTTAGAAGAATGCCATTGAATGCATTCTGAATTCGAGACCGCATCTTTTGTGGAGCTGGCCAATCCGTGGTGGTTATCGGCTGCCTTCCAAATGGCAATCCCCGGCGGCCGATTCCCTGAACTCTTGGATCGACTTGAGCTGTCCAAGTTTCCTACTCCGAAATGATTTCTCTCGTCGGAATGAGCCTACTACTGTCAATCGCCTAGACAAAACGTAATATACTTTTTTGACTCGAATTTCCTATCGAACTCCTGAATATTTTAACCTACACTTCATACACATGCATACAAAAAGATTGATGGTCATGACGTTAGTGTGTTCACTGAGACTAACAGCAAAGCATGGTAAATATTCTAGGTAAAACACCGCATTAATTTTCTAAGAATGATAATTGCTATTGTAAATATTCGGTTATGAGCGATAGCACAAAACTTCAGGGAAAAACTGCCACAATTTATATATAAGCATATTAAATAACATTTGGAAATTCTCATACTGAGAAATATCACTATTAACAACAGTTATATAAACTGGTTTTTCCATTGCATTGAATTTTATTCTATTGCAGGAGTCAAAATATACTTTCGCGAATGGACTTTGGGAGGATAAATTATTGGTGTCAGAACACTACCGTCTGACGACAAAACAAATGACGATTTTAATTGTTACTATTACGGAGTGTTTATTTATTTTTTACTATCTTAAAAATCACGTAATAAAGTTATTTTCAAAAAATATTTTTATCACACTTAATAACTTTTCAAGTTATTGAGTTATTGTATGTCGTCGTATAAAAGAACATACCCGTCTTATTCAAATAAACACTTGAATGCCCCACGCTTCTTCTATCGCTATGCGAATCATTTGAAACCAAGCTTACGTGAGATTTCCTTAATTTTCTATCCATAAATTTAAACGATTCTAAAAAAATCAGCACATTTTCCGAAGCTCAATCCTTGGATAGTTTCGGTTACGCTTAGACAAGCTCCGAGAACATTCTGTTGTTTTCATTGTGCCGTTTGCTCGTCAAAAGAGTCTCATAACTCCCAATGAAGCTTTCTCTCGCCAGTGCTGCAAAAATGTAATTACCTAAGCCATTTGCTTTGTTCTCACCTGCAAGGAAAAATAAAAAATATATATTTCAAAAGTTGCGAAAGTTTTAACTTCAATGGGAATCTTTCGTTCTGTATTCGCAAAGGCGACTTCTTCCTAGGACGCTGCAGCCCTATTTCATTCGAATTTCGGGTGGTATTTGTTGAATAGAGAACGGATCTGATTGATGGAGAGCTAGACTGATGACAGGAGGGTGCGAGTTAAATTCCCGGCCACGTCTCTGGATGTGCTCTGCTTCAAAAGAGCAGCGTGATTTCTAAGGCATGTGGACAAGCTAACAAAAAATAAGGATTTATTAGAGGAGTACTGGGGAAATGTGATGAAAAGCTCAAAGAGAATTGTTATCTTTCGCTGGTGGGGCCTCATGTATAGAATATGCGTCTAGTGTATGGGATTCTCACGAAGTTAGATTATTGCCGAATTGGAAGTGTGCAGCGTAGAGGAGTCAGATTTATAAAACGATGTTATGACAATATAAGTAGCGTATCCAAAATATTACAGCAGTTATGCTGGGAATCAGTTAAGGAGCGAAGGTTAAATTACATATTGAAGATCTTGCATTAATTGGAAGGATATATCTTTAGCGGCGATATTGAAAATTTATTATTATCCCCATCATACTACGGTAGGAGAGATCATGTCAATCAAATTAGAGACATTGAGTGTAAAACAGACAGATAGAAGATGTCATTTATTCCACGAACAATGAGGGATAAGATAAACATTGGACGACCGCGATAGGGGTAAAAATATTCGGGTCAAAGTTAGTCTGGCGATATTTACCTCCTGCCACATACCCTCGCGGTGGCTTACGGGGCACTAAAAAGATGCAAAAAGGGTAAGGGATCGATAGACTAGCAGGTGGTACAGGAAATGAGGAACTGGTCTCCTTGTCATAATGTGCAAATTGAAAATGTGCCGTAAAACGGCTTAGTACTCCCAATATGGCAATCAACGCCAAAGAACACACTTCAGGAAGCCGAGCCTGAATGATCATTGTTCTCACCTAGGCCACCGCCATCCTGGAGGTCTACTTCCGCGTTCCTCGGCACGAGGGTCAGCTCTGGGGAGACGACGGCTCGGTTGTACACCACGTGCGTGCAGATGGTCAGGTCCAGGTCCTCCGGGGTGAAGCGGGCCTTCTCCTGCGGCCGGAGCACGGAATTGCCTTCGATGTGGCACAGCACGCTCTTGCCTCCTTCACCCTCGACCACTGGTGACCCTGGGCGAACATCATCGGGCGACTTTCAAAGGTCGATCGCACCATGGACAAGTCCCTCGTACACATCAAGTTCCCTCTGCGTACTCATCTGTTCACTCTGTGAATTTAGTCTCACACATACAGGTATACCTGTAGGATACCTGTATTGTACCGTTAGTACGAACATTGTTCATAGAAATGCGACTAAAATTGTTTTTAGACGTTGTTGTTCTAAAAGGATATCGATTATAATGGTATATAATTTATTTAACTACAACTACGAGGGCTTACCAGAAAGTAACCTCCGTTAAGCTATGAAAAATACACTGGAATAGACACAGAACATTTATAAGTTTCATCTAAAAACTATATATCTCTACTATTTCTATGCAAAAACGTATTCGCCATGCAGATTTTAGCATTAGTCATATCTCTGAACTAGTTGTCGAATTTCTTTAGGATAAAATTCTGCCGCCTGAGATCGCAGCCAACCCATTACGGCATCTTGTAGTTCCTCGTCGAGACGAGCACAAAACATGCAGTAATCATTACTTTTCAGTCGTGTTTCCATGAAACAGAGTCGTATCTGTGAAGAACTTTCTTAAGATTTCAGATATCGTAAAACGCTGGTTTTCAAAAACTTTTCGTCAATTTTCAGCTTAAGCAGTTCATTGTACGCCAGCACAGTCACTTCTGTCATCATCATGGACATATTTATGTTCAGTCTTAAACGAACGACAACACTGGCGCACACCTTTCATTGTCACTCATCACATTTGGTCCATACAGAGCAAAAATTTCCCAATGATGATTGTCAGCACCTTTGCCCTTTTTTATCATTAAAAACCTAATCATTGCACGGACTTCACATTTTGCGGGAATTCTAATTGCATTGTTCATGTTGACTCACTTTCGTAAGCAAACGATTGGTAGCACGACCTTCCGAATACTGCCTCTCGAGGCGTACTGACTAACACTGTGTGGGTCAGCACAGCGACCATTCGGCTCTCTCGACTGATTCTCACGCTATTACATGAAAACGGAGGTTACTCTTTGGATAGTCCTCGTATATTTCGGTTGCTCGCCGAAGGTTTTGCTCCATTTGCCGTACTGTTTTCATACTTACGGTACGTTAATCATTTAGTTGTAACTGAAGTATCATGACCCGAAGAAACACATTTTCAATGACGTCACTGTACGTTACGGGACGTCCTGACCGTCAAAACGCTCCAAGCGCCAATCACCTGCGGGCGTTCGCTCAGGCTAGAGTGTTTAGTGGACCGCTGTCGAGTGACTCGGTGCAAGCGCAAAACGCGGCGCACGATTGAATAGCAGTATTTTAATCCAATTTTGTGTCGGACTGGGAAAATCGGTTTAGAAGACATTGGCATGATTTTCTAAGTGCTCAGGATTGATAGCATGCCAAAAAATGCAGTTATAAAATGGCAAAACCTCTCCAAAGATGGTCAAGAGAGCGTGGAGACAGAACCCTCGCTGGACGGCCGTCGACAATGTGCGACGTGTGCGCGAAGTGCTGAATTCAGACCGAGTCGGTTAAGTGTGCGCATGATCGTAAATCATATTGACATTGATAAGATAACAGTACACACAATTATCACTGAAAATTTGGTGAGACGAAATATCTGCACTAAACTCAGCCATCCAGGCACTAAGTGCGTCCAGTCACACCTGCTTCATGGTAACTGACTATCTGACGAAAAACGGCCTCGCGACGATTCCCTAATCCCCTTACAATCTCACTTGGCACCAGCAGACTATTTCCTAATCCCTGTGAAAATTGAAATCCTCCTTCAAAGGTGACCACCATGGGACCCCAAGAAGAAGCTTTGCACGAGTACCCTGAAGGACCTTCCGAATCCGCCTATTAGGGAGCTTTAAAGTCGTGGAAAAGCCCCTGGCAAAAGTATGTCGACGCTCAAGGGACGCACTTTGAAGAATTTGGAGGCATTTTAGCAATATCTGAATTATTTCTGGAATATTTTTCCAAATGTTTCCCGATAATTTTTATACGAACGTAGTACAATTATCTTCGGGTAAAGTACATGCAGTGCATCAAAACCGATCGTTTAATAAATCAAAGACCTTCATGAATCAGCCTACCAGGGAGCCTTCGAGTCGTGGAAAAGCCACTCTGGCAAAAGTGTGTCGACGCTCTTAAGGGTGATGTACTTGGAAGAACTAGGAGGTATCGTAGCTATATCTGAAATAAAATTTATTCGAAAAAAATTTTCCCGATACCATTTATAAAAAAAACTTGTGTGTCATTTATATTTTCCCACAGCAGTAAAATACATAATATACCAAGAGAAATAAAATAAGTAGGGGCCAACAGCTCAGGTAAATTGCGCCAATGGGGATATTTCGGGAAAGGAATAAATGCTAGGGAATTACGGGAAAATGGAAAGAAGTTTACATCGACATTGGCCTACCAAGTCACCTAGAGATCATAAATTTGGCGTCCCATCCAACGGACGGCGGATTGCTTTCATGGGCTTTCCACGTATCATCGAAGCGGAGATTGGGGTGACTGCAAAGAATCAGGAGAATGAATGGATTCACTGCCGGAATAAGAATCCGGGTCCTTCTCAGGGTGCGAACCCAAACCACGCTAGTCTCCATACCACTCTGGTTCCCCAAGAATCATACACTATTACGCTATACAATACAGGCATATTCTACGGGATGCCAATTGATATGTTTTACGTATTGCTTGATTTGTCTTAACCGCAAGAACAATAGTTTTGGAGGTCAGTTTAAGGTAGTTACGATTTTGTGTGTTTGTATTGCGACGAAATTGGATTGGGCAAATGGATTGTTGATGTATGATTTTTAGTGTAGATCGTCTTGATCGTAGGAGGCGGTGAATGTAGCGCCCCTCCACCGGACGTGGAGGGCCGCCTGAAGACCTACTGGTGCGAATGTCTCTATCCTGCCCGAACTATGGTCTCGTTTCCAAAACCCATTTCGCTCCGGTCGCTATTATTGCTTGACTGTCGCAGGCATGTGTGAGAGCTTTGAAAATGAATATTATTAGCTGGTTGCAATGTAACATATATCTAATGAATATGGAAGGCGAATGATATGAATAGACGAATATACGCCAGCCTGTTTCATCCAAAATGACTTTGCTTTCCGCTCTAAATCGTACCATTAAACCAAAAGATCAGGAGTATGAGGTTGAGAAGGTAGCTGAAGGTCTTCATATCCTGAAAATGAAAAAAAAACAATAACATTATTAGGAACCAGTGTGAGTCATTAGAACAAAATGTTGCCATTTGAGTTCATATGTTGCAATCAACCAGGGAATTTTTAACTCAAATGTATTTAATTTCCAACAAGAATGTCTCCTCCTATGGAAAACAAGGTGGAGGGAATTGCACGTTTCGTAGGTCCCTGGGGCGGCACCACTGCTCTTAATTGGATCACGGGTGTCAGATAGGTCGAAGGTTGGGAGCAAGGCAACTTCATCTGCATAATACCCCGCATGCCGCCGATTGAGCGTGTGGCGGGGGATGTTAGGCCACCACCCATCAAAGAGAATGAAACCTCATGCAACACCAACATATTCATGCAAACCTACACCTACAGAGGCGTATATATTCACGCGAAAACCTTCCTGACAAAAGTATGGAAGCCGTGAAGCGCCTGTTACTCTGTGGTGCGGATTAAAAAAGGCCTGACAGTAGTGGGGTCGTCACATCAGTGATTTTCAATTGAGGAATCCAACGGAAATACCTCACTTGTCCTTCCCACGATAAATGTGGACGGAAACAAAGAGATACATTTTTTCCTCCATTCATAGTGGAAAATTATAATGAGGAGCGAAAAATAATTTTGGCCCGAATACCCCCCCCCCTTCCGAGTTCCGTTGTGTAATTGCAACTACGGGACACGGTTTACTTGTCCGGGTGTCGTTCTCGGTAGCGGAGGAGGTGAGGTCTCCACGGTTGTGATCTCGCGTAATCTCGGCACGACCGAGCGGATGGCAGCAGAAAAGAAGTGCGGAAAGATACATTGATAATAGCGACGTAAAAGATTAGGACGATGCTGAGAACGGGATACTTGGGAAATACCAAGCGAAAGATTGAATGAGGAAACGTAGACATAATTTATAGCGGAAGAGATGGATTTGGATTTGATGTAGTTTTAGGTGACTGCAAGCCGCCGCTAGGGTGTGTGGCAGGGGTGAACACACACCAGGCTGATTTTGACCCGAATATGACCCAACCGTGGTCGGACAATGTTATTCTGATCCATTATCGTTCAAGGGAAAAGTGAAATCTCAAATCTATCTGTTCTACGCTTAATCTCTCTAATTTTACTAATATACGATGGGGGTAATAATACATTTTCAGCATCACTGCTAAAGAGACATCCTGCTAATTTATGAAAGAGTAAATATCTTATTTAACCGTCGCTCCGTGAGTGATTCCCAACCTAGCTGCTCTTGGGTTTTACCCAAGAGCAGCTAGGTTAACATTTTGGGTGCGATACTAAGGTTATCCTAACAAAATTTTACATATCTAGCTCTATGCTTCACGCGATCCAATTCGGCAATTAATCAAACTTCGTGAGGATTCCATATACTTGCAGCACATATTCCCCGTATGCGTTTCACCCAGGAGAGGTCGTGAGTGAGGGCAGCGCCTGGGTATTTAGAGTCTAGCTTTCTATTTCGATGTTCCCTTTACAATAGGCTTTCGGGAAGGAATTTCCCTTTTTCCAAAGATTCATTATTACGTGCATTTCTAAGCTTATCAGTAATGCCACCGAGTCCTATTGGGGTAGTCATCGTATTGCAGGAATAGTAAACTGGCAAGAAGGGTAGCGAATCTGGAATGGGTGATTGACAGAATGTAATAGCAGAAAAATGAACTTTCCCGAGAAATTCAATGGCAACATAGTTGCCCGAAAGCCGTCTTTTGGAGAAGAAAGTAAATGGTGCACCCAATTCGTTAGACGATATGATTGCTACTGCACCTGAAAGAGAACACGCTTGACGGCGATTGGTGAAAAAGATAGGGTGACAGATGGAGGGGTGCGAGGCAGGAGTATGCAGTTAAGGAACTGATCGAAGGGAGAAAACTTTATATTAGTAGAAGAGATTCATTTTGCGTTTAATTATAAATGAAAGCTGATTGAAACACCACAATATATTTGGTACACATGCAAAAAATGCCGGAAAACACAGGGATGTAGCAGTTTAGATTACATATATATCATGTATTTGTTTGATTTAGAAAAACATTCCATCAACTCGTATGGTTTTCTGGAATCAGAGGAGACACCAATTTATTAAAGTCAGATATTAAACTTAATAAGCATTAGTTGTTCAGTCAGCCAAAGGGTTGCAAGCAATGCTGAGTGAATTGGAGGTTCAGTGCGATAGATATGGGATGAGAAGCAATATTAATGAAACAAAGGTTATGCGATTTTCCAGAACGGAAAAGGCTAAGCTAAACATTGAAATAGGAGGGTAAAAACTAGAGCAGGTAAAACTGTTAACGTATCTCGGAAGTGTTTTGGACCAACACGGTCAAAGTAGTAGGAACGTAAGGAGAAGAATTGCGCTAGGCAAGGAGGCTTTCTCAAGGAGGAGGGAGTTGATGACCGGGACATTGATTAGGTATACTAAGAAAAGACTCGTAAAAACTTTGATATGGAGCGTAGGCGTGGCGTGAGGTTGCGTGGCGAGGCGTACGGCGTGGAAACGTGGTCGCTGAAGCAGGATGATAGACGTAGATTGGAGGCTTTTGAAATGTGGGTGTGGAGAAGAATGGAGAAGGTGAAATGGACCGAAAGGAAAACAAATGAGGAAGTACTAGGGATGGTGGGTGAGGAGAGGGGTTTGTTGGGAGAAATCCTACGGAGGCAGGAAAAATGGATGAAAGGCGTATTGAGCGGCAGTGGAATGTTGAAGAAGGTAATAGAGGGGAGAATGCTAGGCAAACGAGGAAAGAGCAGGAACAGGATAGGGATGTTGGACGGGATGAAGGGAGGAAAGAAGTACACAGAGATGAAGAGGGACTTGATGTAGATTAGATTGCTGGATTGGGTTTTGCTTGGAGTTAAAAAATATTTATTTGTGTCCATCCAAAAACCTACCTTAACCGGTAGATTACCCAGTAATAATTAAAGTTTACACAATGAGGAAGAGAAGGGCTACCAGAAAATGAAGTGCAGAGGACGTTACCTGGGCACAATGAAACGAGTACGAGATGGCATTATTCTAGTGATAATGTGGATCGGGATGGTGTGGTGGCTAATTTACAGACTTCCCACGATAGCCCCAGTTTCAAATCCTGGAGACAACAAATATATTTCAGTGGTATCGTGATAGCAACTTAAGGTGCTAAGTTGAGTGAGTGCGACGTCCATCGGATGGGACGTTAAACTGCGGACCCCTTGGCGCCTTTCGACCATAGTAGGCTAATCCCAATGCCGGGTTTCTCTCCACCCTTCCTCCCTTCCCATTCATCCCTGATTGCGCAAACGACCTCAGCTGTTGGTCTTCTCCCATCAAACTACTATTCTAGTGAAGATAAGAGGCCGGGTGTAATAGACGAGTATGGAAATATCAACAAAAATTAATAAATAAAGCAGCGCTGAGAACAATAAACACAAAAATACTTTTAAAATCTCAAAAAACTGTAATAGTAATTTTAACGGAGTCACCCGCTATGTGTGCATTATAATGCACACATAGCGGTTATCTTTATCTGTTATCTTTCGCTGATTAGGCCTCATTCATAGAATGTGCTGCAAGTAGGATATGGGATCCTCACGAAGTTGGATTAATTGCCGAATTGGATCACGTGCAGCGTACAGGAGCAAGATTTGTGAAACCTTGTGATGATAAACTCAGTAGTGTATCCAAAATATTAGAGCAGCTAGGCTGGGGGTCACTTAAGGAGCGAAGGTTCAATTACAGATCAAATCTCTTGCATAAATTAGAAAGACGTCTCTCTAGCAGGCACGTTGACAATGCATTACTATCCTCACCGTATTACCTTAAGCGAAATCATGTCAACAAAGATAGCGATACCAAGTGTAGAACAGATAAATTGAGGATGTAATTTTTTCTACGAACGTGAAGGAATTAGAAGAACATTGCCCGACTACGGTATAGGTAAACATATTTGGGTAAAAATTAGTCTGGTCCGGGAACCGGGAGAGAAGCAGATGGGTTACAGGATGCTCTATGGTTGTTGATTCTAATATTGATGGGCATAATGGTGCATTGGCCAATACATAAAGCTGAGTGGAGAGTGCATTGGAGGAGGTTTGATTGATATACGTGTATTTAGAAATGCAGGATGAAGTCGGGAGGGACGGGAGATATTTAAGAAGGTATGATTGAGGAAAGGAGTTTATGACAAGGATGGAGCAAGTGCTTCATCTAGCTGATAGCATAGAGTCGGAGGGATTTGGACCAGAGTTAGAAAGGGGCCGGTTGGTTTCAAGGAATGTATCAAAGGTTTGCTGGAGTTTACATGTAACGGAGGGGCATTGATTTTGGCAACGATGGTTCTGATGGTGGAGAGGATTGGGTCAAGATCTCTGAGGATACTTTTTAGGGGTCGCACGCCAGAGTAGCAGGTTGTGCAAATGTAGAGAGCCATTCTTCTCTTTATGGGACATTGTTGTTTAATTTTTTAATTAAGTTTGAAGATGTCGCCGCGAGGATGTGTGGCAGAGAGTACTGGTAGTCGAGGATGTGGTCTAGAGTTGTCTGGTGATTACCTACCAGACCACTCTTGACCCAAAACACCGTGCCCTCCTGGCGTGGACGGAAAAACATCATTTTATTCTGATCCCTCGCCATTTTTGAAATAAATGGCATCTTAAAACTTTCAGTTCTGTATTCAATCCCTCGAAATTTGTTGAAATGACCTCTCTATCGTAAAAAATGGGGTTAATAACACATTTTCAACATCATTGATAAAGAGACATCCTTTGCAAGAGATTTAATCTGCATTTTAACCTTCGCTCCGTGAGTGATTGCGAGTTTAGCTAATCTAATATTTTGAATACGCTGATAAGTTTATCATAACAATGTTATGGACATACTATATTACAGACCCCACCTTAGTAAGGTAGATCAGATCACAAACGTAAAATCAGGGAGATTTATTGTAGAACGGATAGATTTAAAATGTCGTTTTTTCCTCGCATCGTTAGGGATAATAAAAGAGGAGGAGGCAATTATAATTGGCAGTGTATATATTTGTCGATATCCTTCATGTTATTCTTTTTATCTATCGCGCATTCCCCGCTGGACATTTCGTTGGGGATGGTCGTCATCGTTTTCTTCTTTCCTCGTTTGCCACGCACCTTGGAATTTTTAATAACCGTACTGGATTCGAGAATGGTACGTAAACACGTTGGCTCATCCCAACAATGGGCGCAAAATAATGCGATGGACGCATAATAAAACACGTGACCAAGAGAAAAATGCAACTGACATTCACGTCGTAGTAAATTTTGGTAGGATAACCGAGGCAAGAAGGAGAATAGTTGTAGGAAAGGAATATTCGTCAAAGTCAGGATAGTTTGAATTCTGATAAAAAAACAAATTCGTTCCATTGATATGTGGCAGTGGGGTTAATAAAGGAACGACTCATACGTAAAAGGCAAAAACAACACTCGAGACTATACCTGTGTGAAGAGAATACGAAAAGAAATGTGTCAAAGCTCTCCGTGAAGAAAACGGTTAGTTCACTGCTCAATGACTTAAAGGGGACAAAACACTTATAAATCTAATGGCAACACAGTCTTACAAAATCATCCATGTGGCAGAAATAAGTATTTTTCGAAATCACTTGTGACTCGCGCGGGACTCGCGGGATACCCTGTGGTCCGTAGCACGAGGGCAGAGTTGCGGGAAATGGAGAGAACTGTGAGGTCACGCAAAAGGTGATGCATATGACCAGGTTCAGTGCGGCTAACTCCCGCCTTACTGTCTTTGTAAGTGCCTTACTGCCTGGAGGTACGTCTGATTAGAGCGGATGGACCCTTGCCGCAGCTTACGGGGGCAGGGGTGAACCCGGGAGGCGACAGGATAGGGGAACATTTGCCAGGCTCGAGCAACTCAAGAAACCCCGCAATGTTCATTGACTGCCAGAACGGGCAAGTATAAAGGTAAAGGAAGCCGACCGGTAAAGGTGAGGGAGGTCTCACCTTTACCGGTCAATATGCACCCCGAGCATTGAGCGGTCAAAAAGAAAACGGAGGTTAAGGAGAGCCCATTTCTCCCAGCGGGAAATTACAATTGGGCAAGGGGAAGAGGGTAATAGCAAGACCGTGAAGCGGATAAAACGATACCAAAACAAAAAGAACTACGGAGGAAGAGACCCGTCGGCCCGTGAAGCGGTTTAGTGCTATGAAGAAAATTGAAAAGAAAAGAAATGGGAAAGAGTCATAGGCGAGTAATATCTTTAGGCAGTGTATACGTGTGTTTCTCTCCGAGATTGTAGTCCAAGATGGTTTGTAACAGTGAATTTCCAGACAGTGTGAGGCGGGATTGAAATGGCGCGATTTGGGAGCGAAGGAACTCAGCGACGGATGGGAGTTTATGCGCCGCTCGTACGTCAGCCATTCGGGTGAATCTACCCGCTGGAGTAGCGCCCGAACAGCTTTATTTTGGAAGGTCTCAAGGAGACGCCAGAGCGTTTTCCTTATAGCAAACAAGGTGGAAGTTTACAGAAGCTGCGGGCGAAGGGTCGACCTGTAAAGTCGCATCTTGTCGGCGTAACCAAGGGGACAAATCACAGTGACGCCGTTCAATCCAGCCCCTTCTCTTCCTCTCTCCTCAATACTGCAAATTTGTAGCTCTCACTAGTTCCCGTCGCCTCTTACGACGATCATCACGTGGTCGATTCTCAGCGCCTCCTCTTTCTCAAATGAATAGCGAAATATAATTTTACCGCGTGATACGGATCGTTCGGAAGAGGGGACCGCGAATCACTTATGATGTCGTGGTTGGCCAAACAGAATCGTAACACAAGTCCCTTTCACACAGAGAACAATTATAACGAAACAAAGAATTTAATAAAAATTCTTAAATTTATTTTATGCCTAATCAATATAGTAATCAGACTAACAACCTGTAGGCGATTTGCTTGTGCGCTTAAATAATGTGGCATACTTATTTAGCGAGGGAATTATTTGAGGCCATATTTATGACGTAGCAAATGTTTGAGGTTTTATTCATTCTAATAATTCCATGCGAATGGAAAATCTACTATAAAATTGTTTTATATGCAAATATGTCCAGTGGTCGGCACATTTATCGAAATTAAGACTTGTTGCGTCAATCAAACCTTGACCGGTTTGATTGGCTAGTTAGTAATGGCTATCACGGGACCATAGAAATAATTTGTCAACTTTCTATCCATGATTCACAATTGATAACCAATACGCATGATTTTGAATTAATTCGGCGATACTTTATTTAAAAAATGGATACGATTTGTAAGTTTTCGGACAAGACACATTTTTTCCGCTGCCAATAGTCAGGTTGAATGCTATTAAAAAATGAAAAATTCCCCATCAAAACCGAATATCGCCATAAATTGCTAAATTAAACTGTGGTTTAAATTAAATGCCTTACACGGCCGTGTTTTGTAAACGTTGCAATATGTTGATTCAAAATTCTTCCAAATCATTTCCAGGCAAAGTGCAAATGCAAATTTTAAATTATAACGACAATTTTGATTGAGAGTTGAAAATATGGGAACTCACCGTAGTGACGACGACCACGGGGCTCCTCAATTGAAGGCTCTATTGCGACTGCACATGCGAAGCCCCTGGAAACTAAGCTCACTTGCTGTCCAATCGGTGCACTTTAATCTTCGGCCTCTTTTATCGGACAAGGTCAGTTACTTCATCTCCCCTCCATCTCTCCCTCTCCTCCCTCTCCCCTCCCCGAGTGGAGAGGATCTCCGATGACCTTTCAAATCTACTCATCTGAAAGGTCCGTCCCTTTGCTATTAAAGCATTGACGCATCGAGGAGGCGGTCATCGCCGTTTCTGCTGCACTGAGACGTTCAAACGTAAGATCGCGGATGTGGTCCAGAGAAGCACTATTCCTCATCTAACGAATAATTTCAGGCCTAACTTTGTGGAATTGTTCCATAATGAACTGATGGAATTATTCCATTTTTTATGTGAAGTTTAAAAGTTTTGTTTTAACATTATTCACCATTCCTCATGCTTGGATGACTGAGGTCGGGATTTTTTTGAACACGGTTAAAATTTTACGTCCTCCCGTCGTCTCTAAATAATGGGTTGGCGTTTCCAATGTTCAGCTAAGATAGTTTAATGGTAAATGCGACATTTAATGATTCTTTTAACTGTCAAATGAGTTAGTCTATCACTTTTCAAAGTTCGTAGGTAGGTTAATATTCTTTTGTAGAGCCCGCACTTAGTTAAATCCTTATATGTCATGTGCTCTCACAAGATGGCAAAGTGTTATAACTTTATGTGGTCATCAACAAGATTTAACTGATGGCTTTGTTAATAATGTATAAATATGCGCGGATAAATTTGTATGTATCCGTGCCACTGCACAATCTCTTGGTACTGTGCAAAATCGAATACGTTTGGCATGCGTAGTCAATTTAAATATTTTCATTTAAAATTTCCTGGCATTAAGTTATTCATTTGATATGCTATCTTCAATAACTATACCAATTCTTCAATCTCCCTGTAAAACTCAAAGTTTAAAAAAAAATGTTAGCCAAGCGTTCTGTGCCAATACTAGCTGACAAGATAGTGATAAGACTGATAAGATAATGATAATGTGACCGTTTGCAATGCTGAAAGTAATTAATACGATAACATGTGTTGTGTTACCCTTCGTTCCCGCCCAAATTTTATCCCAAATTCAGTTAAAAAGATTAATTATGACCACTTTTTTCCGAATCCCAGGCTGCAAATCATGCCATCTGATTGACATTTCCATTTTCCTCTCATTGACTTCATTTTTGACTCCCGTCTTTATTTATCCAGATAACAGTTATTTCTATGCCCTTTCACCAATAAAGCTTGATATTGATTGCCGCGAGCAGGGAGAGAAAATAGGAGTTACTGATATGACTGTTACCACGCGCGGCCATTTTTTGTTCTAAAATTTAACTAATAATATTGTGAATCGTATAAGCCTAAATTGAATATCATCTGAAAGTCTTCCTTGTAAGTATTCGTGTTGTTTTATTCTACAATGATATTTTTCGTGCAAATTCATAAACATATATGGTTACAGATTCATAACTGTCGCTACATTGGAGAACAATTTTCAGGCAAAACATATTACAATTATTTATGTGCAGAATTTACATTCTGAATTATACAGGCAGGATTTTTGGACATAATGGTATTTTTCCAGCAACATTTGCTGCAATGATTCGTGTCTCGTATGCCCCTCTCGATTGGTGGGCCTTCGACGCGGTGCCCTACGGCTGTTCCCCATGTAGGGCGTTGAACACGGCCCTGGTCAGCGGGAACGTCTCGCCCCCCTCGGTGAACGCCCCCTTGAAGTCCTCCATGTCCACGTTCATAATGGCGGCCCCGGCGAGGTTCTTCATCCGGATGAATTGAGCCTGGATGTAATGAAAGAGAGAGGGGGAAGAGTATCACCTTTATTCCGAATATTTGCGTTTTACAATTAATTATTGCTCTCAGAGATTGTTATTGGATATATTTTGCTGCACAATGTAAACCCAGAAGTTGTGGAAATAAATTATATGAATCATTTCCAAGAGATGATATATTTTTTAAATAAAATTAATTTCAAAGTTAAAGTCACGTAATTATTGCAGGAGGGCAATTGCAAGTCTCGTATAAATAGTATGGGTAACAATTTTTTCCAGAAGTGTGCTCGAAGTGCCAAATTAAGACCGTCGGTTTAGTGTGCGCATGACCCCAGATCGTGTATACATGCCTTGTCATAAGATGAGAGTGCACCATCACTGAAAGTTGGCAATGCGAAAGATCGGCGCTAAACTCGCCCCGAATGTCTCTGGAGGACGATCAAGAGCAGAGTCGAGTATTTGCTTGCGAACACCTGTAATGCCTTGAAGAAGACACCGACTTTTTGGACAGCCCCAACCTGCCACAAGCAGACTATTTTCTATTCCCTAAAGTGAAATCCTCCCTCAAAGGACATCGATATGGCACCTTAAGTACCGTTTGATCTGATTGCATGCTTATACTTAATGACCTTCCGGAATCCGCCTACCAGGGATCCTTCGAGTCGTGGAATAGCAGCTGGCAAAAGTATGTCGACGCTCAAGGGATGCACTTTGAAATATTTGAGGCATTGTAGGAATATCTGAATTATTTATGGAATATTTTTCCGATATCTTTCCCGATACTTTTTATGCAAACCATGGATATCTTGGGCGGATTTCAAAAGCTCTGAAATAGTTATTACATACTTACTGATCGAGTGAAAGAAGGATACTAGGTATTTTCCAAACGCTTTCAATTTAGTGCAAGTAGTTCCAACGCATAGGCGTCATTCTGAGTTACGTAAGGATGGCACCTACGCGCTGGAACTGCTTGCACCAAATAAAGCGTGTTGGGAAAATAGCTCGCATTCGTTTTTTACTATTCAAGACGAACTTGCACTCCTTCAAGCCTTTATACTATCGAGTGTATGCTTGCAGATAATGTGAAATAATTTCTCTAATTAATGAAATTTGTTTAATTATAAAATGTGATACTCGCAATAAATTGTAATTTTACAATGCGCTTCATTACCGAAGCATCATTTGCAGGTACAAAATGGAGTTTTTTAAATATACAGGTGGGTATGTGTGTAGCAATGAATTTTTGGGAATACATTTTAGGAGTGGTTCCTATGAAATAACTACTGCATCAAAATTACCGAACTAGAAAGTGTTGACGAAATTGAATACTAAGACACAACTCGAGACCTCTCCTGGGTCGTTATATGCATGTGTGAAAATATGTGGTGAATATCTGTGAACAAGAGACCAAAATATTAGTATTTGTTAGAAGAGTAATGGGGAAATGTGACGAAAACGTTAAAGAGCAATGCTATCTTTTGTTCGTTAGGCCACGTTTAGAATACATGTTTCTGCTAATTTCAGAGATCATCATGGCGTTTGATTGGTTGACTAATTCCATGGTGTGGAGAAGCTATTGTTGTAAAGCGTTGTTATGATGCACATAAGAGCTATCTAGATTGTTAGAGGAAGAAAAATTGGGGTCGTTTGCAAGGCGAACGTTGCATTTGAGATTTAATCATTTGAAAATATTGGAAGCAGGTCTCTTAAGCAATGGCGCTGAAAATGTATTATCAGCCACATAAGTACGGGAAGAGTTCATTGCAGTAAAATTAGAGAGATACAGTGATACTGATGGGATCAAGATGAATTATTCTCGTTAATTTCCCATTAAACGTTAATGGATCAAATTAACTTGTAAGCCAGGAGTTAAATATGTATTTTTAATTTCAATAGCGGTCCAAAAGGGCTCTTTCACTAAACATGCTTTGCTTTTTGTGTTGGTCGGTAAGCATCTTCGGTACCAAACTTGCACACGATTTGTGATATCCGAGATTTCCATAACAATTGCGTGAATAGTGGTTCTTGGTCGAACGATTACATCGATAAATCTATCTGGATACTGATTTTGCCACTCATACCTTCAACAAACACGTCTATGTGGACTTTTTGGATGTCCCGGCACCATTGTCCTTTCTTCAAATATTTTTCTAAGTTCATAAACTAGGCACCACTTCCAATGAATTTGGGCAGCAAATCCTTTTTCCTTTTGCAAGCAAAGGTCATATCATTAAATTAAGAACACAATGTATGCATCCACTGTTCTTTATTATCGTACAACTAGTTTCAACGCTTAGGCGTCATCATCATGTACCTAGGATAGCAAGGTACCTAGGATAGCAAGGTACCTGATGATGACGCCTAAGCGTTGAAACTAGTTGTACGATAATGAAAAACAATGGATCCATACATTGTGTTCTTAATTTAATGAACATGAACTTCCACAAAGTTGAGCCAGAAGCAATGGAAAGTCATATCACTGCAGGCAGGCACTTCGAATCTGGCCGAGCCATTGGTTTTCGTGGACGTTGTTATCTGCATTCACCAAAAGTCAAACTGAGGCAATGCAATAACTTCAGTGGGTTCATAAACAAACAATAAATGATACTGAACCTGTAAAACACTTCTGTACATCTCCCAACAATATTTAATTATAAGAAAAAGGGCCCTTTCTTTTTGAATATGTCTTGTATATCAAACTTAACTAATGCAGTGCATGCACCTTTTAATATCCATCCAATTATATATCTGAATAAATTTAAATATTTATTGTGACTAAAAGTTTAGAAAAACTTATTTTGTATGATGTTGCATGCCTGGTGCTGAATCAACCTCCCGGTGGCTTATTTGATGTGGATGCGTGTTCCGAGTCTCGGGAGAAAGGAGAAGTAATTGATTCATTGATCAGATATTTCTGGAAAAGAGTGATCGAGGATGAAGAAGTCGGGGAGAGACAAACAAAACGGTGAGAATGGTTTCTGGAGGAAATGATTAGGTGCTTGCGAGGAATGAATTGGTGTCAAAAAATTCGAGAATTATCAACTGGAGAAGAGGAAAGAGTAGCGAGTAATGATCAATTTGCATGTGGCCCCAAATTTGAAATACACGGTGTAGTTTATAGTTTACAGACTCTTCCAATGCGTACTTCCAAGGTATAAACTTTCTAAAATTGGTTGTAAACTTTCTGTGCATTAAGAAAGTGTGCAAACTCCTAACTGAAAAAAATCGTTACTCTACGACTGTTTAATAACAAGTGTTGTTAAATAATCGTAAAAAAACAGGCTCTGCGATTCGGTGTAGTAAAATTATAACTCCTGAATAGTTCACCAGACTAAAATTCATTTACAGTCTGTCAAGTAAAACAAATGCAATGCGTCCACCGAGCTCGTGGCGGAAGAGGAATGATATCGTGAATTTAGAATTATAAAAAACCTGAACGATAAAATTTACGAAAAATAATAAGATGAAATCAGTATTTATTCTACGAGTCTTCTTAAAGTCATCATTGTGGCAAATACTTTGTCAATCGGTAAATTTAGACAGATGATTTTGTAAGGAGGTTACCAAATACTCAGGAATATCAATGGCGACTCCGCATATCAATCCAAAATAAGAATGTTTACCGAATGCTCGGTATATCCAAATATCAGTGGCGACTGGATTTAAATTTGGAGTCCACCCTATAGATGGTGTGAGAACCGAGTTATTAACATGGAAGCTGAATTAATACCGATGAAGGAAACGAGGAAATAGTCGCTATAAGATTGTCTCTCAGGCGTTACTTGGTGGAAGTCTTTCATACTAGGTGTAAGTGAGGGAAACGTAACTTGGCAGATTTTACAAGATATTTTATTTTCAGGACCATTGTTTCATAACATGGCAACGAATGATAGATGGTGTTGCCGCGTGACAAGACAATGGTCGGGAAAATAAAATTTCTTGTGAAATCTGCCAAGTTACGTTTCCCTCGATAACGCCTAGCGGAAATAATCATAAAGCAAATTCCCTCAAATCTTAAGGATCTCTATGAAATTTGAATTCTATCATTATCAAGTGGAATGAACATGAAAATAAATAAAGGAGCACATATCTCTATTTACACGAGGAAGGGACTATGACTTGCTAATTAATTAAATAGTGTTGTGGAGAAAAATAGTGACCAATGATTTGCATTGGCGAACAAGTACAGTACTCAGAGAGCAGTGGCGGCTTACTGATGGAAGGATAAGGGTTCGTTTCCCAGTTCCTTCTTCGAGAGCCCCTAGCTTCACATAAGCTGATATAGTTTTTTAATTTTTCAAATCTCCCTTGGAAACTACAGAAGGGACTCTGGGAAAGGAGCTACCAGCACTTATTCTGATTACTCTCTTTGAGTGTGAATTTCGGATGCCGTATAAGATTAGGGTGGGATCCGACTTCAGCCATCCAATTGAAATTCAGTTCTGTGAGATGAATTCTGTGGATGTATATGTTTTGAGGCCCAGAAGTGAGTTTTGCATTTTCTTGGTGCGACAAACTTGGTCTAGTTCTGATCGAGGGCATGAATCAAAATTGTGATAGCTTCCTGGCGGAGTGGCGACCATGGAAAGAGGAAGCCGAACCCTTGGCCATCCCTCCCCTCGGTACCCATACAAGTACGTATCATTCTCACCTTCACCCTGACGGACTCGGGGTCTTCAAAGGACGTCCACTGAAGCGATCTGCTGTGGCCGTAGGACACTCTGGATCCCTCATCCCTTGTCACCACCCAGTCCTCCGACGTGTTGGACATCTTCCTTCGCAGCTGCATCATGGAAACAACATAGCAACCATAGCAATATTCACTTGAAGGAACTTTGCCGTAACCTGAAGTTTCAGCACTTTACCTTTTTCCCAAATTTAAGATACCAAAACGTTTGGTGTAAACTTTTAGGTTAATCACTGCAGAAATGTGAAGAAAATCTGTTTTAAAGAAAAAAGTTAGTTTTTTCCTCCTCTTTACTGATATTTATCTATGTTAACTACGTTTTTTGCATTTTACTACGTTTATAAGTTTACTGGAAATTTGAAGCCGCAAAAACCAGTAGATTTTTAACCGTTGATTTGCATAATTTATTTCTCCACATTCACACTAAATGTATCTTTCTCTCAATATTTTACGTCATAATGTACCCCGACCGGTTCACTTTCGTATCCTCGCCTCTCATTCAGTGCAATTATTGTCCCTTTTATCGATTTTATGTTGAATTACAATCCAAAGCTTTGTTTTATCTCATGTCTTTTGCAGATATTATATACGTTTTGATATTAGTACAATAATTCGTTACTGCGACGATTTAATCATCATTGCATAACTCAAGGTTGCTCATTGTCACCGGTACTGTTGAACGTATGTGTAGAAGAAATTACTAAAGAGGCAGGCGAAGGACTGGAGATAGAAATGAAAGTCGCCGGGGAATTCCTAACATCAGTTAGGTTTGGAATAAATAAAAATTACCCAAAGCCGTACTCTTAGGGGCACTAGTTAGGGGACACGGGGGAGGGTGCAAAGAATGAGGATAACAAAACCGCACACACTCTCTCACTCCGGAATTTGCAGTGCAAATTGACCGTTGCAGCCACAAACACACACGCACTCAGGGTTTACGGGGGTTTAACCCCACGGCAGGGACCCTTCACTCAGACTAGGAATACGGAAAGGGAAGTACACTGTGATGCAGTGTCCGTGGGGAAAAATAGTGCCGAAAAACCTGACACCAGGTGTTTCGCCTGCCAAGCAGGCTTCTTCAGAGAAGAATAATCTTATTAAGATTATTCTTCTCTATAAGATTATTCTTCTCTGAAGAGGCCTGCTTGGCAGGCGAAACACCTGGTGTCAGGTTTTTCGGCACTATTTTTCCCCACGGACACTGCATCACAGTGTACTTCCCTTTCCGTATGCCTAGTCTGAGTGAAGGGTCCCTGCCGTGGGGTTAAACCCCCGTAAACCCTGAGTGCGTGTGTGTTTGTGACTTGCGACGGTCAATTGGCATTGCAAATACCGAAGTGAGGGAGTGCGTGCCGTTCCTTTACAATTTCTAATTTTACGTCTGTCTGAGTGAAGGGTCCCTGCCGTTGGGTTAAACCCCCCGTAAACCCTGAGTGCGTGTGTGTTTGCCACTTACGACGGTCAATTTGCAATGCATATACCGGAGTGAAGGAGTGCGTGTGGTTTTGTTTGCCTTGTCTGAGTGTGTGGTCCCTGGCGAGGGTTTTTTCCCCCGTAAACCCTGAGTGCGTGTGTGTTTGTGACTTGCAACGGTCAATTTGCACTGCAAATACCAGAGTGAGAGAGTGTGTGCGGTTTTGTTATCCTCATTCTTTGCACCCTCCCCCGTGTCCCCTAACTAGTGCCCCTAAGAGTACGGCTTTGGGTAATTTTTATTTATTCCATTCATTCGGACGTAGTACGTTCCCTTTACTTATTTAATCAGTTAGGTTTGCTGATGACCAAGAATTAGTTTGTCAGTCAGGCAATGGGTTGGAAGCATTGCTGAGTGAATTGGAAATTCAGTGAGATAGATATGGGATGAGATAGGTAGATATGGAGTATGAGTGAGATAGATACGGAATACTAATAAAACAAAAGTTATGTGATTTTCCAGAAAGAAAGGGGCTAATTCACGAATTTTGCTAGACATAGAGGCTTTCACGAGGAGAAGGGAATTGATGACAGAGACGTTGAGTAAGGGTGTTAAAAAAAAGACTCTTTAAATCTTTGATATGGAGCGTAGCTATGTACGGCGCGGAAACGTGGTCGCTGAAGCAGGAGGATAGACGTAGATTGGAGACTTTCGAAATGTAGGTGTGGAGAAGAATGGAGAAGATGAAATGGACCGAAAGAAAAACAAATGAGGAATTACTAGAGATGGTGGGTGAGGAGAGGGGTTTGTTGGAAGATATCCTATGGATGCAGGAAAAATGGATGAAGGGTGTATTGATTGGCAGAGGGATACTGAAGACGGTAATAGAGGGGAGAATGTTAGACAAACGAGGAAAGGGAAGGAACAGGATAGAGATGTTGGACGGGATGATGGGAAGAAGGAAGTACATAGAGATGAAGAGAGACCTTATGTAGAGTATGTTGATCGATTGTCTTTTGTTTGGAGTCACAAGTGAATTATGTGATAGTTGTATCCATCCAAATAGGATAGGAGGCTTTCGAAGTATGGGTATGGAGAAGGTGAAATACACAGAGACGAAAAGAAATGAGGAAGTACTAGGTATGTTAGGCGAGGAGAGTGGTTTGTTGGGAGAAATCCTATGGAGGCAGGAACAATAGATGAGGTTCGTGTTGGTCGACTGTGGGATGTTGAAGACTGTAATAGAGGGGAAAATATTGGGAAAACGTGGAAAGGGCAGGAATAGGATAGGAATGTTGGATGAGTTGTAGGGATGGAGGAAGTATACAGGGATGGAGAGAGACTTGTAGAGTAGGTTGCTGGATTGTGTTTTATTAGAAGTCACTAAATTTTTTTTTTGGTAGTTATGTCCATCCAGAAACCTACCTTAACCGGTAAATTATTTAATGAGAATATATATGGCTATGCTCTTATGTTGAGGAGAATTTAATTTTGGGTAAATATTTAAGCAATATATATTCGTTTAATCATCTCATGCATTAAGAGCAGATGTTAATGTAAGCAGCAATTATTCTCTCAATATTCAAGAGGATATTATGTGCCAAGAATTCCATAAATTCCATAATATGTGCCAATAAATTCCAATTCATATTACAGTTTTATTTCAATGACCATGTTACCTCCTCATGAAAAAACACGCTCCATATGCCGACATCAGAGATATTATGTGCCAATCGTAACATCCTCAGTCTCCCTTTCAATGCTTTCCTCCTTGCGAAAGCTTCTATGTCAAACGCCATTCTCTTTTTGTGAATGCCTTTACTCAAAGTCCATGTCTTCAATTCCCTCCTTCTGATAAAATATGTATTACCTAACATAATTCTTCTTCTTCTGTCCCTAACCCTTTATTCATTTGGGTCCAAAACTCTTCCAAGATAGTTAAACTGCCCTAGTTTTTGCCGTCTTATTTTAAAGTTGAAATCAACTTTCCTCTGCTATGCATAGGCTGGAGGAATTTGAGACGTGGCTGTGGAAAAGGATACAATGGGTGAATTGGAGCAATAGAAACCAAGGAAGACGCATGAAAAAAGTGAGAGATGAAAGCAGGATTGATAGAGGAGAGAATAGGTATAACAGATTCAAGTGGTAGTGGTAGTTATTAGGGGAGGCGACCGACAGCTGAGGTCATTTGCGCCATTAGGGATGGATGAAGGGTTGAGAGAAACCCGACGTCGGCTTCAGCCTACTGTTAACGAAAGGCACCATGGGGGCACACACACCTTAACGTCCCTTCCAACAGACGGGGTACTCACTAAATTGCCCTCCACGAAACACCTCAAGTAGGGATCGGGATACCACTGAAAAATATTCAACCGCGCCGGGATTCGAACCCGAGCCTTCAGGGTGGAAATCCAGTACGATAGCAACCGAATCATCACGATCCCATCATAAATTCAAACGAGACAATATAAATGTGGATGTGGGGTATTGTAATTAGCGATGGGATGTTAAAGACTGCGATAAGGTTGGGGAGAATGACAGGTAAGCGAGGGAGGGGCAGAAATAGGAAAGGGATATCGGTTGGAATGAAGGGAGAATGCGGAGATGAAGAGGGGGCTAATGTAGTATTGGATGTCCGGTTGTGTTTTGTTTGGGGAAGCTGAATATCAATGACATTCGGTTCTAAAGCGGAGTCGATTTTGTAAATCTGTTAATCGGCGTTGCATCACTTTAGGAGGAGTGGTATAGATATCGAAGGAAGAAGAGGAATTTGTTTTGTGATGGGTTTACCTCGGAGTTGTAGAGGATCATCTTGGCCGTCGGCTGGTACATGCCTTCGTCGCCGCCGCAGCAGATTGATGCATTGATGCCGCCGTCCGAGCGGTCGCACAGCTTCACGGTGATGCTGAATGCCGGGATACCTACCACTAGCTTCTCCGAAGGAATCCCACGCGCCATGAGCTCATCCACCGCACTCTCCTGTAAAGAGATCGACTGCCTTGCCGAGGGCCACTTTGCTCGTGTTGCTTTACTATGGCTCTCTATCAAGTGAAAGATTGGGATTTTGACCTAAACTGGCTTACTTTATGGGACCTACATACGAAGGCTGACCGAAAGAAAATTACTTTTCGGCCTGGCGTGGCGCTGGATAGAGCAAGAGCCACCATCTTGCTCTCTAAACGTCCCCACAATCAGTACGCATCCTGCTGTGGTATTGTGCAAACGGCAGTTGCTTCACTTTAATCACTGCGAACTTTTGAAATGTGTGCTGCAATAGAAAATCCCGCGAGTTGTTAAGTATGATCTATGGTTCGGTTTTCACTGGCAAAAAACCACGAGCCAATTGAATTAATAGGCAACTTTGTACAGAAAGTACAGCGATGGAATAATAATGAGTGAAGGTGTGGTGAGGCAGTGGTGAATATTCTGTATTAAAATGGTCGCAGTATCAATGTTCACGACGAGGACCGCAGTGGTCGGTTGACGTAGCCTTGTGGCAGATGAACCGACGGTGACACTCAACGAAAAAAGTGGCGGTGAAAATAAACGGAATTTGTAAGCTTGTGTATTGTTATAATTAATACAAATCTGAATGGCGGTATTGTAGAAAAATAGCCTAATAATGTGCCTTTCAGATCCATATATTAAAACATTTTCTTGTCCACACTTTCCGTCTACGTTAACCTAAATATTACAACAATAAATTCATTGATTACAAAGAAATATCCCAGAGGTTAAAATGATAAAAATTGAAAAACCTTGAAAACACTCAAATGACGGGCAAGTCAAATTGATGTAATAATTTTTATGTCATCATCATGGAAAGCATTTAAATTATCATTAATTGCTCAAGACATTCAAATAAATACATACTTAATAGAATTTTTATTGTTCCTATCAAATTAAAAAAAATAATATTAATACATGCTATTATATTATAATTATTGAAAAGACAATACGTTTGATTTCGCGCGCAGTTAAAAAGGTGTACAGGGTCATCATAAAAAAATGGAGGTCACGGAATATGATGACTTAGGGAAAGAGTGGGCAAACCGTGGCGCATTGGATGATCAAGAGTGGCTCATTGCATCTTTGCGCCTACTTATTGTGTTAAAATACGTGTCATAACTGAATCCATCTTAATATTTTCAACAAAAAAGTGATCTCAGTTCAATCCGTAGAGTCTTCGGTAATGTTCAACTATTCGGTGTCTGAAACTTGGAATGGAACTCGTGATTTGATACTTAGGCGGGTGTACAAACGCACGAATACTTTAATCGTTGTTCCTATTACGCGCTCCTGCTCAAACGATCGCAAACATTGCGCCCTAGCAACACACCATGTATTTGAAGTGACGTGCGAATGAGGATTTGTTATGGCCAGTCAGTCCTTGGTGAGCCATCGTGGCTCCTGCATTAAAATAGATTGGTATTATTATAAATTTGTGTGATTATTCTGTTTTCTTAAAATTCCAAAATTGCATGGATTCGATCGAATTTGTCTGAAAAAAATTCATGATTATTTGTTCTCATTGAATTATAAAAAGAACGTAAAAAATAATTGAAGTCTACGCAACCTGCTCACTATTAGAATTACGTAATGATAAGAGTAAAGAGGAGTTCAAAGGTACATAAAAAATATTAAGTCTATTTACGTAAACACGTGACGACATATTGCACTTGTCTATTTTATGAAAGACTTTATATTCAGAATGTTTTACCACAGGCCAATCAATTTCAAGTGTCATATTTTAGTCCGAGTTTATTAAATTCTGCTGTCGAATTTTTTGTTTCACTTAGAGAATGAAGGAAATATATGTTAGAAATGGAGAAATGGAAATGCTGGAAATACTCACCAATCGTGCTTGAAGGGAAAATATTGCAGTGTAATCGAAGGGCATCGACCAGTACGAACCCACCACGATGAGGTCCAGGTTCCTGTGCAGGATGGCGCATCCCAATTAGAATTAATAATTATTTTACCTTCAAGGTGTGACTCTCACTAAAAGGGAGAGAGCAAAGGTGAAAGACCTATGTTGGTCGCATCAAAATTATGGCCAAGATTCTATAAAATACTAGAGTACTACAAGGTCTGTCCCAAAAATAGTACGACTTATTTTTCCCCGGATGGACGGTCGGACGGACGTTAGGCGGTTTCACCAGCTGGGTTCGAGGGAGGGGAGTCTTAGGAAAGGCTGGAGACCCGTGGTAGTTGGCTTCCAGCCTTTACGGAGTTCCCATTTTTGTTTGTGAAACCTCTTTAACGTGACCTCGTTACGCTCCATCATGGATCGGTTATTGGAACAGCGCTACGCCATCAAAATGTGTCCGAAACTGGTCAAAACAGGGAAAGAGACGCATAACATGCTCGAGGCAGGTTACCGTGATACCGCCATGTGCAAATCGGATGTTTTTGAGTGGTATAAGGCGGAAGACCAGGGATAGAGAGTCGGAATTCTGCCCTGAGAGCCCGAGTTCGATCTCTGGGAAAACATTTCCGGGCACCCTCAGCTCCACCCAAACTATGTGAATTTTCGGGTACCAGATCTTCCTGGGAAACAATAATCGGCACAGGGAAAGGAAACTAGCCCCTATTAACACCTGCTAATGTGTGAATTTCACACGCCGTCGGGCTCAGTACTAGCATCGAAGTGTTCGCATGGTTTCTGAAGGACTGGCCATCCCTAAAGTGATATGCATCGACTTGGCACCGAAAATATGGGCATGAGAAAGCTATTTGCGAAGTTGGTGCCGCGAGTGCTCTCGGGCGGAAACAAAAGCAAATTCGCACGAGGATCTGCCAAGAGCTTTCCGACCATGCCTCAGTCACTCTATACAGCCTTGACGTTGCCCCACCAGACTTCCTCTTCTCCTGCCTGAAATCTGCGCTGAAAGGACGCAGCAGGCCGTGACGAGGGACGTGAGTGGCATTCCGGGTGCCGCCTTCCAGAAGGTGTGCGAGGCGTGGAAGCCCCGCTCGCTGGCAGCGGTGTGCGTGGACGCACAGGTGTGCTACTTGAAAGACTTCTGATTGAATGTATCAATTCGGGCAATAAATGTTTTGAACGGCTCAGTGCCACTACTTTTGGGAGAGACCTTGTATTTATGAAAATCATCATCGATTTTTTAATACCATTTTCAGATTGAAAATCAACAAAATCAAAAATAATCTAGCCACTGTACTCATACCAAAGAATGTCGTGTTTTACCCTATCAAGCTTTATGAATAAAATACTGTGGAGATACTTATTGACTATTCTTAGGAATTGTAATTTGCTTCAGGAAGTTATGAGGTAAACGCCCACATGTTAAGCCAGCACAGGACTGATATAGGAAATTCGATCGAAGTTATCGTATCATTATTACAAAGAGTCGTGCCTAAGTGAACCAACCATGTGCAAGGCAACCGTTTAAAAATTTTTGGCAATAGCAATTGCTCTGCACTAATCAAGAATCCTAATATTAACGGACATAAAGATGACGTAATCATAAACTGCGGAGGGCTCTAATTATAAGGCCAAGGACTGAAGAGACCAAAAATCTAGGAGTAGCAGAGATTCTAAAACGAGTACTGAGAGAGAGAAAAAGAAAGGAGCGCAATTTTCCGAATAACCCACGGCACTCTCATACCTTAGAGCAGAAATGGACGCAATCCCGAGAATTTTGACCCGAGACGAACGCATCACTCTCGTGTGGAAATTCTCGATCATAAATTGTGATAAAATCCATTGACTTCTCGGAGGGCGAATAGATTTCACAAACCATCAGAACGGTGTTGAGAAGCAATTGTGAGACATAAATTAATTTGTTTATTCATTGTTCAGAGAGACCACGATCCATTATGTTCTAAATTCCATAACACCATGCAATGAAGAACCGCAAAATGAGTTACTGCATAAAATACGATATGAACGAGGCAGCGTTAACTTCGTGGCACTATGGGGGTGAATTGGGTTCGCGATTGTATGACTTTTCTGAAACAGAGGGTAATCCAACATCGACGTAAATACCCCACGAAACATCAAAAAGGTGTGTGGCAGGGGGTGCAAGCACCAGGTGTGAAGGATGAGTGATAAGGAATAATATGGGAGAGGAAGGGAAAACTATTCAGTAGAGAAGTATCAAATAACGAGCAGACTTTATTAAGCAAACCCGCACATGCTGGAGGAAGACCCAATTCAAAACAAGGGTTAATTCACCTGATAAATTAGTTATTTTTTACGCGAAAAAAGAGAATTAAGGGGAACCACACCAATTTTATAACCGATTGTAATTGTAGAACTCCTGCACAGGTCTCGGGAGAACAGGGTTGAATAATTTTTTGTCGAGGCCAATGAATACTTAGAACGATGTTTTTATACAATGTATTTTACTTAAATGAAATGCGTATGATTGAGGTATACGTATTTGTCAAATTAATGTTGAGTTTTTGGTTTGCTGGAGAGGAGAAAGAACTGCCGGAAGGGAGTGTGTGGTGCGGATGACAATGGCGCTGATTAAAAGACTGAACAGGTTGGAAAGTGCGATCACAGTGTTGCAATCGCTCCTTTAGAGTTGGTTTTGGTTGCTCACCTGGATACTGGCTCCGTCAGATCAAAAATGCCCTCGACCTGGGCCTCTTGGGGCAAGAGGAAGGTCATGAGTTCAAATTCTCGTCGAACAAACTCCTTGCGCATGAATGGAATAACTTCATCGAGCCCCTGGCAAATAAAAAGTAATATTAAAATTCGCAGTCACTGTCTCCTCTTGAAACATCCCTGGGGGGGGGGGCGTGGGACATTGAATTACCAGTGTTAACTTGTCTGATAGTGTCCAATCACCGCTGTGTCTAAAAATCATATCCCAGGAGATACTCACCCTCGCGACTTCTGTCATCGTCAGCCCAATGGTGCAACTTTTGATGCACCAACTTTATCTATGAATTCCGTGCTATTTAAAAAAAATATTAGGAACAAGTATGACTATTATTTGGTAGTCTTTCGTTTAAGATGAGCAGAGACTGCACAATGCTACGCTTCTTTTCCTCGCAATAAAACAAACAAGTTGACACTCTAACTCACAATAAACTCCACTTAGATTCCAAAACACCCATTTCCGAATATTTCCCTTCATTCAGTTCAGCATGCCTATATCTATTTCCTGCTCCTACTTCGCCTGTCTAACGTACTCCTCTCAGTCAGTCTTCAGTATTCCACTGCCAAGTAAGTAGCTCTGCATCCACCTTTCTTGCATGCTTCTCTCTTTCCCAGCTACACTCTCCCACCTTGCCTAGAACCCCTTAGTTTTTGACCTTTCCGTCCATTTGACATTTCGCGTCCTTCTCGCTTCCGCGCCACGACTACATTCACACTCCTTTCCAAGCAATATCCATCCACATCCACACTCTACACCCGCCACTCTGACCTGACCAGTCTAAGACATATGGCCTATCTCCCCATTTTACTCTCTTCTCTCACACCACAATGACATCCTAAGTGCCGTCAAAGAAGATTGCGCGCTCATACCCTTAATCAAAGTATGTAATTTGAAGAACTTTGAGGGGCATTTTAGCAATGTACCTCGAAATAAATCTATTTTTCCCGATTTATTTTATACAAGACATGTATTTGTTGTTCCTTTCTACTAGTGGTCTCATTCCTGCTATGGCACCACACACACCTATCTCCTTCCTGAATCCAAGCTAATAATCTCCCAAATACCCATTTGCCATCCTCAGAATCGTATTATTGATGATCCTAATGACACCTTAATTGGGCGCAATATTGAAATAATTGTTTTAATGCCCTCATATTCGCCGGCTTTCCCTTTCTTGTTTCCGCAACTAACACTCATCCGACGAAATCTTTCGGCAAAATGTATCCAGACATGTGCTATGAATAAAACTCAAAAAAACTTCACCATATACTTGTTTCTGCATAGACTTTGGAATGCTTTCTATCCTCACAACTCTACCTGATTTCACTTCCTTCAATATCCTTATTTTGTTGTCAGAAAATATGTCTCTTGCTAACCCATTCCCATACATGTCATGTTCTCTTTTAATGTCTAGCCTTGCGTCTCCAATATCTTTATAAAACTCTACATATTCTTTCCATATTATATGATTACTTGTTTCAATCAATAATTCTTAAAAACTTTTTTTGCATGGATATTACCTTTTTCCCACTTCCTATTTTCAACTTTCTGAGAGTTCTTTCATCTTCCTGTGCAGCGCAACAATTTTGATATTCATTTCTAAACTTATCAAATATTCGTCTTGCGTCTTGCATCAAGATTTCTTTGTTCAAATAGCTTCCCGCCTCAGAGTACTTTGTATATTTCCCTTCGTGCTTGTAAGTAATTCTGTGTTTACTTTCTACTATTTCCTTCTTTCTTCTACCTCCCTGATCACCCCGTCCTCCGTCCGTACTTTTTCTAGTCCTTTTACTTAATTAACTGTTTATTTAATTTACTGTTCCTACATTTTATGCATTTGACTTTCGATATTTCGATTTCCTTTGACATGTTTCCATCGTTCCTCTTCTGTACCAGTCTCCAGCACTCACCCATACATTTTTATCCTGACTCCTGGTGCGCCTTTCTTTACTTTGCGTTGAATGACTCCAACAGTACTTAGCCCAGTATAAATTACGGGGATATAGACATTGACGTATATATTGAGACATTGGAGAAGAAACATTTTTTGTTTAAATAAGAGATACTTAAACACAAAATAACCAAGAATAAAGCATTGAAAATCACTTGAAAATTATCTATTGTTAACATTTCCTAAAGTCATGCTTTGTTGAACGAAATAATTTCTATATCAAGTGACCACAAAGAAAACACGATGCTGCAGTGTTTACCTAAATAAAACATTGAATGCAGTAATCCAAATGTTTTGTTTGTGTGTATAAGATAGCAAAATTTTAAACATTATCATAACAATTCTTCTTTTTTAAATTTCCGATATTCATAGTCGTTGGGGTGGAGAAGCATTGTGCGACTCGCTGATTCGGTTAAATATGCATTCGGTTTTCCCCTCTTGCAAACAATTAAACCATCCGTTTTTTGGAAGCAGAATAAAAATGGGTATTTGCAACTCCATTGGAAATATGTGACAGGCGTGTTGTGTTTTTTTCATACCGTTGAATGCCGAGTAATGCGAATATTCATTCCGTCGAATCCGTGGCCCTCGACGAAGTCTGCGGCGTTTCTGGCAAAGGCCTCGAGGGCAGAGTAGTTCCCGGACACCTGCACCAGAAGGCGGACAAGAGAACGGGCCATTTTAAAGGCATCACATATTCTCGCTGACTGCTATCATTGATTGCACATATGTATTCAGATGGAAAAAAATGGAAGAATGAAGATTCTAAAATTTCACTATTCTAGAGGAGCTAACACGAATCCTGCCACATAACAATTTTGCCGACAAAATCTAAGAACTAGAAGCAGTAACAAATATTATTATTATTAATTTATCTATCAGTAAAGATAGGTTTCTCTTGAGCACAACTACCAAATCAAAATCCTGTGACTCCTAACAAATACAATCGAGCAACTTACTCTACTACAAGTCCTTCTTTATCTCTGTGTACATCGTACCTCCCTTCATCTCGTCCAACATCCCTATCCTGTCCCTGCCCTTTCCTCGTTTGCCTAACATTCTTCCCTCTATTACCTTCTTCAACATCCCACTGCCGCTCAGTACGTCTTTAATCCATTTTTCCTCCCTCCATAGGATATCTCCCAACAAACCCCTCTCCTTGCCCATAGTCCCTAGTACTTCCTCTTTTTTTCCTTTCGGTCCATTTCACCTTCTCCATTCTTCTGCACACCCACATTTCAAAAGCCTCCAATACACGTTTATCATCCTGCAACAGCGACCACGTTTTCCTCCTTACGTCCCTACTACTTTGACCGAGTTGGTCCAAAACACTTCCGAGATACGTAAACTGTTCTACCTGCTCTATTTTTCCCCTCCTATTTTAATGATTAGCTTAGCCTTTTTCTTTATGGAAAATTGCATAACCTTTGCTTTATTAATATTGTTTCACATCCCATATCTATCGCACTGGATTGTCAATTCACTCAGCAATGCTTGCAATCCCTTGCTAATTGAGCAACTAAAGTTTGGTCATCAGCAAACCTAACTGATTTTACGAATTCCCCGCCAACTTTCATTCCTACCTCCAGTTCTTCCCATGCCCCTTTGATCATTTCCTCTACATATACGTTGAACAGCACCGGTGACAATGGACAACCCTGCCTTACACCTCTTCCTAACACTGCCCATCCGGACTCTCCGTTCCCCACTCGCACCTGAGCATTCTGAGACATGTACAGGTTGCGGATCAGTCTCCTGTCCCTCCAATCCATTCCTATTTTCTGCAATACACGCATTAATTTTACCCAATTCACTCAATCAAACCCTTTTTCTAAATCTACGTAACAGGCAAATACGTCCTGATTGTATTTCATATTCCTCTCGATTAGTGATCTCATTACTGCAATGGCATCACGCGTACCTCTCCCCTTCCTAAACCCAAACTGACCATCCCCTAAGTAATCACTTGCCTTACTCTCTATCCTTTTGTTGATGATCCTGAGAACAACTTTAGCTGTGTGTCAAACTTATTGCTGTGTAGTCCTTATATGATGTAGCCTTTACCTTTTTCGGAATAGAAGCTAACACTGATCTCACAAAATCTTCCGGCCAGTTTCTTTCTCATAGATGCCTCGAATCAGTCTATATAATCTCTTCCTTCCATATTTTTCTAAACCTTTTAGTAGTTCCACAGGAATGCTGTCTACCCCCTCGGCCTTATTTGGTTTTATTTCCCTTAATGCCCTTTCTATTTCATCGTCAAGTATGTCTGGACCCACAGTATTTTCCTCTTTGTCTATGTCTAACCTTGTTGGTCTTAGTTCTTTGTCATACAGTTCTTCTATATAATCCTTCCATCTCTCTTGGATCTCTTCTGTGTCAACTATTATCATATTCGAATTTCGTCTAACTGAATAGAATTGTTTCAGGCGTCACTTTGTGGAAGCGAATCCTAACGAAAAAGAAATACTTGGTTATTCCACGTATATTTTATTAAACACGACCACAGTTGCGAATTATGAAGCCATATTCAGGTCAATTAAACCTTTTCAAATTTTACCACTTGCGGATCTACGCACCAATTTATTTTTGCATTTACATTTTTATGATCGTTGGAATATTTGGTAGACCTTTGGGTGGATGGCTGGACCGATCCGATTTCGCATCTATATGACACCTTTTGCGACACTCAAGTTAGCTCTTTTGCAGATATTTATGGGAAGACACCGGGGGCATAGGTGATGTGGAGCAATTAATTATCTAATTGAAGTGTGTATTTCACACATTGTGTAGGCCTTAGTGGAAAATAAATAATAATATACCATTCGATCAAAAGGCAAGCGCCCCCTTTCAAATCTCTGAAAAATTAATATGGTGGTTCGCGGTGGAATATATTGCCACCTGTCGAGTAATCACCGAAGCAATGGATAAACGCACACGCTATACGCAAAAATGTTCCCTTACGACTAATATCGTAGAATCCCATCAGGGGCCATGCAATAAATACAAAATTGGTCATACCACTTGCATCCCTAGGAACCCCTCTTTATCGTAGACATCAATGAAGACCTTTAGTCCAGGTTTATGGCCCTTCAACGCTAAAGTTCTGTTGTACATGCCTGGAAATAAATTGAAATTATGGGAATTCATACGTGTGAGGTCATTTTATTCGCCTTTAATCTGTCAATTTTTGTTTAAAAATGAGATTAAAAATTCAACTTCAAAAAGTAACATAGGGATCAATGGACCATTTTAACGTGCGTCATCTATGCACAATCTGAATTGTACATATATGACGCACGTCAAAAAAATGGATAATCCATTTTTAGTGGTGTCAAAATTATATTTTCAAACGCATCCAAACGAATACGAAGCTTAAAAAGCCCTTTTAAATTTTTTCTCTCGTAAGATTACTATCTAAGAAATTATCATGTCATCGATTTCATTAGAACATTCAAAACTTTGTGGTATGTAGCTTTCTGACTTCAAACAGCTATCAAAAAACCCCTCTCCTCACCCACCATGCCTAGTACTTCGTCATTATGTGTACGTAGACATGTATCGCATTTATAGGAAAAAGATATGTTGTAACAATAATCTGTGAGCTGTCATTATGATGTAAACACTAGCTGTGTAACATTCTGGACCGCATGAAATTCAATTGAATCATAGCTTAACTGACTGAAGCACTCGGGTGGACATCGAGGGATCCGGGTTCGAATACCAGTCAAGGCGAATGATTTTTACACTCTGAAATTGTTGCATTGCAATAAAGGAGTAAGCCCGGAATAGGACGTTTTATGAAGAGAAAAAGCAAAAGTAGAATTGAAATTAAAGGAAATGCTCTTGCAATTTGCGTAATTGCCACAAGTAATTGCAAAGGTAAAGGTACCAATTTTCGATTGTAAACTATTGATTTACAAGTATTGCGTAGGTTTCTTTCTGTGCCTTTGAAAGGCGAGAGGAAGGAATGGCCATCTCCTCCCCGGAGTTAGGTTTAATGTATGTTATCTTGTAGAGTTACCTTTCTTCTCCCGAGGGGAAATAGAATCGACATTAGCCCTGTCGAGTGAAGGTTGAGCCGGTGGTATGAATTGGTTTCTATGGTGACCACCACGTTCCAAATGACCAAAACACCGAAAATCAGCAAGTGAATTATTCTTAAGATACACAATAAATACGAAACCAGAATAGAATATAGAAATATAAAAGAATATAAATATTGACTATTTTATCCGTGTGATAACTCACTTTCCATGCAAATAACCCAATGCTTCATATTTCAATGAAGAAAATAAATTTTACTTTAGGGGCATTGATATATTTTAATAAAGAAAGTTCATATATCCCTCTGTTCGTGCAAGTTTTAAAAATGTAACAGTAAACGATAATGTTATGTGGGCGTATTTCAGTAACTATGTGATCGGTTCATCTAATCGTGACAAACTAATAATGTAGAATATGAAATGTAGTTCTGCTGATGTCAGTGAGTGGTCGTGATCACGGGAAACACTATTACCAACACCCCGACACATTAAAGATGAATGACATTTGGAATAAGGTCTAAAAGTGTTTCGGGGTTTGTCGAGTCAAAATTGATCCTAATATCAGTCAGCCATTCAACAATAGGATGCTCATTAGTTAACGGACAAAGAGGTTGCACTTGAAATACAAGTATGACTTAATCTTTGTTCGTAATTTAATATCAACGGTGGTGCCCATTGCTAGGGGCGGGGGTGCTATTGTTGCCTTGACCTTGACCTCCGGCATCCGAAAGGTCGACCTCCCTGTCCTTCGACACGACTTCCAGATCCTGGCTCACGACTGCTCGGTTGTACACCACGTGCGTGCAGATGGTCAAGTCCAGGTCCTCCGGAGTGAAGCGCACCTCGTCCTCCGGCCGGACACCGGAGACGCCCTCGAAGTAGCACAGGACGCGCTTGTCCTTTTGGCCACTCGGCATTGGTGATCCTGGTCGGAAGACAAACGCCCAGAAATCGATCACATTCGGCACAAGTCTTACGTGAGCGCGATCACGAAATTCGGGTGCATTTCACCTGGTGTTCCCTTAGGGGAGACTGCCTCGCCGTTCGTACATCTCTTGGCTACGGTTGTATTATTCTACATACCTGTAATTACATCTTCAATTCCAAGACGTTTCGAGGCAAATTAGTGCAAGGATTAGTCTCTAGGAGCAACTTGAGTTGAGAAGAGGACAAGCCAGATTGAAACTTTTAGAAAGGTTCAGAACAGACAAGTTTAACAGTGACACTGAAGGAATTATTATTATGGCCCCACACGACTTGAGTAGTGTGTCAGACCACAAAGACAATCAGACGAGGGAGATGGATTCCAGTACAGATAGATTCAAATACTCATTCTTTGCCCGGACAATCAGGAATCATAGTTTTAAGAAACCAAAGTCACTGTAGCAATAGCACTCGTAAGGTATACACTCGTAGGTGCATGTGTGTTAGTTGATAGTAAAATGTATCTGCATGTCTGTGAGTTGTAAAGGTTTTTGTATGAGTTTTTGCGATTTTATGATTGTAGGTTAGAATTACTTTGTTGGTTTTGCATGCGGCGTTATTCTTAATTACGGGCGGTAACCTAACACCGTCCGCCACACGCCCTTGCGATGGCTGGCGGAAAAATGTGTAGATGTAGATGTCTCTGAGAGAGTGGCTGTTTGTTGTGAGCGTGTGTGTGTGTGTGTGTTCGCGTGCGTGTGTGTGCGTGCGCGCGCGTGTGTTCGTGCGTGCGTGAGCGCGTGGATTTGGCCATGGATCGGTGTTGAGAAACGAGTAGGCGCGGTTTCCTCCCTTATGTCCCTACGGCTCTCTGTTTGTTTTTATTTATTGTGTTTATACGAAGTCGACCTCTATACAGCCACACCCATTGGAGTTAGTCACTTAATAAAGTTAACTTGACACGTATTAAAAATCAGAAAGCCAAGAAAAATTTACTTCTTTGGCCGAGCCGGATTACGAATGATTAAGGCTTCAGCAGTCTCATTTAAGTTAAGTTAGGGAATAATAATCAAAATCATAAAACAAAATCAACAAATGAGGAACACTGAAATAATAAAATTAAAAACAATGACTATTCAAATGTTTATTTGTCAATCCAATGGATGTATAGTTTTCATATCAAATTTATACAAAAGACTTAATACTCAATAAAAGGAACCTAGGTGAGAATATATAATATTGACATAAAAATAAATTATGAAAACAAATAATTTTAAGAGACCTTTTTTCAGAATTGAACATGTCACTTTGTTACTTATGTTAAGCTATTGTACAGCATTGACATATTCAATTTATGAAAATAGAATAACGAATCATGCTTTGTTCAAATTAGTTAAACAATCAAGTGGCTATCGATTATAGTTTTTTATGCTCTTGAAGTAATTTCCTGAGATTCTATTGCCTACCTTAAAAGCATATTTCCGTCAAATGAAATTTTAATGGCAAGTGTTGATGGCCTGAAACCAGCCTTACAACGTCCAGTTTAATGTCACTTAACAAGAGTCTTAAATCACCGCTTTCACAGACCCGAAGTCTGCTTCTTTGCTTGGAAATAAGCTGAATGTCTGCACTTAAACCGCGTTCCTCCAAATATGAAGTAGGAATTGCAATGAGTTCTTTAAACCACAATCCACAATGCAGGATAACGATCGGACACCTTCTGTAAACAAAACTCTTCATAATCTGTCTTAAACTTTGGTTTCAATGCAACGTCATTTTGTGCGAATCGTAGCCAAATTAATTCTTCCTCTGATATTCCAATTTACTCAATATCCACAAACGGATTCATCACAAAGTCTGGAATTTCCAACGAAATAAAATCCTCAAATCGCTGCCTCATATTTTTATGCAAGGTTGGCCAATAAAAATTGGCAATTGGCTATAAATGGTCACAAAAGACTCGCAAATCATTATCAACCATACCAGCCTGCTCTTCTAGCTTAAGCAGGGAAGGAAGCTCGCGTCTACCGATGTTGCGCTTAAATGAAAGCAACATGGAAATAAACACAGCCACTGCAGATTTTGCCTTTATGAGGTTGGTATCATTTACCTGAAATTGTAAATTCATCTCATTGAACTTTGAAAATAGTTTAGACAAAAATGCAACGTCACTCCTAATCTCGTTATCAATCTTCTAATGTGTGAATCTCACATGTCTTTGGGCTTAGCACTGGGGAACTCTACCATCACCAGTAAAACCGACTCCTGGGTTGATTTCTGTGGTTTTAAAGCTCTATTATAACAAATAGGCAAATCAAATAAGAAAAGCGTTTTGTGCGGAAGAGATTAACCAGCATTAGAGGTTTTACTTTAAATCAAAGAAGCTATCCGATGATTTTCAATAAAATATTATATATTGAACTGCGATTTCTTATGCTAACTATTCAGGGCTTCTCATGACCTAACGGCACAATAACAAAAGTATTTAGAAATAGAGGCTGCTGTCCTAATACCCAATGCCCTACGCCCTTATGGAGGGGCCAGAACAGCCGAATTTTACCATATGATTAGAAATACCGAAGCCAATATAATTATAGGAACTGAGAACTAGTTTTCTCAATACATTGCGGACGAAAATGTTTCTAGGGGATTTAGAATTTACAGAAGAAATCGAAAAAGTAGGAGTCGGGGTGAGTGTCCATAGCTGTTAAAGATACTCACGAAAGCAAAAGTGAGTTCTCCCTATTAGTGGCATAGTTTAGTGTTCCATGAAAAGCCCTCGGTCAAAAAGAGCTTACATTTGTGCATGCTACAGACCCCCCCAATCCGGAGGAACATTAATTTGAGAACTAGAATAAGAAGTGGCTAGTTTGAATTCCCATTTACACAGTGGAAAAATTATAATCGGAGGGGATTTCAATCTTCCATCCTTAGACTGAAAAAACTACAGTTTCACAGCAGGAGGTAAGAACAAGGAGTCATTGCTTCGTGTCTTCACATAATAATCGCTAAACAAATTAGTACTAACACCCATCAGAGGGAACAATATACTTGATCTAGTAGCTACACATTAATCCGAAGTCGTCCTAAATACAGCCAAACTTGATGGACTAAGTAACCACAGAATAGTGTTAGTTAAAATTAGCTTGATGACTATGAAATATCAAAAACTCAAAAGAAAAATTGACTTGTTTAACCGGGCCGATTACGAAGGATTAAGGCGTAACCTACAGCAGTCCTACATGGTACATTTAAGGAAAGTAGTAGAAACAGTGAGAGATTGTGGAGTGCTTTTCTCGACGTCACACGGGCTACAATAGAAAAACATATTCTTCGTAAATTGGAAAGTGAGAGGAGGGAACCTAGATGGTACAACGTAGAAGTACGTAAAGCATTGAAACACAAAAGAGAATGTTATTAAAAAATGAAGAGATCACAAAAGGACGAGTCTAACAATAAACAAAATGAAATAGTACATAACAATAAAACAGCCGAGTCGTCAGCAAGAAAACTAGCTAGACAATTTAGGTTGGGATTCTCTTACACAGCGTCGTTTCCAATATAGATTAAACTTATTAAAAACATTTAAAGATGGACCCTTTTCCGATGACATCAAGGATATAATACGAATCCCAACGTATTACAGTCGAAGGGATCAAGAATATAAGACTAGAGAGATAGACTGCAAGACTGACAGGTTTAAAATGTCATTTTTTCCAAGAACGATAAGGGACCAGAATGCTTGTAGCCGAAATTCCCCAGGACATAGTTCATTACAATAAGTATTAACGTACAGGTTATGGACTGTGCGAGGATATGTATACATATGTGTATGTGTGTGTATTTATGTGTATGTATATATATATGTTTATATATGCATATATGTATGCATATGTGTATGTGTGTGTATTTATGTGTATGTATATATATATGTTTATATATGCATATATGTATGCATATGTATGTATATATATATATATTTATATATATGTATGTATAAATATATTTTTTCTAACAGGTTCCCCCTACCTTTCCTCACCTAACCCCCAACCCCCTCAACCCTTACCCTTCCCTCATGGTGCTACACCCCCTGCCACACACCTTTTTGGTGGCTCGCAGGGTATTTATGTAGATGTAGATGAAAACATCCCGCTAGACGCTAAGAGAATTTCAAAATAAAAGATTGGGTGAATATTTGGATGGTTATCCAAAAGCAAGCTAGTTGATTTTTCGGGTACCAGATCTTCCTGGGAAACCATAACCGGCACAGAGAAAGGAACTGGCTCTCCTACCTTGATGTGTGAATATTCACACGCCGTCGGGCTTGGTACACGGGTGAACTCTACCATCACCTACTAAACCGACCTTCGGGTTGATTACTGTGTTTTTTTTAATCAAAAAGCGTTTTGGTCATATGTACGGGAGGTTCAGGGAAACAAGTCGACAGTGCCGTCCCTAAATAACAACGGGCAAAAACTTAGCACCAGTTTAGAAATAGCTTGAAAATTGAATTACTATTTTCAAAGCGTTTTTAATGATTTGAATGTACTTATCCTGTTATTAAACATTGTTCCCTGTAAGTACTTTCTTTCGTGAGATTAATGTTTGCCGAGCGCATGAACAAACTAATATTTGTTTAGAGGTAACATGATCTTGTATTACATGTGGTTTTATTTTAGTTGACGGGTGGTGACCTAACACCCCTCCAACTCACGACCTTGCGTCGACTTGTAGATGTAGATGTTTGTGAGCCAATCGGTGTCGAATCCGTTTCGGGACTTCAAAATATTGAACCGCGAGACAACGTGAATTCGCTTGTTTCCCAGGGGCAGCATCAAGATCTTGACGAGCGGATCAGTGAGGGTAACTGGCTCTACATGGTATCTCTATCACGAGTATCCTTATTGTTTACCTCAAAACTGGTCGGAATTTTATCGAATGGCACTAAATAGACAATTTCGGCAAGAACAATCGATTACCTTGTCCGAGTATTGTATTGATTATCCGAGTATTGTAATGATGAAAATTCTCTAATTTTAACGGAAATTTATTTTTATGAAAGTTCACCTATGATAATGATTCGTACCATGCGCGAGAGAGATGACGAACAGGACGTTGAGAAGGCAGCCTGCGGTTGTCATGATCTGTCGTGAAAAAGATGAAGAAATATTTAAGTAAGATATAAGATAAGACTTGGTTCGATGTACCGTTTTTGCGTAATAATTAATGTCATCTCAAGCAATTTTAAATATTCAATGTGATTTATGGTAACGATATATATACTATATGTATATATATATATATATGTATATATATGCATAGATAAATATATGTATATAATATATATGTATAGATAAATATATGTTATATATATCAGATCAGAGCAGATTATTCACTGGCCTACAAAAAGAATGTTCTGATAATGCTAAGTTGATCATTGTTTTTTAGTTAAAACAACGTAACTCACCATGGTGACGGTGGCGGAGCGATTCCTCGAGTGTTTCTCGTTCAGACTGAGCAAACGAGTCTCATGGAGCAACTTAGAGTGAGTGTTAGAGCGAGGAATTTTATCTTTGAACTTTTTTATTCTGTTGAGGAGTGCACTACTCCCCCCCCCATCCCGCCTTCGCCCCCACCTCCTCAGCGCGCTCCTCTAGAACCTCCGCTGACCTCTCCAATCGCCCCATTTCCTTCGTGGCGGTTATCGTTAGCGCATCTTATGGCGCACTGAAGCGATGACCGCAGTTAATTGACTGTGGAAAATTGCCCTGTTTGTACGACCAATCCACAGTATCTATCCTAATATGTGTCATCATTTGCGTGCTAGAATCCACGTCCGCAAACACAAACTTATTTAGCGTAGCAATGTTTATGTTTAATGACCAACCATCCAATGTACGGAGAATGGTTTCGTGGTTTCTTAACTGTTCTAAATTCCCAAAAATGAAATCCGTCGTGGAGAATCATTAGCTGTTTTATGTAAAAACGGCGTAGGAACGTCTTCTGAAAGTTCACGAATAGATAACTCAACACGTCGTTGGGAAACAAAGAAAATATCGCAAAGCGCCCTAATATATTTTCAAAGAAAGATTTTGGGCGATTACTTGGAGGATGATCCCAAGAATTTCTGGTTGTATGCCAGGAAATTGCAGGAAAAACGTCCAAACATCCCTCAAAGACCCTCAAAGTCAAAATTGGTAATATATATATATATATATATATATATATATATATATATATATATATATATATATATATACAGACAGCACCAAAAAGCGATTTTTTTAAACAATTTCTTTCAAAGCGTGTACGCTAATGACAGAGAGACACCCAGTGAAGACCACGCCACACCCATCGCAAAAATTGATGACAATAGAATTGCACGCGAAGGAATCACGAAACAACTCCTACACATCAAAACTAATAAATCACCCGGGCCAGAGGATATTCCCGTAAGGGCACTGAAAGATCTCGCGACCGAAATTGCGCCTTTTTTTGAATATATATTTAACAAATCGACTTCTCGGTAATTATCGACTAATGTCGTTAATCTCTCCCTTCTGTAAAGTCTTGGAACACATTATTGTTAGTAATGTCATGACATTCTTCGACACGCACAACCATTTATCCAACAGACAACACGGATTCTTAAAGGAGAGATCTGCAACGCAGTTGGGCTTTCTAATACACGACGTTCTATAATCCGGAGAAAGAAACGAACAAGTACCTGCGATATTCTTGGGTTTTAGAAAGGCCTTTGATAAAGTCCCACACGCTAAATTGATTCACAAACTACAATGGTATGGAATAAACGACAAAGTAATAAACTGGATTCGGGAGTTCCTTACTGATCGCAAACAAAGGGTAGTGCTTCATAGCTCAAACTCGAATTATGTGCGGGTAACATCCGGCGTCCCACAGGGTAGCGTCATAGGACCACTACTATTTCTTATATACTTTAATGACATCACCAGTGAAATGAAAAGCAGCATAAGATTCTTTGCCGACGACACTGTAATGTACAGAGAAGTAGAGAAGGACGCAGATCGTGAATCACTACAAACTGACTTAAACAACATTAAAAAATGGTGTGAAGAATGAGTGCTGGAATTAAATAAGGAAAAAGTACTGTTATGCATTTCTTAAACAATAGAAAACATAACCAAAATGTACGAAGTTAGGCACCTGGAGGTGTTCGCATGAGCGTCGTAGATGAAGTAAAATACTTGGGGGGTCACCATTGCATCGGACCTTTCTTGGGAAAAACATTACGCACGATTTGTGGAGGGGTGCTAAAGAAGTTGATATTTGTGAAACTTATAGTCGGAAGTTGTAGTGGCGAAAAAGTGAAGGAAACGTGCTATTTATCTTGAGTAAGGACTCACATTTAGTATGCGGCGAGTGTTTTGGATCCATTTCGGAAAAACATTAATTACAGATAAAAAGAGACGTTTCAGGCGTGATATGGTGGAATATCATGATTAGTTAAAGATTTGCAATTTTCCACAAAATAAAACTTAATACGACCGGTTTCATTGTAACTACATCATGTTGATGATGGAGTAGTAACATTGAAATCGGTCGTATTGAATTTTATTTTTTGGAAAATTGCAAATTTCAATTTAATTAATTACATAATCGAATGGAATACAGAGAAAACTCGCTATTTTCGTGAGTACCACGGACCGAAGGACAAAAAACGTAACACATTTAATGCAGAATCTGGGGTGGGGACCTATGTACAAGCGGAGACTCTGGGCTAGACTAAACTCTTTACAAATGCATAAAGCGTGTGGTTTTGTATCCGACATTGGAGATATAATTAGGCCCCCTAATTACATTGGCAAGGCCGAAAATTGTCACAAAATGAGAGTTAGACTGTCGAACTGATAGATTGAAGTATTCGTTTTTCCTGCGACAACAAATAAAAGGGGGAACACCTAGGAAAATATTAGGTACACGCTGTCGAAAATAGGAGTTTAAATCCCGCCCTCACCGTCTAGGGAATAATTAGTTCTACTCAATTGCGTACACTTTGAATAACTTCGTGTATTTTATTGTCACAACCTTTCGGCAGGACCGCGTTAGAATTCCACTAAATACCTTAGTACTCTGAAGAGTATTTCTTGCCCCTCTTTGTATGTTTTTAAGTTTCACCTTCCATCCCTCGTCCCTCTCTCTCGGTGGGGGCACCCTTCCGATACTTGCAGCGTTGGGTCACATTCCCTACCTGTGTCTTTGGGTTAGGAGACCATTGTATGTTGTGCACATGTCCATGTGGTGGTGGAATTTCGCCTTCTTACTTGTCATATTCTAGCTTGCACGTTATAGGATAATTTTTTGTACTGCATCTTAAGGTGCAATTGATTGTTAGCTGATAGTATATGTTTTTGTATTCGTGTAAAATGAAAGGATTTTTTCATGATTGTATACGTCACTGTGATGTAGGTTTGCATGGATGTGTTGATTTTGCATGTTGTTTTTTTTCTACTCTTTTGGATGGTGACCTAACACCCGCCGCCACACGCCCTTGCGGGAGCTTGCGGTGTATTACGCAGATGTACCAATTCCCTCCTGCTTGCGAAGATTTTTCATAATTCAGTAAATTAATATTAAGATTATCTTCTCATTATTCCAACGCTCTATCCACTGAACCACCAAGCATTTTATTTTCTCAATGCTTGAAGCACAAGGTATAAGAAATCCAAGCCCTTATTGCAGAGTAGGGTATCACCTTCTGTCCTGTTGGGTGAGGTCTGGAAAATTTGCGGTGGTTAGTCCTTGTGCCCATTTAAAACATACCTTAACGGATTGATCCATCCATAATATACATTGAAAGTCCACCATCAGAAAATAATCGTCACTAAAATACGAGAAGGGGGGTTGAAGGGGAAGAAGTATTATCAGAAGAGGGGACCGACTTTGTGGATATCGTGTCCTCGTCGGCGGACGTAGGGACGTAATTGAGTTCGTCGAGCAAACTAATTTGCACAGCGGGTTGAATTTTACTGAGACGCATATTTTACGCGTGAGTCAATAACCCCCTTCCTCCAATCCCTCCGCAACTCTCTGGCGGATTTTCCCTTTTCCATTTCCTTAGCTGACGTTTTCTCCCATGGATCCCAGAAAATTGCGGCATGATCCAAATGTGGCCTAACTAAAGCGAAGTAACGTCCCTCTCTTAGTTCCTGATTAACTATCCCCAACTACCCGTCTGATGAAGCCCAGCCTATTTAAGGCTGACTAGCATGCTCTTCACCGAAGAGTGCACTCCAGTAAAGGTTTGCTGTCAATGTGAAGACTTCTAGACTTCAAACTGAATTCTCAAACATTTGATTGGAAGGAAAACACCTTTATCTTTTCATTTCCCTTTCATTTAGCCTTAGGAGCTTATTAGATAAAGTCCAGAGAAAATACGCCAGATTTGTTAAAAATTGTTATAATAAGAACACAAGTGTGACAGGTCTCTCAGGGGATTGAGGCCGTAACTGAGCACATTGAACTGTTAATTTATTTACCCTCGAGGTCAGTGGGGAGGGAAAGGAGAGGGGAGGGATGGGCATGTAATTGCTCATTACAAAGTGTTGTATTGGGATCCGCTAGGTGTCTTCGAATCTCGATTAGTTCAAGAGCGTCCATTTTCAATCCCTTAGGGAGGACATGCAGTATTTATGGGACAAAATTGCTATGATGTTCACAATCTAAGAGGTGTATTGCGACGAGGAAAATTGGGGTTTTGCTTCTTGTGACACGTGGCGTGCTCTTGGGCTCATGTTTTGAAATTCCTCCCAGTTTGACCGACATATTATGTGTTGCAATTGTTGCATTTAAGTCTGTAGATGCCTGATTTATTAAATATATCCTCTTTGTCTTTGCCATTGGTAAAGAGTTTGGAGAGAGTAAGGGGTGTGTAAAAGGCCACTTTGAGTGTAGTTGGAAGGCGATTGAGATTTTATAGGAGATATCTCCTAGGAAAGGGATCGAAAAACACTTGAAGTCTTTAGAAGTTGAGGGGTGAGAGGAGGAAATTGGACTCATGGCCATTGCTTTTTCCTTTTTGTGAAGTATTTTTCCAACTAGATTTGGGTTGTATCCGTTGCTGGTGGCTAATTGTTCTGAGTTCCTTATTGAAATTCGTGGGGGAAATGGGTCGGGGGGAGGGGGGTATCCGGTGTATCATCGAGTGGCGGAGGGTTGCATATTCGTGTGAAAATGGTGGGCGGAATTATTGAGAATTGCATGATCCGTTGATGTGGGTTTCCTGAAACCTTTAAGATGAAAAGTAAGACGTTTCATTGGCGGTCTTGACATTCCAAGCCCCAAGAAAATTATTTGTGATTGGTCACGGTTCGCGGCTAATATTATACAGTCACACAGCCGACTGAAGCTTTAATGACACCATATTATTGCGTATCTAGCCGTGTTCCCCACCGCAACATGGGTATGGATACTTTTGGCCATGCATTCTCACTCGTCAAAGCAATTTCAGCATTGCTGGAGTTATTTAATTGGTGATGAATGAAATCGGGAAAAGTGTTAACCTCAGGGGAAGAAATGAAGACCCAAGACAATGGGGGCATGCTCCACTTCTGCAATTCCTGTTCCAAAGTGTAACAAAGTATTCCAAGAACCAAAACCCTTTTTTCAATTAAATATAAAGTTTCACGTCTGAATCTTGGTGAAAACTCGAGAAATATTGTCCTGTGATAGAGGAATAGCAAAAGAAACCCATTTCAAATTCCCATTTATCATCCTACCCCAACATCCCTAAATTATTAAAATCCGAGTTTTTCGACCACGACAAAAATGTTAACGTTACTTTTTATACAAACCTTGTAAATGCATGTGTAATGGTTCAGTAGTAATAAAAGCTTACGATTGTTGGGAGAATAACATACATCGCAAATTTTTAATAATATTTTATTGTTTATGCACGAATGTTTGCATCGTATTTCCGTTGAGCATTTCAATTGCACTGGACGCATTGGTTTCCCGCCTAAGGCGCTCCGTTGAGGCTGTTGAAGGCGGCCCTCGTCAGCGGGAACGTCTCGCCCCCTTCGGTGAACGCCCCCTTGAAGTCCTCCATGTCCGCGTTCATAATGGCGGCCCCGGCGAGGTTCCTCTCCAAGATGAATTGAGCCTACGGTGGAGGAGAGATGGGGGAAAAATCATTCTGCCATTTGCATTATTGTCTCCGTTTTGGCATTTATTTTTTATTGAAAAGGTCCTGGAGAAACCATTTAGGGGTTAAATAAGAACATAAATGTTCCAAGAGAGAGATAAGGCTTTTCACAATGCGGTGAAATCATTCAAAATCTTCGAGTTTCATACAGAACTGCAGTAAAATGGTTTTAAATGTTAAACATTGTGAGACCATCAATTTGAAAGGGAGGTGTAAACGGTGGTCCAGTCATTGCTCTTACGAAAGTATCAAATATCACCGCAGCTGCCAAGGTGAAAGGAAATTATAGGGCAAAGACAAGAGTACTGACGGGAATATTTATTAAACAAATATTTCCGTAAAATAAAATATAAATATTTATGTTTTGATATCCCCCACAGAACGGAAGAACTGCTAATGAGGGGATCGGAATGGTGTGGTGACTAACGTAATTGCTTCCCAACAAGAGTTCCCGGGTTCAAATCCCGGGTGTTTATTTACATATTTCAATGGTATCCGGAGCCCTACTTGAAGTTCTTTGTGGAGTGCATTTTAATTGAGTAGGCCGTCCGTCGGATGGGACGTTAAACTGTGTGATCCCTTGGCACCTTTTGTTAAGAGTAGGCAAATTCTGACGCCTGTTTCCTCTCCACCTTTCCTTTCCCGTCCATTCCTAATGGCGCAAACGACCCCGGCAGTCGGTCGCCTCCTCTAAAACCATTACTGATATAAATGCTTATGAAGGGTGTTTGTGAGGGGATGAGGAGTTTCCTTTGGATATTTTTCTGTAGAAAATACAAGGGTAAGCTGAAAACTAAAGCACACATACTTGTAAACCACAGAAAAAATGACCTTCAGAAGTACTCCTGCTGGCATGTGGAAGTAACATTCCCCCTCAATACGCATGCGCAAGTTTGAGGTCGTCAAGTGTACGAATTTTGAGAAGCCAAAGTATGGATAGGTGTTCTAGTGCGATGTCAACGCGAGTTAAACAGCATGCTGCTGTTATCAAATTTTTAAAGGCTGAAAAAGGTGCCTCCTACTTAGATTCATCGCCGTTTAAAGACTGCCTATGGTGACGATCCTGTTGATAGGTCTACTGAAAATCGATGGGTAGTTAAATTTCGTGGTTGCCAGCCTGAAAAAGCCATAATTGTTTTTTAAACATGCAGCGGACAATCAGTAATACTCTGTTTGAAACACTCCATCATCATAATCACCGACAAATCCAAATTGGAGACTTCTGCTGGAAAAGTTATGTCATATTATTCTCCAGTCCTCAGGGAATGGAGGATCAACATGTGCTGTTAGCACTCTCGACGGTAAATGCAACCACGGTAGGCAGATATTGAAAATTCTCACAGTCGACAACAATTGCAAGAGACAATATTAAAAAACAAGATTCTGAATGCTGCTTTACGATAATTCACTACGCAAATCTGAATTTTTTTGCTGAGTATCTCGCAAAAATCAAAGTGAAGTTATTTCCTCATCATACGTGCACCTAAGTCCAGATTATTCTAGTCATAAGAGCGCATACTGTTCTCCTGTGTGAAGGAATATTTGTCGTGGAAGGCGTTTGTATCATCAAAGGCTGCCGTGGTGATTAAATTACTATTAGTATTACATTTTTAATTAGCTATCCATCATTATTACTTCTTCCATACCTTTGGATTCCGTGAGGCGATCGTTTGGGAAGAGGCAAACATATTAGAAACAGCATACCGTTCAGGACAAACGCCTTCAGCCTCTGAAAGTACCTAATATTAGTACTCAAGACCATTCACATGCAATGGCTGGTTATCCCACAGGGAAAACTTGTATTAGCCCCTGTGGCTCCCACTCCTAAAAAAATTGGTCGCTTGGATCATGTACACAAAACTCGGGAAATAGATACCAGAACTAGTGGATTCAAAGACTCCTTATTCCTACGGACAATATGGGATAGCAGCTGTAGGGTTATAGATGGCAAAAATTCCACTTGCCACCTTCAGCGTCTAGGGAAGACGAGTAATTAGTTCTACTAAAAAGCATGCACATTCACTAATCCCGTGTGTTTTGTTGTCAAAACCCTTCCCGCATGACCACATTAGAATGCCATCTAATGAATGTAGTGCACGTTACAGTATTGCTTGCCCAGTTTTTATGGAAAATATCCAAAGCCTGGAAAATAGCCAATGTCACTCCCACGTTTAAAAAAGGCGACCGAGAAGATCCGAGTGATTGCCGACCAATCTCTCTCACATCCAAAAGAAGAGATTCAACGAAGTTTTTCAATACAATAGCAGTTGTATTGCCCATAAGGAGAATTATAACCAATCCAAATTCAATGAATGCCATTTTATTGACCACTGAAGTACTCATCGGAGTGCCCTAGCCTAGATGCCTGCAAATTATTCTCACCTTCTTCCTGACGGACTCGGAGTCTTCAAAGGACACCCATTGCAGAGACTTGCTGTGAGCGTAGGGCAAGCCGGAGAACTCGTCCTTCACCTTGACCCAGTCCTCTGAAGTGTTGGACATCTTCCTTATGAGCTGTGAAGAAAATGATTGAAATAATGACTGTTGTGAATCCGCTTCTATTATGACAAAGTTATTTAAGCTTTGTTCCCGAATATCCAAAGTGTGGACTAAGGTGACTCCATAAATCCTTGAGACCTTTTGCGCATAAGCATGAGCATTTAAATATTTTGTGTTTCGCGCTGAAACATTTCAAAGTGTTGAAGAGAAATTTTGGTGGAGGCCCAATATTTCCCCTGTCAAAGATACGTAGAATCAACCAATCCCCTTGACTCCTACAAATGTGTTTTCCTTCGCAAAAACGAAAATAGTTTGCACTTAGAGACTTTGTCCCAACTACTCCACCACCCTTCCAATTATCTTCACGGATTGAACTCACCCCTATCTTCTCATCCCTTCTTTTTCCCTTCCATCCTACCTTCTCGCGATCTGTTGCGCAGTCATTCGGTTACCATGCTTTGTATGATGATGATGGCCTTTCTGATAATACACGTGTATGGCATCCTCACCGAGAAGCAGGATGCTGGTCGGAAGCGGAGGTGTGAGCCAAAGACGAAAAACTCAACGAAAACTTTTAGTAGGTCGTTGAAACTCATCAGATACTAAATTTGTAAATATAACAATGGATGACTACCAGCGCCAACTACACGCAAATAACGTAGTATAAATGTGCTGGAGCTGGGAGCAGGCGCAATGCCTGTGAGTAGTAATGTAGTGAACGGCTTAAGACTGCACCAAAAATAAAAAAGACCACAATGGGAAATGAAATGAATAAATTGACGCAAAACAAACTAATCTTGCGTGGCAGAAAATTGTTAAGTTAAATTTACAATGAATTAACAAATATGAAGTGTTTTAATTACACTCACTCATCTAGGAAGCATTAAATAAATAAGAAACAGCGGCAAAATCCCAGGAAAGAGAGCATTTAGCATTCAGAAATGCCTCTTTATTGCAAAAAGCACCAGTTTCGGTGCAAGCAAAAGAGAACTAAAAACATACGTGTGGAGAGGTCCCCTGTATGGATGTGAAACCTTGGAGATATGGATGGAAACAGCGAAGGCAAAAGGCGGCGGTCAGTATGAAACAATCAGGAACAGTCGAAAAGATAAAATAAGAAAAGAGGGATCTTATGGGAGTGCAGGAAAAGGTGACTCCATAGGAGTGGAAGGTGGATGGCGAGAGGAATGAAGCGATGGGCGTCGGAAGAGGTTGAAATTAGAGGAGGGAATTAGAAGACAAGAAAGAGAAAAGTTAAGGAAGACCCCGAATTTGGTGTGCTTGTGCGAAAGATAAAGAGAAGGTGTTAGCTCTGCCAATTATACTCACATGAAAAGAAGAGGAGAAATTAGAGGAGGTTGGAAGCGTGGCGGGAAACAAAGTGAGGAATGAGCGCCTAAGAATAAGTAGGAAATGAATAAACGACGGCTTTCCAGGAAGAAACCTCCGCGTAGCGTGTGGCGTGAGAAGTAGTGGAGGGAGCCGAGTGGTCGCTGTGTTGACGCACATAGTTATAGGTTAGTACGCCTCGAACTGCAGTGGTTGGAAGGTGGCGCCGCTTATCCTTTGTTTACGATAGCGAGTCAAAGTGCCTGTAAGTAGTAATGAAGAAGCGTAGTGAACGACTTAAGACTGCACCAAAAATAAAAAAGAGCGCAATTTGAAATGAAATCAATCAATTGACGCAAAACAAATTCACACCAAATATGAACTTCATTCAGTGATTAGGTTTTTACTGATAAAAAAATTGCAAATCTGTTGACATTCATCATCGGGAAATTTGTGCTCTCCACGGAGTAAATGTGATGAGCGACAATGAGAGCTGTGCGTCGGTGTTATCGTTCGTTTAAGACTGAACAAAAATGTTAAGGCTAAGAATGAAGAATGAATTGCTAAACAAAAGTGGTCACCCGCCTGTGGTGGTGAACAATGAATTACTAAACTAAAAATTGACGAAAAGTTCGTGAAAACCAGCGGTTAACGGTATCTAAAATCTTTAGAAGGTTTTTCAAAGATTTCTACGACTCTGTTGCATGGAAACACAACTGAAAAGTAAGGCCGCTACATGATTAGTGCTCGTCTCGATGAGGAACTTCAGGATGCCGTCATCGGTTGGGTGCGATCTTAGGTGGGAGAATTTTATGCTGAAGGAATTTGAAAACTAGTTCAGAGATATGAAGAGTCAGGCGTGATGTTGTGGAATTGAGACATAATAAGAACTTTGTTGCAATTTTCCACCCTTAAAACTTTATTTCGACCATGGTTTCGATACACTGTATCACTATCAGGTCACCTGATGATGATACAGTGTATCGAAGCCATGGTCGAAATAAAATTTTAAGAGTGGAAAATTGCAACAAAGTTCTTATTATTAGTTCAGAGATATGAGAAGTATTTCAATCTGTTAGGCGAATATTTATCAAAATATTAGATAAAAGTAGTTTTGACATGAAAAAAGAAATGTTCTTTACTAATTTCAGTGTATATTTTATAGCATAACGGAGGTTACGCTCAGGACAGTCCTTGAAACGTTTCCCGACTGTCAATATGGTTTTACTATATCGGTGATGAGGCGACTAAGGGGAATATTTTCTATTGGCCCCCAGATATTTTCGCCTTGCCCCCGTGTGACGCAATTTTCGATCGCCGTTTTACGTTGTATGGTACGAGCGGGAATTGAGAGGTGCTCCTGGTGGCGGATGGGGCGATGGGGGTTGGTGCTTACCTCCGAGTTGTGCAGCACCATCTTCGTTTCCTCGTATAGGCCTTCATCGCCGCCGCCGCAGACGGGGCTATGGACGCCGCTGTCGTCGCGCGAGCAGAGTTTTAAAGAGACGCAGAAGGCCGGGATGGCCACCACCAGTTTCTCGAGGTCAATCCCGAGGGACGCGTAGCCATCCACCATCATCTCCTGCCGAGTGATAAGAGTTTCGGCCAAGTTATCTAGATCTACGTGATCATCCCATTCACTAGGAAGGACACTAGTGTCGTAATTCATTTTATGTCTAGGGGTCATCGATCAATGCGTCGATTCCCGCTTTACTTCGATGTCCAAGACCAAGAAATAACAAGAAATCAAAGAAACCTGCTTATGTGCATACGTTAATAATGTTTATGAATTTTCGCCGTTTTTTTGATGATTTGGGAATAAGGAATGGAGCATTTATCACACCAAACACACAATATCACACCAAACGCTTCCTTCCTTATTCCCTGTCCATAAGAGGACACAGGTTTTGCAATGACCCCGACTCCCTGGATAATTTCCTCTCAAATATACACCATTCCCTCCTCAAACGAGGTTATCCTGAATCCCTCCTTAATAATAGGATCCGAAGACATGCTTACACTCCCAAACCTTCCACCACCGCGGAAATCCACCCTTTTTCAATCTGCACCACATACTTCCCTCGCCCATAATCTCTGCGATTAATACTAACAATTCTCTACCCTCTCATCTAAAACCATAATTACACTGCCAACCTTTTTCCCAAATGCCACTCTGTCACTTTCAAACGCCCCGCCAACTTATCAGATCTCCTCAAATCAACCAATACACTTCTTAAATCCCCACCCCGTCCCAAAGCCACCCCATGCCCTGCAATAAACCTAGATGCAAAGCGTCCTATTTTCAAAACTGGAATCCCGGCCCTCTCCCACCCGCTCTTTAACTCTCTCCCACCAATTCCCTACTCCTAATGCACCTCCAGCGATGTAGTTTTCCTTCCGATGTACCAACCTTGCCCTGCCTTTTATATTCGACAGTATACCAAATCCCTTAATATTAGAATCAATAACCATAGAGCCTCATGCAAGAATTCTTCCCTGATTGGTATGCTCCCAATCCCGAAACACGTCTCCGAACACAACACCCCCATTGACGAACTCTACCCAGCCGTCACCACCAAAAAAACCTTTCTCAACCCACCCCTTCCCCGCCAGTCGACCAAACAGGAGATACTGCCGAACACTTGTTGAACCTCTCAAGTTTTACCCTGAACCAGCAGCAAGTTTCACTTCTAGGCAAAGGCCTCTTTTTCTCCTCCAAAGTCAATCACGTGACCATCCTCTCTGACGCTATAAATTTCGCTAGAAGTCTAAGATGGCGATACTTCTGGGCGTCGCAACCCCCCAACTCTAATCCTCCCGCTCCCACACACAGCGCCCTAACTACGTTCCGCCCGCCTTCCCACCTTGAACCTAAGCCTTCACCTCCGAATCCCCCAGTCGAAATCTATATTAAAATTCTCTTCTCTAAAATATCCAGTATCTCTTTCCTCAACTCTCTGAATCCTAAACCGAACCTCTCCCCTGCAGAAGAATCCGAATTGAGAAAACTAATAAAAAATCCAAACCTGGTCATCACCTCCGCTGATAAGGGCTCGACAGTGGTAGTCTTAAACACCACTGATTACCTAAAAGAAGCCAACAGATTACTCGCAGACACTTCCTACGAACATATTCCGGCTAACCCTAACCCTGTATCCCAAGATGAAATTACCGCTTTCCTCCGGGAGAACGGCCCTAATTAAAACCTATCCCCCAGTGACATCTCCCTCCTTTCACCTTCCCATCCAAACACCCCCCACTTCTATATCCTCCCCAAGATCCACAAACCGAAAATCCCAGGGCGCCCTCTCTCCCCGCAACTCCCCGACCGAAAGAATTTCCGCCTTCATCGACCACTACCTCCAACCTTTAGTTCACTCGTTACCCTCCTATGTCAAAGATACCTACCACTTTCTCAACCTGCTCTACTCAATTTCCCTCCTCTCTGACACCAAGATCATTATGGCCACAATTGACGTCACATTCCTATACAATTCCTCACGAAGAAAGCCTTGCTTCCCTACGCCACTTCCTCTTCAAGCCCCCTAGCCCTCAAACTCCAAGCACCGATTTTCTCATTGACCTTTCAAACTTCTTCCTCACCCGTAACTCTTTTTCTTTTAATGAAAATTTTTACCTCCAAATCAAGGGCTGTGCCATGGGGAGTAGATTCAGCCCGTCATACGCTAACCTCCACCTGGGTGTCCTGGAAGAGAAGTTCCTTTCCAGTTACCCTGTCAATTCAAAATTGGTGCGATACATGGCAATTGGAATTGAATTTTAAAAAATGCTTAGTAATACATTTTTGGGAAAAGAGTAATTCCCTCCCTTATAGTTACAAAGTGAAGCAAACCAAAATCGCGAGGGTAGATTCCTTTAAATACTTGGGTGTAACAATTACTCACGATCTGTCCTGGGGAAAACACATACGAGAAATATGCGGTCGTGCTAATAAAAAATTGGGATTTGTGAAAAGAGTGCTAGGTAAATGCGACGAAAAGGTGAAAGAACGATGTTTCCTTGCCTTGGTCAGGCCCCACCTAGAGTATGCTGCCAGTATATGGGATCCTCACAACATAAATTTGGTTTCGGAATTAGATCGAGTTCAGCGGAGGGGGGCTAGATTTGTCAAACATTGTTATGACCAACTCAGCAGCGTATCCACTTTGTTAGACAGTTTAGGTTGGGATTCTCTTACACAGCGGCGTTTCCAATATAGATTAAACTTATTAAAAACATTTAAAGATGGGCCCTTTTCCGATGATATCAAGGATATAATACGAACCCCAACGTATTACGGTCGAAGGGATCACGAATATAAGACTAGAGAAATAGACTGCAAGACTGACAGGTTTAAAATGTCATTTTTTCCAAGAACGATAAGGGAACAGAATGCTCGTAGTCGAAATTCCCCAGGACTTAGTTCATTACAATAAGTATTAACGTACAGGTTAGGGACTTCGCGAGGATGTGTATACATGTGTGTATGTATGTATGTATATGTATGTGTGTATATATACATATATATATGTATATATATATTTTTTTTCCTACAGGTTCCCCCCACCTTTCCTCACCTAACTCCCAACCCCCTCAACCCTTACCCTTCCCTCATGGTGCTACACCCCCTGCCACACACCTTTTTGGTGGCTCGCAGGGTACTTATGTAGATGTAGATGTAGATGTACCCTCTTAAACCCCTTCTGTGGCTCCGGTACATTGATGACATCTTTCTACTCTGGCCACATAACATAGACTCCCTCAATTCCTTCATCTCCCAACTTAATGATTCCTCATCTTTTTCTTTCACTTCCAACATCTCATCATCACAGATCACTTTCCTTGATGTAAATATTTCCCTAACTAACAACAAATTTCTAACCTCCGTAGATACTAAACCTACTAACAAACAACAATACCTTCATTTTAACAGCTGCCACCCCTACCACACCAAACGCTCCCTCCCTTACTCCCTCTCTATCGGCGGGCACCGCATTTGCAACCATCCCGAATCCCTCAACAAATACCTCAACAACCTTCACCACTCCCTCCTCCAACGCGGATACCCAGATTCTCTCCTTCACAAAAAATCCTAAATATTCCTACACCCCTAATTCTCCCTCAACCGCAGACTCCCACCCTCTCTCAATATGCACCACCTACTTCCCTGGCATCGTCCCTCAAATTCATCCTCAAAGATCTGTACCCCATCCTCAAAAATCATGTGACCTTTTCCTGTTCCCAATGTCGAAGAAACATCTTCGTGGAAAGCGCTTCTTATTGTCAGGAGCAGGCACAAGCGAACTCAACATATTTCAACCGGCAATGGCTACAGGCGAAATTAATTAAATTCCATCCTTTCATCAGTTAATTCATAATTTTAAGTGAATTTTATTTTTTAAGTCAATTTTAAACATACTGTTGCTAGAGGCAGAAAATGCAATTCAATCACCGAAATTGCGGAAATAATGCAGATGTATTTTTTGGATAAAATGTGACGTGGTCAAAATTATTTCGTTTCCGTTTCATCTTTTCATTTCGCTCGACTTCTGCGAGGTGAAGTCACCTTTATCTCGCTCATCACCCCCCAATCAATGGGTGTAAGGGATTTCCCCAGAAACTACGGTGATAATGGTTATGGCCAGAAAAAGGAGAACCTATATTTTTTTACTGTAAGGTAATCTGCCGCTTAAGGTAGGTTGTTTGGATGGACATAACAATCAAATAAATTTAAACCTTGTCACTCAAAAAAAACACAATCGAGCAACATACTCTACATCAGGTTCTTCTTCATCTCCTTCCTCCATTCATCCCGTCCAACATCTCTATCCTGTTCGTGCCCCTTCCTCGTTTGCCTAACATTCTCCCCTCTATTACCGTCTTCAACACCCCACTGCCGCTCAATATGCCTTTCATCCACTTTTCCTGCCTAAATAGGATTTCTGCCAACAAACCCCTCTCCTCACCCACCATCCCTAGTACTTCCTCATTTGTTTTCCTTTCGGTCCATTTCACCTTCTCCATTCGTCTCCACACCCACATTTCAAAAGCCTCCAATCTACGTCTATCCTCCTGCTTCAGCGACCACCTTATCGCTCCGTATAGAGCTGCGCTCCATTGCGGAAGTTTCCTGTCCCTCCAATCCATTCCCATTTTCTGCACTACACAAATTCAAAGAAGTGGAGCTTGTGCTTCACAAATATTCACACATTAGGGAAGGGGATGTATGTATATATATATATATATATATATATATATATATATATATATATATTCATTCACATTGAAATAGAGATAAGGAAAATGGTAAAGGAACACATATAAAGGACGAACACAAGAGAGGTGGGGATGGCGGATGTGAGCAGATCACGAATGTAAAAATATTTTCCTCGACCGGGACTTGAACACCGGATCTCTCCACTTGCCGGGCGGATGCTCTAAACCACCTGAGCTATCGAGGAACGATACTTTTACTCTGAAATCTGCGATCTTATAAAGCGCCAAAGTGCTCCGAATCATAACCCAGAAGATGGCGTTAGGGAGCTGTTACACCCACCAAAGGAGAAATTGACAAACACAAGAGGAGAATGGACAGTAGGTTAGCAAGCATACAACATCATAAAGGATAGGAACGGTGCGTTTCATGGCACGCATAGCCAGAAGAAGAGACGAGCCACATTGGCCAAATACACATTCAAACACGAAATACCGCCATATGGCGAATATAAATATTTATTCACATTGAAATAGAGATAAGGAAAATGGTAAAGGAACACATATAAAGGACGAACACAAGAGAGGTGGGGATGGCGGATGTGATTATATATATATAGATATATATTTATTTCTGTATATGTATGTATATGTTTACATTCAAACACGAAATCCCGCCATACGGTGGACAAATATTCATTCACATATAATTAGACATAAAAAAGGGTATAGGAACACACATGACGGACGAATACAGAAGACGCACAAATGACATTTCTATGAAATAGGTGTCATGGAAAAGAACGGAAACATTCTGCTAACTTGTGGTTAGATATGAATGGTACTCACCAAAATTGCAATAGATGAAAACATTTCCGTTCGAACATTCGGCACCTTCCAATAAGAGCCCAATAGGATGAGGTCAAAGTTTCTGTGAATAAATCCATTTAAAATGGTTTAAAGTCAGTTAAATCGGATGCACAAAGCGACAAAGAACACAATGGCTTTTTCATATTCGGTTCATGTGGAACCACCTTGTGCAAGAGGAAGAAGTAAAGGGTAAGGGCGGGAGGGAAGAATGGTAAACGGAGCGGATGTGGAATCTTAGGGCGAGAGGGAGGGGGCAGTCCTGTAAGAGGAAGAGGGTTGAGGGAATCCGTCTTAGGGATGTAATGTTTATAAGAAAATTAGTTATTTAATTCTGGGTAGGAAACTTGTCACCGAAGTCACGAAGACCTTTTTCTATTATTTTACCCGGAGTGGTGCGGCTGTTTTGGGCAGAGCGGACGGAAGGGAGACATTATGCGATAGGTGAATAGAAAGTGACTTACGTTTCGGCCTAGCGTGGTGTAGGGTAATTCTAGAGCCACCATCTCGCTATCTAAACGTCGCAACACTCAGTCTACGCATTCTTCTATGGTGGTGTGAGCGGACTGCGGGTATCCTACTTGGCGCACTGCGAACTGTTAAAATCTGCGCTGCAATGGAGAAAACCCCCGAGTTGTAAAGTGCGATCTGTGATAAGATTTTTACTGACAAAAAACCAGAAGCCAATTGATATTCATAAGAAACTTTGTACGGAAACACAATAATGCGTGAAGGCGGAGTGAGGCAGTGGTGCATTCGGTTTAGAAATGGCCACAGCACCAATGTTCACGACGAGGACACCGCAGTGGTCGGCCTAGCCACGTGGCAGATGAACTGACTGTGAAAGTCAGGAAAAAATTGGTAGAGATCGCCGATTTACGATTACGGCGGATCTCTCGCTCGACGTGGCTTGCAATTGCACAGCGCCGCTGTGAAAGTGACGAAGGTTTGCATGCTGGTGTAAACGAACGGTTGGAATGTAAGGTGGCCGATTTTTTTAGACACGGAATTGAGAAGCTTACGCGTCGTTACAATAAATACCTCAAATTGAATGGCAACTATGTTGAATGGATATTGTAGGAATGTGCCTTTTAAATGTCTATAATAAATCTTTATCTAGTCACTAGGCTAACATTTTATTTTAAAAAGTAAGTTATTTTCTGGGCAAGCGTCTTATGTGGTAGCTTTGAAATTTACTTTACAGAAGGAGCGCCTTTTTAAAACTAAAGATAGGCGGGCAAAGGAGAGTTTTTTATTCTATTCTATTTCATTCTACGTCGTAGTCTTGAAGAAGCTGCTAGTACTATGTCGGGGCTTATTACACATTAGGTATTAATCTTCAGGAAGTATGTTTTTCTTCACTTTTAGTTAAAGTATGGTTATGTAAAGTGATACATCAAAAATGGGAGGTCATGATGACTATAGGCACATGCACTGCCGTATCTAAGTGAGGTGCACTTCTCTATACATTCGAGAGGAGCTGCACGGTAAAGAAGGACAGTAAATAATTGCTGGAAGTGATTAAGATAATACGGTAAGCTAATAAAAATACAAAATTAACCCCTCCCGTTGCACTATGTCATTCTGATTACTTGTCGTTCATGGAAAAATGACAACTCTTTTTTTTTACACTTAATCTCTCTAATTTTATTTACATGATCTCTCCTACCGTAGTTATTATTAGGTAAGCTACCGGTTAAGGTAGGTTTTTGGATGGACACAACTATCAAATAAACATTTTGTGACTCCCCATCTAGCAAACTAATCTATATCAGGTTTCTCTTCATCTCGGTGTACTTCCTTCCTCCCTTCATCCCGTCCAACATCCCTATCCTGTTCCTACCCTGACCTCGCTTGCCCAACATTCTCCCCTCTATCACCCTCTTCAACATTCCACTACCGCTCAATACGCCTTTCATCCATTTTTCCTGCCTCCATAGGATTTCCCTCAACAAACCCCTCTCCTCCCCCACCATTTCTAGTACTTCCTCATTTGTTTTCCTTTCGGTCACTTTCACCTTCTCCATTCTTCTCCACACCCACATTTCAAAAGCCTCCAATCTACGTCTGTCCTCCTGCTTCAGCGACCACGTTTCCGCGACGTACATAGCTACGCTCCATATCAGAGTTTTTACGAGTCTTGTCTTAACATCCCTACTCAACGTCCCCGTCATCAACTCCCTCCTCCTTGAGAAAGCCTCTTTGTCTAGCGCAATTCTTCTCCTTACGTCCCTACCACTTTGACCGTGTTGGTCCAAAACACTTCCGAGATATGTAAACTGTTCTACCTGCTCTATTTTTTCCCCGCCTATTTTAATATTTAGCTTAGCCTTTTTCTTTCTGGAAAATCGCATAACCTTTGTTTTATTAATATTTATTCTCATCCCATATTTATCGCACTGAACCTCCAATTCACTCAACAATGCTTGCAACCCCTTGGCTGACTGAGCAACTAATGCTTGGTCATCAGCAAACCTAACCGATTTTACGAATTCCCCTCCGACTTTCATTCCTACCTCCAGTCCTTCCCATGCCTCTTTAATCATTTCCTCTACATATACGTTGAACAGTACCGGTGACAATGGGCAACCCTGCCTTACACCTCTTCCTAACACTGCCCATCTGGACTCTCCGTTCCCCACTCGCACCTGAGCAGTCTGAGACATGTACAGGTTGCGGATCAGTCTCCTGTCCCTCCAATCCATTCCTTTTTTCTGCAATACACGCATTAATTTTTCCCAATTTACCCTATCAAACGCTTTTTCGAAATCTACGTAACAGGCAAATACGTCCTGATTGTATTTCATATTCCTCTCGACTAGTGATCTCATTACTGCAATGGCATCACGCGTACCTCTTCCTTTCCTGAACCCAAACTGATCATCCCCTAAGTAATCATTTGCCTTACTCTCTATCCTTTTGTTGATGATCCTGAGAATAACTTTAGCTGCGTGGGATATCAAACTTATTGTTCTGTAATCCTCACATGACGAAGTCTTTGCCTCTTTTGGAATAGGAACTAACACCGATCTCACAAAATCTTCCGGCCAGATTCCTTCCTCATAGATACTACGAATCAGTCCATATATGGCCTTCTTCCCACCTTTCCCCAACCATTTCAACATTTCTACAGGAATATTGTCCACCCCCACGGGCTTATTTGCTTTCATCTCCTTAAGTGCCCTTTCTATTTCATCGTCGAGTATGCCTGGACCTAAGCTATCTTCTTCTACGTCATGTTCCCTTTCTATGTCTAACCTTGTCGGCCTAAGTTCTTTACCATACAGTGTTTCTATATATTCCTTCCATCTCTCTTGGATTTTTCCTGGTTCAACTATTATCTTACCCCATTTATCTTTAACTGTTAGCACAGATCTTGCCTTATTACTTCCCGATAATAACTTAACCTTGCTGTATAGAGCACCAATTTCACCCTTCTTATGTAAACTTTCCATATCCTCGCATTGCGTTTTCCATCATTCTTCTTTTGCGTTATTTGTGGCCCTTCTCAATTTATTGTTTAACTTTTGTACTTCATTTTGTCTAACTCTGTGTTTACATTTTTCCATCTTCTTCTCTCATCCATCTTTGCAATCATCTCATTCGTTACCCATGGTTTCCTTATCCTTTTCCCGTTAACGGTTCCTATAGTGTCTTTAGCGGCTTCCAATATCCCTTTCTTGATACATTCCCATTTTTCTTCGATAGTACTCAGTTCTTTACCGTCATCCATCATTTTCTCTACAGCCTCCTGATACTCCTTCCTCGTTAATTCATTTACTGCTTCTAAATTCCATTTTTCAACCCGCCGCCCTTGCCTTATCTTCTTGAAACGAACATTACATTTCATAACAACTAAATTGTGGTCAGAGTCCGCATCCGCTCCTGGGAAACTGTGCGAATTTATCACACTGTTCCTAAACCTGTGCCTAACCATAATATAATCTAACTGATACCTTTCTGAGTCACCTGGCATTTTCCATGTATACCTACGCCTTTTGTGGTGTCTAAACCATGTGTTAGTGATGACTAACCCCTGTCTCCTGCAGAATTCAGTTGCTTTCTCCCCGTGTTCATTTCTCGTGCCTAACCCATAGTCCCCCACCTCACCACCATCTCTTCCTTCGCCTACCGTCGCATTCCAATCCCCCATCACTATCAAATGTTTCCCTGCAGGAACACTCGCGATGATATCCTCTAACTCATCATACATCCTATCGACTTCTTCCTCCTTGTGGTTGCTCGGTGGCATGTATACCTGAGTAATGACCAAGTGCGTCGGCTCTGTTTTAATCTCTACGAGTAAAATTCTATCTGTCGCTTGCTCAATGTTGACTACGCTTCTTCTTACCCCTTTATTTAAAATTACGGCAACCCCTTGTTGGCTCTCGTCCCCGCCGCTGTATATTAGTCTATAATTGTCACTCTAGTAATCCCCGCTATCCTTTCATCTCACCTCGCAGAGGCCTAAAACATCTATATTACCTCTTTCCATCTCTCGCTTAATATTTTCTAATTTGCCTCCTTACCGTAGTACGATGACGTAATTATGCATTTTCAACATCATCGCTTTTGATAAATCTTACCAATTTATGCAAGAGATTCAGTCTGTCATTAAACCAAAACAATATTTATGACATGATATCATAACATAACATGGGATAGGTTTTACATTTTTGTGATTTCACAGAGTCGGAGAGATTTGTTGCTGGGGAGACTTTATGGAGGCGTCTATTGGCCAGAATGATACCATCTAGGTTTAGTACGGGAACGTATCTTAAATTAACCGAAGGACATTTGGAGAGTATGAGAGAGTAATAATCATGCTGGTGGCTGAATGGTTATGATGTTAATCTATTGCATTTGTAAGGGGTTGAATGGAAAACAGGTGTCTCTCCGTATCACTAAACGGCAACTCCAATGTTTGAAAAAAACATTCTCAATATGATACATTGTGATTACATTGTACTGTGTGGTGCAAAGTGTTGCCCGATGATTTTTCTGCTCACCTGGACAAAGGCTCCGTCAACTCTATTTTGATCTCGGTGGGAGCGTCTGGAGGCAAGATGAAAGTAATTAGACTCAGTCCTCGTCGAACGAATTCGCGCCGCAGAAACGGAGCGACTTCCCCGAATACCTGGAGCAGAGGTGAATTGCAAAATAGATGCTATTTCATTATTCTGGACTTCACCGCAAAGAATCACGTAACACGAGTAAACAATGAAATAAACGTTAACTCGTATATTTCATCGGAACTTCAAGTACCTCGCGAGCAAATCTTATTTTCAAGAATACTATCAAAAGATCATCACGCTGATAATTTAGGTGAGCGCGATATCCACGCAGAAAAAACAATTAAACATTGAATAATATACCAAAGAAAATAAAGAAATCGTACTTTTAATGAATTAAAATGCCTAGGGTATTAGCTTAACATTAGCCATGGCTAATAAAACATGATCCCATTTCGAATCAATCAGTGTATACTAAAAAAAACACATAATTTATATCTCTATCCGTTAAATTTGGATGGTTTAAACACACATAAGGAAAACTTTAAAAAATAAAACGAAGCCACTGGGCCACTCGGTCGCGAAATGTTCATTGACTCCCCGAACGGACAGGTATAACACGGACCCACTCCGTCTGCGCCACCAGTGCTTAATGGTGAAACTCTCTCTCCGAAACCCTTGCAGCCCATGTGTTCAGGGTAGCTTTTTATTAGGAGTCCATTTTTTTCGTTTTCTTATTCTGAAATACCGTTATTGTGTTTTTTAAATGTCTGGTTGTCTCGTTCCGGAAAACCATCTACACTTAATCTCTCTATTTTTATTTACATGATCTCGCCCACCACAAAACGATGGGGTAATATGACATTTTCAAAATAATCGCTAAAGTGAAATCCTACCGATTAATGCAAGAAGTTCAATCTGTAATTTAATCCTTCACTCCGTTGAGTGATTCCCAGCCTAGCTGCACTAATATTTTGGATACGCTACTAAGTTTCTCATAACAACATTTCACAAATCTAGCTCCTCCACGCTGCACGCGATCCAATTTGGCAATTAATCCAAATTCGTGAGGATACCATAATCTGCTAGCAGCATATTCTAAATGAGACCTAACCAACGACAGATAGTATTTCTCTTTGACCTTTTCATCACATTTCCCCAGTACTCTTCAAATAAATCCTAATCTTTTGTTAGCCTGCCCACATATTCCCCGCATGTCTTTCACCCATGAGAGGTCATGAGTGAGTGAGGGTAACGACTAGGTATTTAATCGAGTCTACACATTCCATTTCGGTTTTCCCGATGCAGTAGGCGATCGGGAGGGAATTGCTCAATTTTTTATAAGAATTCATCTCTACGCACGTTTGAAGTTGAATTCTAATTGCCAAGGATCGCACCAGCGTTGAATAGCATTAAGGCCATTTGGTTAAAGTGATGTGTCCTCAGGATCACGGATATCACGGTAAACCACTGCATCGTCGGCAAATAAACGTATCTTACTGGTGACTACGGAGGCAATATCATTAATGTAGAGTAGGAATAAAAGAGGTCCGATGGCACTTCCCTGGGGAACATCTGAAGTAACTTCCACTGCATTTGAGCTAACTCCATCTATTACTACTCTTTCTATCCGACCATTCAAAAAGTCATTTATCCAACCAAGGATATTTTTATATATGCTATATGCTTCTAGCTTTGCAAGTAGTTTTCCATGAAGTACTTTGTCGAAGGCTTTCTCATAATCTATAAAAGCCGCGTCCACTGGAACATTGCACTTTCTCGAGTTAATGATATCAATAATAAATCAAACCAGAAATAAGAATATTAATTAAAAAATTATGTTCCTACCCAGGGATAATTCGAGGTCCTTTAAACATGACAATTTTTATTATATTCATTTAAGCCAGGCTCTTGGATGGACATGCAGAAAAACATTAATGTGTCGAACATTAATTGTTCCAATCAAATACGAAACCAATCAATTACATTTAATGATATTTAACAAGAAATATTTGCCGCAAGTTTCACATTTTTCATAAATTTACTGAGTAGATGACTCCATCGCATAAAATCTAGACATTCTATGACATATGACGTTTGGTTGCATATTTTTGTGGTGCACCTGCCTTAAAGTTGCGTGTGCGAAAGTCCATCCCGTCGAATCCCCAGCTCTCGACGAAGTCGGCAGCGTTTGCAGCGAAGATCTCTAAGGCCGAGCTATTTCCAGAGGTCTGCTACGTAAGGATGGAAATGAGAATTAATGGCATCGTACCTCCTTCATTTCCCTCCACCTTATAAACCTTTCCAACATATGTACAAGGTCAGTCCCAAAAGTAGTAGGACTTATTATTTGCGTGAAACTGAGTAAAACCGGTGAAAATACTAATGCCATGTTCAAGGCAGCTTATAGTGATAACGCCATTGGTAGATCGGGCATTTCTTGGTGGCAGAAGTTGTTTCTGAAGGATAGAGAAGATGCTGAAGACACCGAAGGTTCAGGACGCCCTTCGATCTCAAAAAGGAATGAAAACTTGCAAGAGTGAAGGATTTATTAGTCAGGGATCGCAGTTTAAATGTTCGTATGTTTTCTTATGAACTTGGCATCCCAAAAATGACGTGAATCCACTCGTGATCGAAAACGTGGGCATGTGATAAGTGTGCGCGAAGTTGGTGCCGCGAGTGCTCTCGGACGAACAAAAGAAGACTTCGATCGTGGATCTGCCAAGTGCTTCTCGACCATATGAGACAGAATCCATATTTTGTAGACAATGCACCCATCAAACTTCTTCCTATTCCCCTCCGACTCAAATCCGTCCTGTAAGGACGTCACTACGGCTTGGTGGAAACATTACAACAGACCGTGACGAGGAAGCTTGGCAGCATTCCGGGAGCAGACGCCTTCCAAAAGGTGTACGATGCGTGGAAAACCCGCTGGCAGCGGTGTGTGGACGCACAAGGGTGCTACTTGGAAGAATTTTGAATGGATGTATCAATTCTGACGGTAAATTTTCTCAGTCCTACTACTTTGGGGACAGATCTTGTAAGTGACTCTGGCAGATGTATTGCTTCGGACAGAGAGGAATTCACAACGACTCGTAGAGGGGCCAGCATATGAGAGAACACGATATTTAAAACATTAGTTTTCAGCCGCTTGACCACATCTCCAGTGTGACCCTTAAGTCGATAGTTGAATAAATATTTAAGTATTACTTTCCTATTATCTCAGAACGGTTAATCTTATTTTTAAATCTCTCTGCATAGTTGCGAAAGCCATATAGTATTACGGAAGAAAAGGCAACGCTCTGATCATTGAAGGGGCTTTTATTTGATTTGTCCCATGAGTGGTCATACAACCCACACGTATTAAAATAATTAAAATTATGACTCATGCGTTAAATAATTTCTTGTGTTTTCGTTTCTGGTTTTTCAGAGATGTAGATCACGCATGAACTGATGATTGTCATTCAAATCGTAAATTTTAAACGCACAGAAACCCTATTTCTTTGGTAAAAATAGCTACCATATTTTTAAATCCAAATACATAAATTAGGTCAAGTTAATATTAACATTTTACGAGTCATTCCTACTTGTTTCTTGATTTCTTCGTCACTATCGTAGACATTGATGATGATTTTAAGGGCAGGATTAATCTCCTTAAGCGCCAACGTTCGGTTGTACAAACCTGCGAAGAAAGAAAAATTATGAATAGTCAGGTTTCTTAGGCTGGTAAACGAAGATTTCCTCTTAAATGTAAATACTTCATTGAATTTTGTAATTATGGAGAATTAGAAATCATATTCTATCAAAATGTCTCACAAGTAATCAAAACTACAGCAAAACTGTTGAAGCGGGAGGGTGAGTTCATTTCCTCACAAAAGTGTTCTTTCTACGTCACCAGATGGATGCTCAATGGGAGGTTTTGCAAACAATTTGCCTGTATCACTCCATCTAAGGGATGGACATGCTTCGACGACTTTATGAGTCTTGCTATCGAGGCATCAGGCACACAAACACTCGGCGACGGAAGAGACAGGGAGAAATATTACGCAGAATAGCTCAATGAGCATACAAATTTCTCTGTTTAGGAAAAATATCAGAATAAAAATATTATTGAAACAAAGAGATGGTCCCAAGCATTAAGATTTATTAAAATACTTTTCAAAATTATAATTTTTCAGGGATGTTTTTGATATTCCCCAATAGTTTCTATCTCCGAGGTCATAATATTCTCTAACAATTTAAAATTTATGCTTGCTCATTGTATTGCGAATTTATTACTATCAAATATTTTCTACTCTCTAATGCAATTTTTGGATAAAAAAGGACTACGAATAGTTAATGATCTAAGCGGCTCATAAAAGGACACAACCTCCACACTGATATACTCGTAAACCCACCTTTAATTACATAACTTCTATCTACATTCATTAGATACAACCTACCTCTCCACTTTGCCCCCCCCCCACTTGCTTGCCCTTAGTTGAATTGTAGTATACTAATTCCATCCAAAAACAAAATACTAAGCATCCGCCTTTCCTCCCTCTCTAGGATTTATTTTAATAATCCCCTCTCCTCTTTCACCCTGTCAATGAGTAAACTTGGCAAGTTCAGGTTTCACTTTGTGGAACTTATCCATCATGAAAAGAAATATCGCAGCTTTCTCAATTCTACCTAATGTTTTAATCTAACAACATTAAGAATGAAACAATTAAATTGGGAATTAACGAAGCTATAATTTTTTTTCCATACTTCCTTTCCGTCCATTTTACCTTTTCCAGCCTTCTCCGCCCCCAAGACTCGAAAGTTTCCTCTCTGCGGTTCTGACATCACGTCCAAGATCCAGTTTCTTTGGCGAATAAAACCACGCTCTATAGTGAAAGTTTTCACCATCTTTTGTTAATATCCGCACTCAAAGTCCGCGTCATTAACCCCTCCTCGTTGTAAAATCTTATTTTTCTAACGAAATTCCTCTTCTAATACAATCTCTTCGTGCAGCCTTCGCGGTCAAACCTTTGAGCCTTAGAGTTCACACATATCCTCGCACTCATCTACGCCAAAAGTATGCAGACATCTTGACCGACTGTTATCTGAGACAGTCTGCAGTGTACAGACTGTCTCAGTCTTATCCGCTCCCCCGCGTAGTTGCCTTTTTCCAAGGCTTCTAATCCCCTTTCTATTACTCTGAGTTCGGCAATGCACTAATCATGATTGTAACCCATAGGCTGATTTGCACATTACAGTTTGGTCTTTCGCTATCCCTAACTGATACAATGAATTCCCTGCCGACTTCCATTCCTACCTCCAGTTCTTCCCATGCCTCTTCAATCATTTTCTCCACACAGTGCAGTGGCTATAATGGACAACCCTACCTTACAATTCATCCCAACACTGCCCATCCGGACTCTCCATCTGCCGTGCATCGTATTTGAGCGGCAGCTCAAATTTCAGCTCGCATCTAAGATATGTGCAGATTGCGGAATAGTCTCCTATCTCTCCAATCTAATCCTTTCTTCTGCAATATAATCATAAAAATTCCCGGTTTTCCCTTTTAAGCGCCTTCTGAAAATCTACAGACTAATTCACCGTAATCGTTCTCTATTTCCCTTTGAATTGGAGACTTCGTCACTGTTATGGCATCTAAGCGCGCCCCTCCCCGGCACGAGCTCAAACTATTCATTCCTTAAGTGAACATTTATTCTCCTCCTATTCCTTTTATTGATGGTTTAATTATCACCTTAGCCGCATGTGAAATGAAACTTATTGTTCCTATAGTCCTCACATACGGCTGTCCGTGAGTTTCCTACGATGCTACTGACACTATCAATAGGTTACTGGCACTGGCACTCCTACTTAATCATCGTGCTTCATCTTCTGGTTGAGCGCACTAATTTAAACCTTCCTCTCTGAACTGCGCATTCTTACACCGCGTCTTACACCACGCTCCTTTTTTCTATTTGTTTCCTGTCTCTTTCTACTATGTTGCTCTTAATACAACCTTTGTATAAAAAGCATCGGTAATAATTTTTCCTGAAGTGTGCATGAAGTGCTGTATTCAGACCGTCTGTTAAGTGTGCGCATGATGGCAAAGATTGTATTGGCGTTGACATAAGATGGCACTGAAAATTTGGCGAAGCAAAAGATATGCGCTAAACTCAACCCCTAGGTCTTGATGGACGACCAAAAGAGCAAAGTCGAGTGCCTTCTTGCGAAGACCTGCAACGGCATCGCGACGATTCCCCAATCCCCGTACAGTCCCGACTTGGAATCAGAAGACTATTTCCTATTCACTGTAAAAGTGAAATCCTCCTTCAAAGGACACCGCCACGGGGCACTAGTGAAATTCTCCAAAAAGAAATGTTATCTGTCGTTGGTTAGGCCTCATTTAGAATATGCTGCCAGTATATTATGGGATACTCACGAAGTTGGATTGATTAACGAATTGGATCGCGTTTAGCGTAGAGGAGCTAGATTTGTAAAACGTTGTTATGATAAACCTAGTACTAGCGTATCCAAAATATTAGAGCAGCTAGACTGAGAATCACTCACGGAGCGAAGGTTAAATTACAGATTAAATCTCTTGCATAAATTAGAAGCGCGTCTCGTTAGTAGTGATGCTATAAATGTATTCTTACTCCCATCGCACTCTAGTAGGAGAGATCTTGTCAGTAAAATTAGAGAGAACAAGTATAGAGCAGATAAATGTAAGATGTATTTTTTCCACGAACGATAAGGGATCATAATAATATTGGCCGACCGCGGTAGGGCCATATTCGGGTTAAAAATAGTCTGATGTGTATTCACGCCGTGCCACACACCCTAGCGGTGGCTTGCAGGGTTTATAAATAAATAAATAAAATAAATAAGTGCCGTCAAAGACGCTTGCATGCGTACCATTAAAAGTACCCTAATCCAGTGTTCGCCCACAGTGGATCCTTCGAGTCGTTGGGAAAAGTGTATTCACGCTCAAGGGAAACACTGAAGAAATTTGAGGCATTGTAGCAATATCTGAAACAATCTTTTCTCCGAAATTATTCCTGATACATCTTATACAAACCGTGTACTTCCTTCTCCCTGACTCTGGGTTTACAATCTTTCATTTCCTTCCCTTCGTAATTCGTCTAGTTCGTAATCCATGTCATTAGCTTTTTTTATTATCTTTTTGCACGTTTTCTATATTTCCATATTTATTCTTATTACGCAGCTAGCGATTCATTTGGCCTGCAATCTACTGCAAGCCGTTACTTAAACGCGTTCTGTAATTCTGAAGAAACGGACGCCGTACTCCCGCATCGTCGCTAGCGTAAACAATTTCCGCCGGGATTATTTCCAAAGATTGCGAATATCACAATGTTAAGTGACTCGTAATATGATGACACGACCTCAGTTCTATGGCCATTCGTTAGCCTCCTTTTCCTTAGCCTTGGACTAATCCTATCTTCTTACAAGATTTATTCGAGGTTCTCGATATTCATTATAGGTATCTCGAAGATACATTCGAGGTTAAAGGTTGTTACGATGAACGACGCGATGGAGAATTGCGCCATGGTTTATGCGCTTCGTTCCACCGTACACGATATGTCGTATGATATAACACGCAAGAGGCGTAAGTTTGAAAAAAATTGGTTTTAATGATGGAAATCTTGAGAGTTTATTATTTAGCTTGATTTTTAGTTGATTGCTCAATGAAGTGTTACTAGCCTTTATCTAAATAAATTGGGCTTTTTTGTTTGTTTTATAGTTTAAATTACGAAAGGAAACATTTTCAGGAATTACTCGTGCGATAATATTTGTGCATCGGAAATAATAGTTTTGGGCATGACTTGTATGAATCCCTCGACCTCTAAGCCTTCGCTTTAAATGACACAGTTTCACTCGACGAATGCTTATCCTCTCACTCGTATGGCGTCTCGCGAAATAGATTCCTCTGCCCTGCGCTGCCGGGAAATGCCGTTGGAAAGCATCGACGTATTCTATGGAAGAAAGCACGAGCTCCGGGGTGGGCTCTTCATCTTTGAGTTCAATGACAGGCATGTTATAAAGTGTGGGCGATAGTTATTGCTTTTACAGAAGATTGAGTTTGGTAGATTTCTAGTACAGAACAATATCAACTGCATTAATGTTAACAATATTAACATTGATATCTTATCTGCTGACAAGCTCGCAACATTCTTCATAAACTGAATATCTGTTATTAATTGTTAAAATTTTACGAGAGGGAAATATCGTCAATTAGGTGAAATAATCAAGGGTTATGTGATAGAATTGTTGAAAACATTGGCTTGAATTATCTATTTGTATTTGAGATGCATTTAGTGTGCATAGATTATACTATGTATTTCATTTGAGAAATCAATATTAAACATGTCATTGAATTGTTTACAAAAAATGATTAGGGATGGGTTTGAAAACTACAACGTGCTATTGAATAGTCGCTGAATAGAGGAAGCTAGATATTTACTGGGACAATTGACTATTGTGCGGTCATTTTCTGCAATTTTAACGATATAAATAGGGAGTAAATAATTTTGAAATACCCAGGATAACTTATTATTTACTTTTATTTTGAGTTTCTAAATCAAATATTTAAAAAAAATTCAAACTTATGACAGTGGCATTCGCGAGTTATTGTCAGTAAATTCAATGAAGATTATCCATAACTTGTTTTCCACAGTTGAATAATAGTCAATACTTTCAATGATATTTTCATCAAGCAAACACAAAGATACTAGCAGAAATCCCTGGAGAAATCAGGTCATAAATTTGAAACGGCGCGACCAAATATTTTGGAAAGAAGTAACTAGTCATTCAACACTTACAAACTGTGATCATCTAAGATTCCGCGTGAATTGCATCGGTTATCCTCACCCTCTATCCATGCAGGGTGTAGGAGGAGGGGCATTACTCTGTACCTACCTTTGCCTCCGTCTTCCTTCAGGTCAATTTCCTTGTCCTTCGGGACAATCTTTAGTTCCGGGCTCACGACTGCTCGGTTGTACATCACGTGAGTGCAGATGGTCACGTCCAGGTCCTCGGGGTCGAAGCGAACCTCCGCCTGGGGCCGAGCTGTGGCCATGCCCTCGAAGTAGCACAGCACGCTCCTGCCGCCTTGGCCCCTCGTCACGGGTGACCCTGGGGCGGGAGGGAAGACGCACGTTCACAGGTCACTTATCTGCGTAGCATCGATGTAGAGTACGTCCAGGGCTGCCCGCCCAGGTTAGGCTTGTACGTAGGCTAAGAGTTAAGCCTTCGTGCTATTCATGTTTGCTCGATGTTTCCCGGTTCCCTTGTTGATAATACGTACGAGGACTCTCGCAGTAAGGGAAGACAACTTAGGTCTCAGAGAGAGATGGGTCCTTTGTGGCCTAATCTGATAACGATTACCAAATGGTCTTATGTCTGCTGCTCTGTAAACTAGCCCAGCCAGAATAGTAACGTATTTTCCACCCCATTTTATAAACTACGCTCGTAAACAGACAACGAAATAGGTGTCGGATATGTTTGTAATAGGTATGTTTTCATTACATTTTTGAAGGATGAGAAAAATTTGCAATTTAATTATTCTACGTAAAATTCAAAATAAAATTTTAAATATTCCACGAAAAGCATGTGTAGGAGGTTCCCCATTTATTCCCCATTCTTCCCTCGGCGTATAGCATATTTGATGCGTTACATGGGTTTGATCAAAGAGAGTCCCTCTCTAGGCCTCAACTCTCAGTTTCAGCACTCACTTTGATTGCAGTGAATCAAAGTCGAATATGCATCGATATTTGTTTTTTGGTGTGTCACTGATGTAAAAAGCGATTTTCTCAGGAAAGATGCTTATGTGGAAGATTTTGACTCATGGTAGTCAACGCAGAGAATGATTTTGATAAATAAGGAAACGTAGCCCCTTAACTACGCCTAAGGATCCAGTTAACAAGTCAGGCAGTTCCTTTCACTATGCCACTCCAACCTAACGATGTTCTCTCTGGCAGGTAAAGAAAAAGAAGTGGACTTGAAAACTCGATTGCATGCCTTGTTTCGACTACTATAATAGCAGCAGCTTATGAAGTTCATGTAGGAATTTAATACGAATTGTGATAAATTTAAAGGAATTGTAATGGCAGCTGAAAACCCGCACCCGGAAAAACTCGACAATATAAGTTTCTATTGACAGAAAATGATATTTGATCCAATGAATGCGCAATCTCGAGTTTTCTAAACCAGGGACGTGAGAGTTTTGCTTTCGAGTGGCCATAAGTTTGCCTCAAAGTTGTAGAGACCATCAGTTTTGGATGATTTGGCAGTTCGCACTTTTCCAGTTTGCTTTTTTTGCATCAGGCTGTATATTTTAATGTAAAAATATTCATTTCCAGAATAAGTACTTTATATATTGAATTGTAAACTTGTCGTCCATCTTTAAAAAGTTTAATCCACTTGAAATCGGTTATTTTCTTCAGCGTATTATCGCCGTAAACAGCTGTCAACATTGCAGTAATTTCTGGATAACTTTCACTGCACCTCATTAGAAAAATTGATGTGGTTTTGTTGTTCTGTTATTTCGTCAATTTACATTTTCGACAGGCAGTAAAAACGTGGACAACAGAAACTAACATAACTAGCACCATATGGCGCCGCTAATGGGTATGGGGCTATAGTCCGCCTCATGGCTGCCAGATTGCACCATTTCGCAAATTTATTGCACAGACCACGTATCGCGAAGTCCACTTCTCTCTCAATCACAGATTCGCATCTATGATTTCAACTTTTCAAGGTTGTTTCCATTTCATACCGAATAATTGCAAATTTTTATTAAAAAATAAAGCTTAGGAAGTTTTGGTTGGAATTTAACGACCCAGTCGAGGCCTAGTCAACAGTAGTTCGAGGTTATCCAAGTAATTAACACCATGGAAGAAAATTTTGAAGGGTGATCAGTCACATTTGTTATAAAAATAGCGATTCTTACATGTACATAATACATTATTAAAATTTAATCTAATCAATTAACTAGCATGGCAAAGACAACATCGCCTTCCACATTGATTCTTACCATTCACAGTGAGAGTCAGGATGACAAGGCTGAAAAAGCAAGCAAAATATTTCATATCCTAGGAAGGAGAAAAGAAAAAAAAGAAATTAAACAAAATTCCTTGGAGTCGAAACGTGTCTAACTCACGTAAGCATAGTAATACAAAACTTTATAAAGGGTAATAATTAAAGAATTCACAATTCGCAAAAATGAGCAATTCACGAGGGGCAAAATGTTTAATTAAGAGGCAATCTGGGATACATTATAGAAAACGTTTTAATTTCTCTTCTTTCACATGGGAATAGATATAAGGAAGAGGGATATGAATACATATAAAAGACGAACACAGGAGCCCAGATGGTAAATACGAGTATATATAATATATACTTACACGCGCAAAACTTTAAAACCAAACGAAAAACTACTGACCAATAAACGCTGACGTGTGATTGACAAGAGAAGGAAGAACGAGTATGATGAAGTACTTTAAAATAATATTCCTTAACGCCAGTGTAAACTTTTTCAACTGGGATTTCGCCATGACTGGTAATAGTTGCTGGCAATAATGAGGCACACAGTCTACATCTTCATAATACCCTCAAGCCGTCGCTAGGATGTGTGGCAGGATTTGGTAGGTCACCAGCCATTCCGCATGTATTTCCTCTATTTCTCGGCACCTGGCACTCGACGATCCACCCGACAACCGCGTGGAAAGGGGGCGACCGAACATCAATCATGGAACATGCCTACACACGTATATTACGAGTATTACGCGGATAGCATCTGTAGGTATCTATACAAAGAGGGCGCTAATTTTGTGACAATTGTCGGCCCTTCCAATGTACTTAGGGGGCCTAATTATATCTCCAATGTCAGATGCAAAACCATACGCTTAATATCTTTTTAATAAGTTTAATCTAGATGCATCTGATGCCATATTCTTATCTAAGGGAAGCTCAGAGGTGAATAGGAACGATGGTGGGAGGAATGGAAGTTACCTTAAGGATTGCAGCAACCATATAAAAGGTATGCGAATATACCCATATTCGTAAATAGAAAAAAAATACAAATTATTGATATTTGAATTGCATTTCTGACAACCATCCAGAGACTCGGCAACCCCAGAGAATGATCGGAGTGATATCGTAAATATTTAAGCTGAGCATGACATCTTTGAATTATATGTTTCTATTTATTACTAGCAGAGGGTAGATAAGTTACTCATGATGCATCGAAAGTAAATGAGATGTATTTAAATTATATAATTAAAATAAATTTAAATAATATCATCATTAAAAAAAATCAAAATGCCGAGTATTTCTGAAGGGAACGTTTAAGTCTGAATATTAAAAAAATCAAAATTATTTAAAAAAGTTTCTGAAAGCGAGGATGAATATTTTCGTGCCGGTATCTAAAGTTGAGCTGCAATATATTTAATGATCCAAAAAAAATTTTAATCAGAACATTAATATGATGTAATTCTTGTTGTTTTAATTTATTCAAATGCTTAAAAAATTGTAAATTGAAGATTTTCTATCAACCGTATGTTAAGAACTAATAAAGTGTCCGAGTTTAAAATACGTCGCAGTCGTACAAGTCACTGTAATTTGAATAGATTAACCTCTATGGTTCAATTTACTTTGTACGAATACCTATGAAATAATTCATTAATATTCGAGTTAATTAAGAACATGAAATCTGAATGTGGGGAAATCTTTTGAATTCCGCATGACACCAGTTAATAGGGAGAACACCTGGTCTTATCCCAACGTTTTGTGTATTAAGACATAATAGGTCATTAATTATTTTTCCTATAAGCCGTACTCACACGTCAAGTTAAAATATTTACCAGTTGAATTCGTTTGGCGCGCCCGATTCATATCTAAAACTAATTTGAAGGTGATAATTGCCCTGATATGCAAGTACTTAATGCACCCATGGTGTTTAAGTAAATAAAATATTATAGGCGGGGTATTTATTTATGGTTCAATGATAAGTATAGTATTTATATAAATAATATCTCATGCAAATTTAATTTTGCACGATTTATTGTTGAGAACTGGTATATATCGCGTGTAGTCATATTTATATCTTCCATATAAGGATGTATGTAAGTGCAATATATTGTTTTATAAAAATATTTTAGGCACATTTTACAGCTTTTACAATACTAAATAGTGCAGTTACCGTTGGGTGGGGTATACTTCTGTTTGTAATTTGACATTTCGTAAGTGTTTTAATGTTTTAAGTAGTTTTAATGGATATTAAAACTCAAAGTAGATCATTTGCCTGCCAACCTAAACTGATACGTTTTCTGAAGAATATATTTAAAAGAATGTCTTATTGTGTATTGATGATATTTGTAACATTAATTTTTAGACAAAACAAACAGGCAGTAACTCACCATGGTGATGATTATGGCGGTGAAATTCCTTTGTATATTTCTCTTCCGAGTGTAAACGCGAGTGTCTTAGAGTAAGTATGAAATAACTGCTAAAGCGATGCACTTTTTATTCTGTTGAGGAGTGCACTACTCCCCCCCCCCCCCATCCCGCCTTCGCCCCCACCTCCTCAGCGCGCTCCTCTAGAACCACCGCTGACCTCTCCAATCGCCCCATTTCCTTCGTGGCGGTTATCGTTAGCGCATCTTATGGCGCACTGAAGCGATGACCGCAGTTAATTGACTGTGGAAAATTGCCCTGTTTGTACGACCAATCCACAGTATCTATGTCCTAATATGTGTCATCATTTGCGTGCTAGAATCCACGTCCGCATACACTGCCTTTAAGCATTAAGCTAGCAATTTTCATGCTTAATGTGCTGTGTTCTTTCGCGTTAGTCAGGCCCCACCTTGAGCATGCTACAAGTTTATGGGATCCTCACGAAGTGGGCTTAATTTCGAAACCAGATGGGGTGCAACGAAGAGCACCTAGGTTAGTGAAAAGTTGTTATGAACAAGGTAGCAGTGTCACGACACTATTGGAAAAATTAGGATGGGAGCCACTAGTTGAGTTGAGTAGGCTTGAATACAGGTTAAATGTACTGCGTAAATTGGAGATAGGTTATCTGAGGCTTTTTAAGGACATTTTACAAGGTCCCACTTTGGTAGATCAGATCACCAACGTAAATTCAGGGAGATTTATAGTAGAACGGATAGATTTAAAATGTTGCTTTTTCCTCGAACCATTACAGATCATAATATACATGACAGCAATAGCGTAGGAGACATTTAGAATTGGTAGTGTGTACATTTTTGGATATCTTGAATATTTTTTCCTGTATGTTAACGTTTCATTTAATAGACCCATCTTTTTAATAGTTCTACAGAATGATCTGAATGTACGTTTCCTGTTATTGAATATTTTTGCTTGTAAGCACTAACTTTCGTGTGATGAAGGTTCGAGTGCAGGAACAATCTTATATTTGTAAATAATTAACATAATTTGGTTTTGCATGTAGTTTTATTCTAGTTTACGGTTCGTTACCTAACATTCCCCGCCACACGCCCTTGCTGCGGTTTGCGGGGCATTGTGTAGGTATAGATGTTAACGACCAACCATGAATGTTAGGCGAAGGGTTTCATGGTTTCACTTCTCTTCTACAATGCTCAAGAATTGAATCTGACAGGGGGATTTATTAGCAGATTTACGAGGGCACTTTGAGATTTCCTCAGAATCACCGTTAGATTTCAGCGCTAGCTCAACGAGTTTCCCGCGTAGTAATAAGTAATTCTTCATGAGTGAACGCGTAACGCGTCAGTGCTCTGGGAAGAGGTTGGTGGTGCGGACGCCTCTCTGCTGTTGTTCCCGGGTAGTGACATGTGTAGATGGAAAAACATTAAATTAGAGCAGTTACAAATAAAGGTATGGGAGCAAAATAAATTCATACCAACTTTCAGAACACTTTGGAGGACTCTGCTCCTTCATATTCAACTGTTTCCCATTGAAAAAGCGAGTTAAAGCTTGGTTGGGAGAACGTAGATGATGACCCGCATAGTGGCCGGCCAAAATGTATAACTAGCTCAGAAACTATTGCAAAATGCATAAAATAATGGTGAAAGATTGCCGACTGAATGTTCGAGATATCGATGAAGCTGTACGGAAGTAATCTGAAAGCGAATATCACATTTTAACAATGGAATTGGATAGGAGAAAATTAATTATCTGTTAGCTATGGAAAGCAAAGGTAATACGTTTGGCCGAAAAGTTGATGCCTTCGGTTTTCTGTGATGCAAAATGGATTCTTGATAGATTAATTTCCCAGAGATAAAGCAATTACTGGACAATACTGCTAACCTCCCGAAAAAACTACAGCAAAAGATTCACGAAAATATGCCAGAATTTGGAAAGAAGAAAGTCATCTTTCACTAACAAGACGCACGCCCGCACACGTGTCGTGCATTGGTAAAAATACGTGAACTTAGAAACGAATTGTTGCCCCACCCGCCTTATTCACCTGATTTGGCTCCATCAGATTTCCATCTCTTCTCCATGCTCAACAGTTTCTTCCATGGACAGAGATTCTCTTCAAACAAATAACTAACAACCAAAGTAGATGGATATTTTAAAGGCCTTAAACGTTTTTGAGATGAGATCATGAAGAAATCGGAACATCGCTGGACCAAGTGCATTAGTGTACAGAGAGACTACATTAAAACATATTTTTTTAAGCTAAGTCGTTCATTTCTTTTCCATTTCAAGAGCCTTTAAAATTACCCTCAAAAGAATGTTTTATTCTTTTGTTTCTGCAAAAATCATTTCATATTCTTAGCCCCGAAGGAGTAACCCTTGACTATCTCTCAAACTCGGTGTTCATGAGTGCAGTGGAGATGAAATAATTGCAAATTCGAGATCTGAGGGAGATAGGAGGAAATAACGTCGTGGGGTGCTTCCTCCCAGAGTGCAATGGCGTTCATCGTAGATGTACTTATTGGAGTGTAATCCGATTAAATGTCAATTCACGCAATTTGGTGTGGCCCAGGAAAGAGGCGGAGGAAGATGGATTGACCCGCAGTGGGCATGCAGAAGCACGCCCTTATTGAGATTTTGAATATCCATGCAAGATCCCTACCCCATAAGTGGTGAAGCAGAATGGCCACCCTGATTTGATGGGACAATTGTAAAAAAAACAACCAAGATAATTATAACTTTTTTTCTGATAACTAAATTTAATTCTATGTTTTTCATTAGGCTTTTAAAATGATTTCATCCAGGTGACGACCTTGGTGAGCGATGCACGTGATGAGTCGTTCAAAAAAAGTTTTCGAAAACACTTCTCAGCATATCTTGCGTTATTCTTGCGATGACACCAATCAAAATCATGCTGTGCCCCATTGAACGAAAAAAAAGTTTTTCCTCATTTTCCGCGGTCTGTCTTTCCCAAAACTCTGTTGTCTCTCCGAAATTATTGAAACCAATAATTTCCCAAAGGGACCAACGATGTCCGCGACAAGTTCACCACCTACTCTCCGCTGTCCTATAGAATTCATTGAATGTGCGATACATTGGGTTTCTATTGAGTCCCATATATTGCTTGCCCTTCTGTGCTATTTATGTCCGCACCTCCGGTCCCTCCCAAACGTGCCAAGGGAAGAACGCCAAGCAGCTGGACATGGTTAAGAAAAATTGCTCTTAATTAATAACGTATTTTGTTTTTTAGATAGCTCCATCTCTTTCGACTCGTTAAGTTCATCTAAAAATGTCCGCAGTATGTGATAATAGCTTCGCAAAACCGAAAAAGAGGGATAAAGTTTATTTAGAAGCGGAAAGGGCAAAGCTACTCACGCTTAAAAATAATATCCACCATTGCACTATCCACCGCGAGAAACTTAACGGATAGTGAGAAAAAATTAAAACTGCTTTTTTTTGTCAGAGTTGGAAATGTTGACCATTAAGATGTAAATATTTGATATATAGTACTTAACTTCGATGTCAATAGTAGGCTGGAATAAAATGGTTTCTGAAACTCCGAAGTGAGGATGACTTTTTAAATGCTCACCAATCTATATTATTGGTGTCCCATGGGGTCCATTCATCTGTTTGTGAAAATGGATATCTGGAAGGTCACCAGCGAACATGGTGAGAAACAATAGAGCCACAAAAAATGTACATCTACCTAATACCACGCAAGGGCGGGTGGCGGGGGCTTGCGGGATATTGTGTAGATGTATAATGTGCAATGTACATGACCTCAAAATGGATCAAATGCAATCGTTAAGTCGGCATGATAATTCAATTAAATTCTAATAATTCCATAAACAATTAAACATATTTAAATTAATTTGCTCATTTTTTGATGAAAATATATTTTAAACTTCATTTTAAATCCACTCTTGCGATTATCTATTGGATTATCAATTTGCTATAAATTGCTCTGGATATTGGTCTAAATAGTTTGTTATAATTCTTAAAGAAAAGAAATGTTCTTTGAAATACGTAATGGCGCTTCCCATTCAATTCAGTTTACTTTTAAAGGTTTGAGTTTGTCTTCTTTATCAAATGTATAATTATTGTAGCCTTGGAAAAAATCAACTTGAAAGAGTTTCCCGTCAGGAGTGTTCCCCTGAGCTCAAAAAAGGCTAGTTTAAGGAGTATTTTCTCCTTGAATCCCTTAACGGAAAACAAACTTCTGGTGTGAAACTCACAAGCCGATTAGCGAGTTATCCTCGTTAAAGCGAAAAACTTTGGTTCCGAGGTGGCAGCCATGAGGAAGAATTCATTATTTTCTCACAAATGGATTACAAATTTAGAACTGAAATTTCGGGATTTTATGGAATTAACTGAGTTCATTCTTTCAGGCCAATCGTATAATTTACAGCTTAAGAATCACGTTTCAATCTGGCCGAACTCTTTTACGTTACCAGAACATATATCCGTGATATCAAAGAGAATTTTTCTCCAAAATTCCCTTCTGATCCACCCTCTGTATTCGTCCGTCCACGCACATTTGTAAATGTGTCAGTGCCGAACGAACACTGGCTGGCACTCCTCGGCGCACGAGGATGTTTCAGTCTACGTGATGTGCATTTAAATGGTCAAAGAAAAGCGCTCATTAGAATACCAATAAAACTGGAGGAATGATATAGAAGATAAGAAGATAATAGAAGATAGAAGATAATAACGCTAAAAAACAAGAATTTATATTCCTGCACATGAGAAGCATAATGTGGTCTTTGTAAGAGTATGAATAATCACTTTTTGGCCGTAATTATCTCCTGATATTGATAAGTAACTGCCCCGGTTGTAGTCGTAAGGCAGATTAAATATCAGTTTCCCCCAATATCCGGGAGAAATAAACAGCCGTAAAAAGAACCGTAGATACTTCGGCAAGCCCATATGGAACAATACCAATCCAATGAAACATTTCAATTTGCACTTTTGAAGCAATCACAAGTTCGCAAACTAATTACGAAAAATTTCAAGAAACTGTAACAGTAAATTTAACGGAGTCACCCGCTATGTGTGCATTATAATGCAACCATTTCAGAGAGTAAAAATCATTCGCCTTGACCGGGATTCGAACCCGGATCCCTCGATATCCGGCCGAAAATTTCCGAGTGTAAGAGGACGTCTCGGTAGCATAATTGGTTAAAGCACTCGGCCGGATATCGAGGAATCCGGGTTCGAATCCCGGTCAAGGCGAATGATTTTTACTCTCTGAAATGGTTGCATTATAATTACGAAAAATCAAATTGAATACCTTTTCTTATACACACCATTTTAACTCTCGCTAAAAGTGTTGTAAAACGTTTACAAAGATGAGGAAGTAGATCATAGGAACCTTAAGTAATGGCAAAAAGTTCAATTGAAAGTTTCATCCAAAAATAGTAACAACGTGCATCGTACACAGGATGCATTGCAGGTTTACATAAAGAAAAGATTCCATTTTAAAGAATATACAACAGAAACTCGCAGTAACATAGGCGTCCTATATTTACAGACTACACACCAACAACGCTAGAGAGACAAAATCAAGACTGCAATACGAAATTTTAAAAAATTAAAGGGATTAGTGAATCTAATTTTCCTAAGAAAACGAACTGCAATGATCGGAAAATTTTAAAGGAACGGGATTTTATAAAGAGGACTACGACAAGGAACAAAAGTGGCAGAGATACATGGAATGAAGAATAATGACTGTTTTGAAAGCGCTTTCCAGGAAAAACTCGCCGTGCAAAATACCTACGGTGAATTTCATGAGGAATAACTAGATTTCTATTGGAATTTACTTGAGGTGGCCACAAAGTAACGTACGTTTCGGGCTAGCGTGGCGGTAAGTACGGCTAGAATCAACATCTTGTTGTCCAAACGTCCCTACACTTCATACGCATCCCGTTATGGTAGTGTGCAGAATGTGGTTCTGCTTAACTCACATTGTGAACTCTTAAAATGTGAGCGGAAAAATATAAATCCCGAGAGTGGTGGAGTGCGATCTTCGTCTAGTTTTTTGCTAGCAAAAACCATCAGCCAATTGAAATCCATAGACAACTTTGTAAAGTTTACGGAGACGGAATAATGAGTGAAGGCGGAGTGAGGCAGTGGTGCATTCGGTTTTAAAATGGCCAAAGCACCAAAGTTCATGGCGAGGACCGTAGTGATCGGCCTAGTCTTATGACACATGAACTAACAGTGAATATCAACGAAAATATTCGTGAAAATCGCCGATTTACGATTGCGGATCTCTCTCTAGACGAGACTTGCAATACAGGGCTTTGAGAGTGACGCAGAATATCATTCAAGTTCAAATGTTAGACGGCGACAGATGTCTTCAGAGACGGGAAATTGAAAATCTTGTGTACCAAAGAAAGAAAAAAAGCTAAGCTAAACATTAAAATAGGAGGGGAAAAATAGAGTAGGTAGAACAGTATACGTATCTCGGAAGTGTTTTGGACCAACGCGGTCAAAGTAGTCGGGACGTAAGGAGAAGAATCGCGCTAGGCAAGGAGGCCAATCTACGTATATCCTCCTGCTTCAGCGACCAGGTTTCCGCGCCGTACATAGCAACGCTCCATATCAGAGTTTTTACGAGTCTCGTCTTAACATCCCTACTCAACGTCCCCGTCATCACCTCCTTCCTCCTTGAGGAAAGCCTCCTTGCCTAGCGCAATTCTCCTCCTTACATTCCTACCTCTTTGACCGTATTGGTCCAAAACACTTCCGAGATATGTAAACTGTTCTACTTGCTCAATTTTTTCCCCGCCTATTTTAATGCTTAACTTAGCTTTTTTTTTCTTTCTTTGATCTCTTACGCATATAATATATAAACCATAAACACAGTACCGAACGTCAACCCGAAGGTCGGTTTGGTAGGTGTTGGTAGAGTTTACTCAGTATTAAGCCTTATACGGCGTGTGAATATTCACAGGGCGCAGTACTGGTTACTAGAAATCAGGTTAAGGGGCCAGTTCCTTTCCCTGTGCCGGTTATTTCACAGGAAGATATGGTACCCGGGGAATCACTTAGCTTGGGTGGAGATGCAGGTACACAAGGCCCATAGTGCCTTGCCCGGGAATCGAACCCGGGACCCTCCGGTCATTAATCCAACGCTCTAACCTCTTGACTACCGCGACCCACCATCTCTCTCTCTCTTTTTGTATATATATATATATATATATATATATATATATATATATATATATATATATATATATATATATATATATATATATATATATATATATATATATATATATATGAAATAATTTCATTCTTAAACACTTAGAAAAATATATGCAACACCTACGAACATAATTTCCCCGGTCCAATACAAAATTTGATTGCGCACCGTTGTTCAATCGTCCGTTGCTTTTTGCATTTTCACCGAGTCACTTGACATGGGTCCACTCAAAACACGATCTAGCCTAAACGATCGCTTGCAGGCATTTTGGCGCGTGTTGAAGATTTGAAGACCCTTCACCACCGAACCTGCTCGATGCGAGCGCGCTGAGATGCCACGTCACGTCTGGAAACAATTATTCCTAATACTTGTTATACTAACATTATGTCTCTCAAATGTTTCTCCCTTCTTCCTCTTCCTCATCATTGGCCTATTAATAAACACCATTTTATTGATGATTTTTTCTTCTTTGGTGGGGCGCTAAAAAACCTTCATTCGTTAAATGTATAGTCGGTAGGTGTAGCGACGAAAAAGTGAAGGAAACGTGCTATTTATCTGTAGTGAGACCTCACATTGATTATGCGGAGAGCGTTTGGGATCTATTAAAAATAACATTTTTCGCAGACTTGAATATAGTACAGAGGAAGGCCGCTGGGTTTCTTGAATAACTCGTACCAAAGGACACAAAGCGTCACACATTTAATACAAAATCTAGAGGTGAAAACCCTTAGAAATACGAAGAATTAGGGATAGATTAAACTTATTACAAAGATATAAAGCGTGTAGTTTTGCATCCGACATTGGAGATATAATTAGACCCCTTAATTATATTAGCAAGACCGACAATATTCACCAAATCTGAGAGAGGGATTTTTGAACAGATAGATTCAAGTATTCGTTTTTCCCTACACTATTCCACTATTCGCGACAACAATAAAAGGGGGAACACCCAAGAAAGTAATACGTGCGCGCTGTCTAAAATAGGGTTTTACAAGATTGAATTCCCCCCAAACACTTTCTAAATCTGGCGTCCTAACTCCCCTCACCGTACGCCCTTGTGCTGGGTAGGGTGTAGGTCTATTGTATTTGTGAATTGTCCGTCCGGCATGCTGAGAATACTACCCGGTAATAAGTGTCTGAATTGCATTCACAAATGTCTGCCCTCTTTTAACGTATTTTCTTGCCCTCTTTATGTATAGGCATAAGAATAGCTGCTAACCATCTAATAATATAATAATAAGGAAATGTGGCGAAGGAGTTTGCCCAATCACACCTTTCCTTTTTTATTGTGGAAGCATATACAAGAAGAAATATCATATAAAAAATATATAGCAGGATATGTTGAGGGGGCTCTCGCTTAATCCCCCTTTAGTATTCTGATATGATTAACATTAATTACACAACATGAGAAAGAAATATCAAATAAGATGACAGAATAGAATTAAATTACAAAAGTAATGCTGGACTCGAATTTAGTACAATTAGAGATAATAAGTTGTCTAGGAATAAATATTATTTTATGATAACACTTCAGTTTACCAAATCATACAGGACTTTTTGAACGCACACTAGGAAAAAAAATATTACACGTTAGCTTAAAATAGCAATTACATACAATTTACTTATACAATAAAAGAAACAATACAATTAATAATTCTATCAAACCTTATTGATTATGGTACAATAAGGTTTGATAGAATTAGTAATTGTATTGTTTGTTTTATTGTATAAGTAAGTTGTATGTAATTGCTACTTTAAGCTAACGTGTAATATATTTTCTTAGCGTGCAATGAAAAACTCCTGTATGACTTGGTAAACTGAAGTTATATCATAAAATAATATATGTATTCCGAATACAACTTATTATCTCTAATTGTAATACTCGTAATATACGTATGTAGGCATGTTGCATGTTTGGTGTTCGGTCGCCCCTTTCCACGCGGTTTTTGGATGGATCACGGGGTGCCAGGTGCATGAGGAGGAAATAGAGGAAATACATGCAGAATGGCTGGTGATTACCACCCTCTGCCATACGTCCTTGTGAAGGGTTGCTGGGTATTGTGTAGTGGTGCATACTTACGCCAGTTTTGGTGCCTAGACCGAGCGTTCGTCGCGATTAAACACTGTCCCATGCGGAACCCTTTCCTTTCTCCCCGCGGTCATCCCTTTATTCCCAAGCCATTGCCTTGCTGCCATTTCATCTTTGCCCACCGCACGGTTGCATTCTCCCATCGCTGCCTGATGTTTCCTTCCAAAAGCGCCTGCAGCTATTTCCCCAAATCGACCCAGACTATTTCTTACTATTTATTGCAATACATATACATTGGAATAATGGCCAAGTAGTTTCAGCTTTAATGTCTGCTAATATTACTCTGTCACTAATTTGATCCATGGTTTAATCTTTCTTACCAATACTCTATGACAATGCAGCAGATTTTTAAGACACAAGATATTAGCGAGAGGTTTGGTCGTGTCCACTCCGATAGTTCCATCGCTCCCTTCCGAAGTGTTCAAACAAGGAGCCCTTCAGCGCAAAGAGGAGAATGTTTTCCTCGCTGGGAAGTGGAGTGTTACCCATGAATAATGAGTATTCGTTCAAAAATCGAGTTTCCGGAAAAGATCCAGCTGCGGCGTGACCTACGCCAAAGTTGGTAAGTGCCTTTGCCTTTGAGGAATTTCCAATGAGGGACTTTCGGGATCCATTATCAGATGGAACACTTAGCTGGTGAAGTGCAATCATTTGGATATTGCTGAGCCTCGTGTCACGGATAGACGGGCTGGGACGGTCGAAGTTAAAGATTTTTTATGTTTAAACTCTAACTGTACGATATAATCAAATTATTCGTTGATATTTATTATAAAACATGAAAAGAAATACCCGCTGTATAAAAAATGTCAAAATGAAACCTATACCTATATTATTTTGAGCACAAATTAATCGAACGCAAAGGGAAAGCAGGCAATATACGAGGTGTGTTCAAAACATAACGAGCATTTTTTCATTTCGCGGGCTTGGAGAGTCTGATTGTCCAATTTTTTAAAAAGTATGATAAAACTTTCAGCTATTTTCATTGTGGACTGGACATTGTGAAGAAATGGATCAAAGAATTTGTATCAAATTTTGCGTAAAAAATGAAATTAAGTGTAACAAAGTGTGAGAAATGTTAACAAAGGCCTATGGTAAGTCTGCTATGAGTAAATCAAGAGTTTACGAGCGGTACAAGCGTATCCAAGGAGTCCGTGAAGTCCTTGAAGATGACGAACGCCCTGGACGCCCCAGAACATCAACAATCGATGAAAACGTGGAAAAAGTGAAAGAAATGGTTATGAACGATCGCCGAATCACAATTAGAGAGGTCGCTGATGATGTTGGCATATCGATTGGATGAACAAAAACAGCGGCGAATGGAAGTTGCTCAGGAGTCACTCAATAAAGTAAACGACGATGCAGAATTACTGAAACGTATTATAACAAGTGTCGAAACATGGGTTTATGGATATGGCGTTGAAGCTAAGGCTCAATCATCCCAATGGAGGCATTCTGGCTCGCCGAGACCGAAAAAGGCTCGACAAGTGCGGTCGAACGTGAAGGTTATGCTCTCCCTGTGTTCTTCGATTTTAATGGCATAGTGCATAATGAATTCCTGCCGCCAGTTCAAACGGTCAATAAGAAGTACTACCTACAAGTTCAACGCCGTTTGCGTGAAGCAATCCGAAAAAAACGCCCGGATCTGTGGAAAAACAATTCATGGCTTTTGCACCACGATAATGCACCAGCTCACACTTCATTGCTTTTTCGTGAATTTTTGGCCAAAAACAATACTGAAACGATGCCCCAGCTTCCATATTCCCCAAATATGGCTCCGTGTGACTTTTTCGTATTTCCAAAAATTTAAGAGTACGTTTAAGGGCCGTCGTTTTACAGCCGTAGATGACATTAGAAGCGCATCGCTGGAGGAACTAAAGGCTATCTCAAAGATCGAGTTTGAGAAGTGTTTCGGGGATTGGAAGAAGCGCTGGCAAAAGTGCATATTCTCCAATGGGGACTACTTTGAAGGTGAAAACATCAATGTTTTAGAATAAATAAATATTTTGTCCGAAAAATGAAAATTCTCGTTATTTTTTGAACACACCTCGTATATATAATTGTTTTTTTCTAGTTTTGCCAACTTTTCTTGGAATTTTGCCAGAATAAAATTTTTTGCAATATTTTAGAATTAACTTTTCTAAAGGGTAAATTATTAGAGTACTTTCTCCGAGATTGGAATTCATCTTTCAAAGATTTTAAAGGGTAAGCCTAATCCTCGACGATCATGTAATCAGCTGATCGGATGCCTGATAAATTTAAATTCAAATTCACTGAATAAAGAAACTTGTTTTTTTTCACACAAAAAACTTTCAAAAATTAATACCGGTTTTGACGCATAGGCGACATCATCAGGTATGCCAAGCATGAGAAAAAATACCAAGTTGATTTATTCATTGATCATGAATTTTCACAGAGTATATAGTGCCTCACAAAGATCGAATTCATAAATTCCATTTGCCAATCGAATATTCTTCTTGGGATCCAAAATAAAATTGATTTTTCCTAACTTTTTATAATTTTCCTTTTTGTTCAACACAATATGATACAATTTGGCTAATAAGGAATCTATTTATTTTTGCGTACAACTACTTTCCGCGGGTTATGTAAATACACCAATAATGGGTGGGTGTTCCAGCAAAATATATGGAAAAAACAAGTGTAGTCTCTCATTCGTTGATTTCATGACAAATTTTAAGTAAAACGCGCAAAAAAACTGAAAAATAACTAAAATTGAATCATTAAATAAAATTCAACCTTCATCAAAGTATTAGTCATGTTAAAATCCACCAAGAATTTCTCGCATTTAACATTTGTAGCAACATCACGCAGATCACTCAACATACTCATTTAGCAGTAAGTCACTTGTGTCTTATAATTTAAATGGCCTCGCTCCAGTGGGTCCACGAATACCGGATCGTTTCGCAAGCGCGGCCTGATTGAATACGAAGCGGCTTCTGTGGATCGCCCGACGGGGAGCAGGGGCGGCGGGGGAGAATGACGTTTCCGCGAATAGCGTACGCGAGAGGCCTCAGCGTGGACCTTTCCCGCGCAAAAACATACGCGTCTCATTGGTGCCAAGCCCGGAATCCTCCCCCTATTCATCATCAACGGGGATTCAAAAAATGTTGGCTTTCTTTTCTTTCTGAAATTTGAAAAATTTTGATGTCATCACCTCATTGAATCGATCTTTAGGTTTTCATTTTTTATGGCAAATAACAAGAGTAATTGGGTAATTATTAGATAATCTACCGTTTAAGGTAGGTTTTTGGATGGACACAACTATCAAATAAACATTTTGTGACTCCCCACCTATCAAACTAATCTATATCAGGTCCCTCTTCATCTCGGTGTACTTCTTTCCTCCCTTCATCCCGTCCAATATCCCTATCCTGTTCCTGCCCTTACCTCGTTTGCCCAACATTCTCCCCTCTATTACCTTCTTCAACATTCCAATACCGCTCAATACGCCCTTCATCCATTTTTCCTGCCTCCATACGATTTCTCTCAACAAACCCCTCTCCTCACCCACCATCTCTAGTACTTCCTCGTTTGTTTTCCTTTCGGTCCATTTCACCTTCTCCATTCTTCTCCACACCCACATTTCAAAAGCCTCCAATCTACGTCTGTCCTCCTGCTTCAGCGACCACGTTTCCGCGCCGTACATAGCTACGCTCCATATCAGAGTTTTTACGAGTCTTGTCTTAACATCCCTACTCAACGTCCCCGTCATCAACTCCCTCCTCCTTGAGAAAGCCTCCTTGCCTAGCGCAATTCTTCTCCTTACGTCACTACTACTTTGACCGTATTGGTCCAAAACACTTCCGAGATATGTAAACTGCTCTACCTGCTCTATTCTTTCCCCGCCTATTTTAATATTTAGCTTAGCCTTTTTCTTTCTGGAAAATCGCATAACCTTTGTTTTATTAATATTGATTCTCATCCCATTTTTATCGCACTGAACCTCCAATTCACTCAGCAATGCTTGCAACCCCTTGGCTGACTGAGCAACTAATGCTTGGTCATCAGCAAACCTAACCGATTTTACGAATTCCCCTCCGACTTTTATTCCTACCTCCAGTTCTTCCCATGCCTCTTTAATCATTTCCTCCACATATACGTTGAACAGCACCGGTGACGATGGGCAACCCTGCCTTACACCTCTCCCTAACACTGCCCATCCGGACTCTCCGTTCCCCACTCGCACCTGAGCAGTCTGAGACATGTACAGGTTGCGGATCAGTCTCCTGTCCCTCCAATCAATTCCTATTTTCTGCAATACACGCATTAATTTTTCCCAATTCACTCTATCAAACGCTTTTTCGAAATCTACGTAACAGGCAAATACGTCCTGATGGTATTTCATATTCCTCTCGACTAGTGATCTCATTACTGCAATGGCATCACGCGTACCTCTTCCTTTCCTGAACCCAAACTGATCATCCCCTAAGTAATCATTTGCCTTACTCTCTATCCTTTTGTTGATGATCCTGAGAATAACTTTAGCTGCGTGGGATATCAAACTTATTGTTCTGTAATCCTCACATGACGAAGCGTTTGCCTTTTTTGGAATAGGAACTAACACTGATCTCACAAAATCTTCCGGCCAGATTCCTTCCTCATAGATACTACGCATCAGTCCATATATGGCCTTCTTCCCACCTTTCCCTAACCATTTCAACATTTCTACAGGAATATTGTCCACCCCAACAGCCTTATTAACAAGAGTAATAACTGCTCCTATTGTATCTTATTACATCTTAACTAAACATCTACACCTCAATAACACCCCGAAAGCCGCCGAAATCGCGTGTGGCGAGGGGTGTTAGGAAACTTCCCGTAAAAGAGAACAAAATCATATAGAAAATCAACAATTTCATGCAAACCTACACCCACAGTGGTGTGTGCGTTCATGCAAAAACCCTTTCAACTTACACGCATGCAAATACATATACTATCAAAAAAACAAACAATCGCACCTTAAGATGCAGTAAGAAATGTCTCCAAAAACGTGAAAGCTAGAATTTGACAAGTAAGTAGGCACAATTCTACTACCATGTGAACATGGACTTAAAACTTAAATAATTTGGATAAACAGTGTCTGGAAAATTTTCGGAAAAATAGTTTTATTTCAGATGTTGCACAAATGCCTCAAAATTTTTCAAAGTCCGTCCCTTGAGCGTCGTCAAATTTGGCCACAGCGGCATTCCACGACTGGAAGGCTCCCTGGTAGGAGGAAGGTCCTTAAGAGTACGCGCGCAAGCTTCTTTGAAGGCACCTGGGGTCCCATGGTGGCCTCCTTTGAGGGAGGATTTCACTTATATAGGGAATAGGAAATATAGTCTGCTGCTCTGGCCAAGTCGAGACTGTATGGGGGTTGGGGAATCGTCGCGATGTCGTTGCAGAAGGTCTTCGCAAGTAAACACTCGACTCTGCTCTTGGTCGTCCGTCTAAAGACCTTAGGGACGAGTTTAGCGCCGTTATTTCGCATCGTCAAATATTCAGTGATGATGGCGTGCACTATGTTAGTTCAATGCCAATACGACATATTTGCGATCATACGCACACTTAACCGACGCATTGGTCAATTTTTGCTGGATTCAGACCGCCGTGACGGTCTGAATCCAGCACTTAACGCATACGGCAGGGAAAAATTGCTGCCGATAGTTTTTGTGCAAACCTGGTGAATAGTCACATAAACCAAACCCCTGAAAGAGAGCCCGGGAGGAAGCATTTGGCAGTCGAGCGTGCGCTTGATAGGGAGAAAGAAAGGGTCTTCGGTCGCCTTCCTTACGCACGAGGGTAGCAGTCCGGTACACACGTGTCCTCGTTGTTAAACGGACGACTGAGGCGTGTGAGTGAGTCGCGCCCACTCATTTCGAGGTGCATTCACGAGGGTGACTATTATTACGGGGATCGATCGAGTCCCGCGGTGTATCGGGGGCGCTCACATCATCGCCGCCCCCTCTCTCCCCCGCCCCTTCCCATTCCGGCGAGGCGACAATCAAACCCCCACCTCGACGCCGAGCAAGAATAAGCGATCCCCTGCCCTCCACTCCTCGCTCTCTCTCTCTTGGGGGGCGCATTAAACTTGGACGCGGCCCCTTTCCTTTGGCGGGCGAGAGCGCTTTACGACCCCCACTTGCATTAAAACGAAGGAGAGGGCCCTTTTGAGAGCCGATGGGGCGCCGCGGGGTAGAGGGCCCGAAGGCGGTCGCTCTCTACCCCGGGAGGGGCCTCTACTCCCTCCGGCCGGGGGTGTGGCGGGAGGGACCCGTGCCTAAGAACACGACACCTCCTGGAATGGCCGACACCCCATTGCTTTCTAATGCTGGAGGTTCGTTCGTTCGGTCGGATTGTTGCGCGCGTCGGAAACCTTGAATATTTATTACTTTCTCCATTTTTATTAAGTTTTCGACCGACCAAGATAGGTTTCTAATGGATACAGCGCCTATGAACGGCTCCCCTTCCATGCCTCACATTACACGATTCAAGGTAGGTGAATACCCTATAACCCTGCGTTAAAATGAACTATTTTACAGTTACATACCCACTAATAATCCCTTCGATATCCACAGGAATACCCCGCGATCCATCAAAAAGGTAAAGGCAAGTGAAGCCTTCGCCCCGCCCCCCAAAGAGATAGAGACAAGGGATGGAAGGAGAAGCTCGAAAACAACTAAGGCAGGTAACATTGCACCGAGCACTAAAGTCATAAAATGGCAGTCCCATGCAGTCATGCTGGAGGGGATTTGACAACAAAAACACATAAGATTAGCGAAAGTACCTGGAGTTGAGTGAAACTAATTATTCCGTTAGATTCTTCCCTTCACTCTGTCTAATCTTCTTGCACAATATGAGATAATTGACCTTTCCACAATTTTAAATTAATGATTTTGGGTGAGATCTGCGTTACCTTCAAGGTCGGCCAAATTATTCATGTAATTTCATCTTCAGTGAAGTGAGAATAGATAAATACACCCGATGGTCTAAGAGAACCAACCTACTTAAAAGAAGGACAGCAATCCCTCCTCATTTCTAGCTCTGAAAAGTTATTTTTATTTAGCGCACGGTAATAAAATTCTAGAAAATGTGTTTCTTAATATGATAGATTTGTTGAAGCATATCGCAATAAAACTTAATATCAAATCAAATTGTACCATCAAAATACGGGGTATGCTCATAAAGTAAGGGCGGTTTGGTCACAGGAAAAATTATACTCATTCGAAACACATTTCATTGGCACTTTTAGTTAGCTTCAAACCTACTTCACTTCTCTACATAATCTCCGTTCACTTCTAAGCATTTTTCGTACCGCTGCACCAGCTTCTTTAACCCCTCTGAATAGAAGCTCGCCGCCTGAGAGTTGAACCGATTGAAAACGCCGTTCTTGAGTTCCTTTTCGGTTTCGAAACGTTGTCCATCGAGCCACTATTTCAAGTGCAAGAAGAGGAATTAGTCGCTGTTTAGCAAGGTCTTATCATCGCCATCTTGTTGGTAACGGCCCAAAACTCTCGTCCACTGGACATGCTTTGCTCTTTGTGGTGGTCGGTGAGCATTTTCGGTACCCACCTTGCACACAATTTTTGGTATCCGAGATTTTTTGTGAAAATATTGAAGACAACAGTGCGTCCAAGTTGAGGAAATCGTTCAGCCAGGCCATTAATTGTCAATCGACGATCACATCGCAGTTTTTGTTCCACTTGCGAAACAATTTCATCGGTCAGAATACTGGGTCTGCCACTTCCCTCTTAGTCATGGGCACTTCTTCCTCTATTGTTAAAATCACGGCACCAATTGGAATCTATTCTTCCCTTCACATATAGCTGTAGATCCATAAACTGGCTAAAACTCCCGATGAATTTCAGCAGCCGACAATCCTTTTGTTACAAGAATCGTATGACAGAGCATACTTAATAGCTGGCGGGATCAACGATTGTCGCGTACATTGTTGTTTGCATGCACGGACAAGCAAACGACTTCAGAAACAAAACAAATGCTATTATAGCTTTTCAATGAATCAGTAGATGGCGCCGCAGGAGGAAAACTATTCTAAAGCGCCAATATTTCAATATAACCAAATGGCTTTTACATTATGAATATTCCTCGTATCTACTCTCATAATTAATTGTTTTTGTTTCTGATTTTAAAGGATCTCTCGTGGATATGTAGTATTTTTAGACGACCACTAATTCAGGAGAAATTGATTGTCAACGTCGATTTAAGATAAATGTTGCCTCCTTCCAAACACCACATCACCTCTGTCACACAAAAATTTGTATAAATACTTACCGCTGCTGAAACTCTGCAACAAAAATTAATTTACTCGCTTTCATTGAAGTCACACCAATTTTGTAGTGTCTTCTTTTAGGAAGCCCTTAGGAAAATATTTTGCTCTACCGATATTGGTAAAACCAAAATTTTCTAAGTATTAATTGAGAATTAAAATTCAGCTGTAATTCGGTGATGGAGTTACCGTTAGACCGTTCGGATTTTGAGCTACACATATAGGCAGAAACACTCAAAGTTCTCCGAGAAGGGTTTTCAAAGACACGACATTTGTCCTCAAGGTGCCCACCAATCAAGGGCGAGTAAAATAATGTAAAGGCGTGATTTTTTGGTATCAGTTGACCTGCAGTGAGAGAAGTGAGACGGGAGACAAACGGACGCCAATATAACTCAAATATAAATAGGAAAAATGATGACGACACGGAAATATCCAAAGGGACAGAATCGTAACAACATACGTAAAAGTTGGAAATTAATAAAGTGAATAGTCCCTTCGAGGTCACTGTAAGGGTGTTTTCTCCAAGTTCTATCGCGCATATATCGTATAGACGTTTAGAAAGGTTCAGAGGAAACAAGTTTAACAATAACACCAAAGGAATTATTATGCCCCCACACAATTTAAGGTAGATCAGGGCACAAATATATCATTTAAGGGAGAAATAGACTCCCCCACGCATAGATACACAAACACTCGTTCTTTCCCCGGAAAATCAGAAACCAAAATGGTAAGAAACCACCACAGAAATATTGAAGACATCTAATGTATAAGTCGGGACAGCATTAAACATTGCGTAGACATAAGGTATATTTGTAGATGCATGTGTATTTCAGCATATTTATTTGCATGCGTGTAAGTTAACAAGGTTTTCACGTGAATGTCGCATTCGCCTCTGTGGGTGTAGATTTGTATTACTTTATTTGGTTTTGAATGTGGTTTTATTCTCTTTAACGATTAGTGACCAAACACCCCCCGCCACACGCCCTTTCAACCGCTTGCTCAGTATTACTCGTGTGTAGATACAGGAGAAGTTCACGAGAAAGTGAGCCGTGAGTCAGTCGTATCGGCCCTACCCCACGAACGACAGATTTCGCCGAGCTATGCTCGTGAGGCGCGGGGCACTCATGGACGGTTTTTGACCAATGCTCGAGGAGAGGAGGCGCCCAATCGCTTCACGTGTATTTCGCGGGGGTGGGGGTGAGAGGGGCGGACGGGGGGGGGACGCCTCCGACTTCCCACCTCGCACTATACGACGGCCCATTAAAATCCGCTCCTACGGCGGAAGACCAAGGGCGCCCTCTCAACACCTCCCTCCCTTCCACGCATACACCTCCGATGACCCGCCCCCCGTGTCTTGCGGTCGGCAGGTTCCCCAGTGCCCACCTCGCCGCGCCGTTCGACAGTTCGCCGCTGAAGCCCTACGGTGAAGCAGGCGAGTGCGTGCAGAGTCCCGAGTGTGCGTGCGTGCCACTTGCTCACGGTTTGCATAGTACAGTTTTTTGCGAGCACGCGTGTCGTTTCTCTCCTCCTCCGTGCCCCCACCCGTGGGTCAGGCTCCGCCAGGGTCCTTCCTTGCTTAAGGAAACTGATCATCGCTGATCAGCACCCTCGTCTGACAGGTAAGCAAGCGTGTTAATGATATGCAATTTAACTTCTTCACAGTGCAACCGCTCGCTCCACACCTAGTTGTAAGTTTTCCGAAAAATCTGTTGGACTGAGGTTCGTTGGGATGAATTCAAATTATACTTCCTCCCTTTGGGTTTGCGACTGTTTCTCCATGAAAATTGTTAGAGTCAGTCTTTTAAGTATAGAAGTGACCAAGATGCAACAGTAACGCCTTCGTCCCCGTTTTAATTTCATTCTGTTCAGGTCGGATGGGTGGAGAAGTGTTAGCCACAAGATGGACAACCACTTTACCATCGACATCCGACTGGCATACATCTTATACATATATACCGAGCCCACTGCGAAGGATACATTAACTGACTAACTACTAAATAATTTTTACCTGCATCAACGAGGATATTTTAGGGTACCTTAAAGTAAATAAGGTAAGACTCATTTGGCAAATTCCATTGGAATTTTCATTTTGCACGACCATGGATTCAATCCAAGGTACCATAATAAGGTGTCGACGATGGTGCGTTGTCTTGCGACGAAACCGTCGTCATGGAAAATAAAAATTTCATTGGAATTCGCAAAGTAAGTCTTTCATCATATGCTCCTAGTTTGAAAGACTTTTACCAAGTAACACCTGACACAGCATCTCATATTAAAGGTAATTAATTTTTTTCAATAAAGCTTTATTAATCTTTTTCAAGAATAATCGTTCGATTTTCGAATGAACGTACTCTTCCCAATCTTAATGTTGCATGTGAACATTCAAGACCACGTATTTAAATGACGAGCCTTACAAGAATTTGAGTAAAGGCCTACAAAATACGAGATTTCTAAACTTATATTTTCAAAATTAGCGTAACTTTTATTATTTGCCTTTGTGTGTCCGTGCAATTATTTTCACGTGTAGCAGAGTTTTATAGTCAAACAAACCTTAGCTCAAGGTAATAGTACTGATAAATTAAGATCTGGTGCTTTCCCGGCGTATTTGCTGGATGAAGTTTTCTCGGGTCTTCCACCGGGTCAGGGGTTCCATGTTCCACCCCTGACCCGGTGGAAGACCCGAGAAAACTTCATCCAGTACTGATAAATGTTTGAAAATTAGCGATTTAGATGAAAGTTATGGAAATAAAGGACAGAAAGCATTTAAGTTTGGTAGGCTGGAAAAATCGTGACGTTATGTTTGTTTGTACCAGGATTTGCTCCTATTGTTTCCCTGCTCCGTACGTCAATAGTTGACTGAAACTGAATTGAGGCATTCCTTAAATACCTTGGGATAGCTTAACACATGTATCTGACGATATATATTCAGTTATTGTGCAATTTAATATCTTACCCAGATGTGATATTTAAAGATAAGTACTGCCTCAAGTGTCAACCCCTTTTTCCATTTTTTTATGTTTGTATGTATTGTTTTAACAATGTATTTCGCAGGCTAGGACTATTTCTACCATGGGCTCGGAATCGATTGTTAGTATTTTTATAATTCACGGTTCGATAGACCGTCACGACCTAAGGCACGTCTTTATGTTTATGGTATTTATGATTTTTAATTTAGTGCCCGTATTGAAAAACGAGTTTAGACATAGAAAGAGAACATGACTTTTCTGCAATATACCCATTAGTTTTTCCGAAATGCACTCTATGAAACGCTTTTTCGAAATCTACGAAACAGACAAATACGTCCTGATTGTATTCTATATTCCTCTTGATCAGTGATCTAATTACTGATATGGCATCACGCGAACCTCTCCCCTTCCTAAATCTAAACTGATCCTCCCCTAAGTAATCATTTGCCTTACTCTTTATCCTTTTGCTGATGATCCTGAGAACAACTTTAGCTGCGTGGGATATCAAACTTATTATTCTGTAGTCCTCACATGGTGTATAGCCTTTACCTTATTCGAAATAGGAACTAACACTGATCTCACAAAATCTTCCGGCCAGATTCCTTCCCCATAGATACTACGAATCAGTCCATATAGTCTTCCTCCTACATTTTCATACACAATTCAGTAGTTCCGCAGGTATGTTGTCTAACCCCACGACCTTATTTGTTTTCAACTCCCTTAATACCCTTGTATCTCATCGTCGAAGGAGGGAGTTGATGACGGGGACGTGGAGTAGGGAGTTTAAGACAAGACTCGTAAAAACTCTGATATGGAGCGTAGCTATATACGGCGCGGAAACGTGGTCGCTGAAGCAGGAAGATAGACGTAGATTGGAGGCTTTTGAAATGTGGTCGTGGAGAAGAATTGAGAAGGTGAAATGGACCAAAAGGAAAGGAATGAAGTACTGGAGATGGTGGGTGAGGAGAGGGGTTTGTTGAGAGAAATCCTATGGAGGAAGGAAAAATGGATGAAAGGTGTATTGAGCGGTAGTGGAATGTTGAAGAAGGTAATAGAGGGGAAAATGTTGGGCAAGCGAGGAGAGGGCAGGAACAGGATAGGGATGTTGGACGGGATGAAAGGAGGAAAGAAGTACACAAAGATGAAGAGGGACCTGATGTAGATTAGGTTGCTGGATTGGGTTTTGTTTGGAGTTACAAAATATTTATTTGATAGTCGTGTCCATCCATAAACTTACCTTAACCGGTAGATTACCTAATGAAATTATGTAATATATACATATAATATATATATATATTATATATATATTATATGAAATTATGTAATATATATATATAATATATATATATATATATATATATATATATATATATATATATATATATATATATATATATAAACCATAAACACAGTAATCAACCCGAAGGTCGGTTTAGTAGGTGATGGTAGAGCTCACCCATGTACCAAGCCCGACGGCGTGTGAATATTCACACATCAGGGTAGGGGGGCCAGTTCCTTTCCCTGTGCCGGTTATGGTTTCCCAGGAAGACCTAGTACCCGAAAAATGCAACTAGCTTGGGTGGAGCTGCAGGTGCCCAAAGTGCCTTGCCCGGGAATCGAACCCGGGACCCTCTGGTCAGCAGTCCAACGCTCTACCCGCTAGACCACCGCGACCCGCATATATATATATATATGTTTGGGTGGCGGTGGTCCAGGGGGTAGAGAGTTGGACTAATGAATGAGGGTCCCGGGTTCGTTTCTCGGGAAAGGCAATCTAGGCACCTGCAGCTCCACCCAAGTTTTGATTTTTCGGGTAGCAGATCTTCCTGGGAAACCATAGCCGGCACAGGGAAAGGAACTGGCCTCCTACCCTTAATTGTGAGTATTCTCACGCCGTCGGGTTTGGTACTGGGTGAGCTCTGCCATCACCTACCAAACCGACCTTCGGGTTAAATACTGGGTTTCATCATCATCATCAGTAATTCAATCCTAGGATTGGTTTATTGCAGCCCTCCATTCGCCTCTGTTTAATGTCAATTTCCTCAATGCCTGATACCTTTTTTGTTTTACGTCTTTCTTCATTTTCCCTATGTACATGTCCCCTGGTCTTCCTCGTGTGATCTTTCCTTCTATTATATTCCCAATCAATCCATTGTGCCTGTGTCCAATCCATCTATTCCTTCTTTGCCTTAGAGTTCTCCATATGGTTCTATCCCCTTCTGCTCTTCTATATACTTCCTCGTCCCTCACTTCGTCTGTCCATTTAATCTTCAGCATTCTCCTCCAGCACCATGTTTCAAAGGCTTCTATCTTCGCTGGTCCAATTTTACAATGTTCCAAGTCTCGGAACCATAGAGGGTCATGCTCCACACGAAAGTCTTGACGAATTGCTTCCTTGTTTCCAGCTTTAGGTTCTTTGAACATATTAATTACCTGTTCTTCATGAATGCTTTCTTAGCTTGGGCTATTCTTCGCTTGATGTCGGTCGAACTTCTTCCATCCCATATTATACTGCTGCCCAGGTAGATGAAGCATTCCAATTGGTCTAGTTTCACCCCTCAAATTGTGATACCTGCATTCAGCTTCTCTCTTTCGCACACTAGGATTTTAAATTTCTTCTTCTTGATGTTCATAATATATTCCCCCAGCACTTGATCCATAGCACTTAGAGTGCAGGTCCTCTCGCGTTTCCGCCACTGCTGCAATGTCATCTGCAAACCGGAGCATGTTGATTTCTTCTCCATTTACCTTGACTCCCTTGATATCCAATTCTTGTGTTTCTTTTATTCCCTCTTCCAGGTATGCGTTGAATATTGCTGGCGAGAGGTTACATCCCTGTCTTACTCCTTTGTTCATTTTGGCTTCTATTTTTCTCCCGTTTTTCGTTTGCATTCTTGTAACCTGATTCTTGTATAGGTTATGGATAATTCTTCTGTCGTTGTAATCCAGTCCAAGCCCTTCTAGTATCTTGAACATCTTGTTCCATTCGACGTTGTCGAAGGCCTTCACCAAGTCCACGAATGCCACGTATAATGGCTTATTTACTTGTATAATTTTTTCCACCAGAACTCTCAAGCTGAGAATTGCCTCTCTTGCTCCTCGGTTTTTCCTGAACCCGAATTGGTTTTCGGAGATGTTTCCTTCTATCCTTCCTTTTATTCTTCGGCTAATTCTCCGAGTAAGGATTTTTGATGTTTGAGTCGCCAGTCTCAATGTTCTGTGTTCTTCGCAGTTATCTGTTTTCGGTTTCTTTGGTATTGCAATCAAGATACTTTTCTCAAAGTCCGCTGTCGTAGCTATCTTTAATTATTCCAAAGAGGGCATCCTTCGCTTTGACCCCGAGTGCCTTGATTATTTCTCCATTTATTTTGTCAACTCCTGGTGCTTGTTGTTTCTCAGGTCTGCCATGGCTCGCTCGAATTCACTTCTTAGTATCTGAGGGCCCCGACCGTCTTTACTTATCATGCTTTCATCTTTAATTAGGTCATCTTCTAGTGGTTTGGAAGCTTGATAGAGCACTTCAATATATTCTTTCCATCTATTTCCAATGTCGTCATCCTCTATTAGTATTTTCCATTAGCGGCTCGGAATTTTTTTGCGATTTTGTTTTCCTTTCTCCGAATTGCCTCTTCACTAGTTTATAAGCCATCTCGCTATTTCCCTTTTTCAAGTTGTCATTTATTTCCTCACAGCAACTCTCTATCCATTCTTCCTTTGCCTTCTTGCACTCTCGTATGACCTGGTTCCGCAACTGTTTATAGAGGCCTTCGTCACTCTCATTTCTTGAATTCTTGTATTTTCTTCTTTCGTCTATGAGCTTTCTTATTTGAGCTGCTATCCATGGATTCTTAGATATTTCTGCCTTGCTCACAAGGAGCTCGTCTGGAGCTTTAATATTTATGTTCTTCATTTCTTTCCATCGTTCGTGTGTGCTGGTATTTCTATTATTTCCTTCTATTTCTCTTTCGATGGCCACAGTGAACTTTTCTTTTGCACCTCTTTCTTCCAGTATCTTTGTGTTCCATCTGGGTGGTTTTGTCTCTTTCTTCATCTTCTTGTATTGCAGTCTTGCTGTCCATGATCACCAGGTTGTGATCGCTATTTATATCTGCGTCGGGACAACTCTTACACTTCTTAACTTGGTTCTTGTATCCCCTCCTGACAAGGTTGTAGTCTATTTGATATCGTGCTTTGTCTCCAGGCATCTTCCATGGGTATCTTCTTCTCAGATGTTGATTGAAGATGGTGTTTGCCACTACCATGTTTTTCTCGTTGCAGAATTCTATCAGTTGCTCTCCTGTGGTGTTTCATTTTCCTAATCCGAAGTATCCCACGCTACTTCCCTCTCGCCCCTCGCCGACCACAGCGTTCCAATCACCCATTACCATGAGGCTTTCCTTCCCTTTTACTGTTCCGAGAACCTCTTCCAGTTGTTCGCATACATCTTCTATTTCCTCTTCTGAATGGCTGGATATTGGCATATACACCTGGACTATCACTGTGTCTGTAGGCTCTCCCTCTAACCTTATCAACAGAATCCTCTCACTGTATTGCCAGCACCATTTGACTCTTCTTCCCCACTCCTTCTTGAACATGATGCCCACTCGTGCAATTCTCCGATCGTCTCCCGAGTATATCACCCTGTATCCGTCGCTCCAGAAGTCGCCGGCCCCGGCCCATTTCACCTCACTCACTCCTAGCATGTCGACTTCCAATCTGTCCATCTCTATCTTGGCGTTTTCCAACTTCCCGCTCACTCCCAATGATCTCACGTTCCATATCCCTATCTTGCACTTATCCAACTTGACTGATGTTCTCCTCCCCGTATTCCCCACCCGGAGATCCGATTGGGGGACTATTTTACCTCCGGAATATTTTACCGGGAGGAAAGCCATCATGTAATACTGGGTTTATGGTTATATACATATATATACATACATACTGTGATTGTCCTTTATTTTTGTTCCTGTGTGTTGAATATTTTGTCTGTGTGTTTGTGCCTCGCCGGAGAGCGTCCATTTCAAAGATGTATATAATCGCATGGGAATTGATATAAGGAAAAGAGGATAGGAACACATATAATGGAGGGACACAGGGGAGGTGGGGAAGGTGGGATTAAGCAGATCATGAGTGTACAAATATTTCCTTGACCGAAGCTTGGGCACCGGATCCTTCCACTTGCCGGGCGGATGGTCTAACCACTTGGGCTATCGAGGAAACTTACTTTAAACTGAAATCTGTGGCCTTAAATGTAACCAAATGTCCCGATTCTTTGGCCATGCGATGAGAGAGTTAGGTACAGTGCATTTCACGCCAGAAGATACTGGCCCGTTCTATTCCATGGCCCTCAATAGTGTTAAGTGCATTTGGTTTAAGTAGATAATAATGAAAACGTTGCCATTTTTAACAAACTTTTCTCATGTTTCACCTGAAAAAAGTTAATTGTGTCGCCTTCCAACTGTCATTATATGCATACATTTCAAAACGTAATGGTGACTTCATGGCGTGGTGGAACCCATTTCAGGAAATATCTGGTAAGATGTCACAGTGCCCCCAAAAATATTTGGCTGAAAATACTTATAGATGGTGTCGTGTGGACTGATAAGACTGTATTAGGTAACGCATTTAACAACTACTTCGCTAGCTCTTGCGATAGAAACTATTCTAGCGATTATGTGCTCATGAATTTATTATTAAATGCTGTATCTATTCAGATAACGTCAACTCCTTGAGTCTAGAGTAGGTCTACGTACTTCGATGACATCATTCAGCAGTGAAATCTTTCTTATTAATGAAGAGCCTTGCTATGATGGGTTAAATATTTAACTCCTGAAAGACGTTATTAATAATTCATCACTACTGTATCGCCATTTTCATAAGTTAAGTCTTATTACTGGTGTTTCAGCGGTGAAGCCCATTCTCTACAAAAGTGAACGGAGAAAAATATAGAATTATCGACGGATTTCATTCAAATCGAATTTTACAAAACTCTTATAAAAAGTGGTCAAGTATCAATTATTGGACTTCGACTTGAACTTAAATATCTTTTCTTTAGAAGTTATTAATTTGGATTGTTATGCTGGAAGAAAACTGAATAAAGGGCAGGAGAATTGTACGAATCGCGTTTACGAATAGATGAAGTCATTTAAAAGAAACACCTGCTCATTTTTTGAGATAAAGATTTTTGACATGTGAATAGTTGTTAATGTTTGCGATTGCAGGTGGACTCCGAGAATTACCACAAGTTGTAAACCCGTGGTAATTCTCAGGAGTTTCGCAAGGCACTGCTTGGGATCCTATATTGTGTTTAATTTATGCAAAAGGTTAATATTTGAGAATTTGTAATCCATATAACATTGTTTACTGGTGACGATGTTTTGAATTTTGTTGGTGTAAACCAAGAAAATATCCAAAATAATGTCATTAGCCATGCATACTTGCATGAGGCATTGTTTTATGTCAAATGATTGGAAATAAGTTTAGCAAAAACAGAGTGTTTATATAAGTAAATTGTGCTTTAAAGGATGTTAACTGAAAAAAGTCTATTGATCATTATATTTTCACTTGACAGAGTTAAGACTGTATAACGTTTTACTTAAATGGATTAGTTGTTCCCCTTAATTTTCCGTCTGGTCGTGGAGCCAACGTCAACTTATGAAATTCCTGGTTTCCATCTCAGAAAGCCATCAGTTTTACCATGAATTACATTTCTGAGAATGAAGTTGACGCTGAAGTGATCATCACTCCCCATTGCGTAAAATGTTATAATGTTAAGATAGATGTTGCATTTATTTGGGGAATGTGCCTTCATAAATGTGAAAGGTACCAATTTGTTGGTGTTTTATCTTATCAATCATAAGAGTTTCGGTTGACTTCACGCAAAAATTATTTTGTCATTTAAGGGATTTAATGACTTAATTGGCCAGAAGAAAGTTTTGAAGAATTTTTTCAAATGGCAGCAACACACTGGGAGTGTAATAAAAAATATGCAATTCACTCGCATACATTTCTAATTTATTCGATATTACTGCCCCAAACATTTCTAGGGGCTGACACGTTAACACATTAGTTCTTTCAAGATTAAGATATGGAATATATTGCGGAGGGTGAGGTTATCTTAACTCATTAAAACTTACCACGTTTCACAAAGAAGAATAATTACAGCACTCTCAAAAAACCGTTTTGAAACATTATTTCCTCTTTCTTCTCCTTTAAGTTAACTTCCACTTTGATATTATTCGTTCATAAAGTTCTCCGACGTTTTAATAAAAAAGTTGGTGATCCGAAGTTATTGTTTTACAGTCATTTTAATTTTAACCTTAGCAGCACCCAGGCCTTCTTTGTCCAGGACAATATTGACGTTTTTCAAATAGTGTTCTTTGTAAATATGGCCCAACAGTTACACTTTATCACCACATTCTTGAGTTAATAAAAAATCATGAAAATAATTATAAAAATTACTATCTCGGGGTTTAATTAAGGAAACTTTAGATGACCTGTTATAATAATGTAAAAAAAATTGTACTTGTTATGATGATATTTAATTAATAAAATAAAATTAAAAAGGAATTAAATCAATGTTAATTAACTTTGCAATTCCATTTCACATTAAATGCATAGCCGTAAGTTATTGGATTGGATCCTTGACACACGGGTATACCTTCAAGTCTACCATGAATCCTCCAGAAATAGTGAATCTCAATGAATGTGATGGATAATTTATTTATGGAATTAGGGGTGATGATAAACTTAAAGTAGCTAAATTAAAATGTATTGTGCACTATTTTTCAAAAAGGAGAAATATGTTTAAGCAAGGGTAGGGAGGAAACATTCAATGGGAGGGGATCGGAATGGTGCGGAAGCTAACGTACTGACCTCTCACCCAGAGGATCCGATTTCGAATTTTGGACACGACAGATATTTTTCAGTGAATACCCAATCCCTACATGAGGTGCTTTGTGAGGGGTACTTTGAGTGAGTACGCCGTCCGTCGGATAGGACGTAAAACTGTGTGGCCCCTTGGTGCCTTTCGTTCAGAGTAGGCTAATGCCGACGCCGGGTTTCTCTCTACCCTTCATCCTTTCCTGTTCATCCCTGATGGAGCAAATGACCTCAGCTGTCGGTCGCCTCCCCTAAATACTACCACTACTACAAAATTGAATGAGGATTGGGCTTATGGACAGGATAGAAATGTTGCTGCTAAGGAAACAATAAGTGCATTCATCGCAAATAATGGGAAGATGAAGAAGCCATTGGTCAATGGAGTGACATTTAAGAGGAAAGGTGTTGGGAGAATTTTGAGAAAGGATTAGTGCGATGATATTTAGAAATTTTCAATGAAGCGTACTTGGTTCCCAGTAAATTGTATCATCCTAACATTACTTTTACAACCCTAAACTGTTCCCGCATTCACTAAACGTAAAGTCCATGTAGATCCAAGATAATAATAATTAGGGATTAGAATGGTGCCTTGGATAGCGTACTGACCTCCCACCCAGAGGGCCTGGCCTCCACTGTTGGAGAAGTCAGATATTTTTCAGTGGTATCCTTATCTTTACTTGAAGTGCTTTGTGGACAGCATTTTAAGAGAATACAGTGTCCGTCGGATGGGGCGTTAAACTGTGAGACCCCTTGGCACCTTTCGTTAAGAGTAGGCTAATGCCTACGCCGGGTTTTTATTTCACTCTTCTTCTTTTCCCATCCCGAATGCCGCAAATGACCTGTCGATCGCCTCCCTTAAAACTAACATTAATACTTAAATATACTATTAATAGTTAAGATTATAGCTGGTAATGTTTTATTTCATATTTAAAGTAATCATTTAGGGGTATTTTACGATCTGAATTCGCGTGATAAATCACCAAATGAATAATTGATTGACAGTTTAAGCTGGAATAAATATAAGTATTAATTCAATACTCACATTTTTCCTTTGAATATTTTCTAAACGCTTAGGTGGGGCATGGGTCATAAAAAATTCATTTAAATTTCATTCAAAATTGAGGCTAAGTTATTAGTTTTCAGCCTTCTCCCCACCTCATCCAACAATAAGGAGGGAAATTTATAAACAAAGTAAGCAACTCGAAGGTCAGTTTGGTAGGTGATGGTAGAGTTCACCCAGTACTAAGTCCTATACGGCGTGTGAAATCCACACATCGGGTTGGGGGGCCAGTTCCTTTCCCTGTGCCGGTTATGGTTTCCCAGGGAGATCTGGTACCCGAAAAATCACACAGCTTGGGTGGAGCTGCAGGGTGCCCGGAGAGGCTTTCCCGGGAATCGGATAAAATAAGCAATAAATTTCGACAGAATATAGCTCGTGACAATAATTTAATATGATAGTGAGCCCTGCTGCAGTCGATCGAACCCCAAATGATGCCACAAAGATCGGAGGTCACCACGCACAAAATAACAGGCAATTTGACCTGATTGGTTTTCCTTAGACGACCTTTAGTTTCCAATTTCTTCAGGTTAAAATAATGAAGTTGTGCCCGCGAAGAAGATTTTCTTTTTATCATTAATGACAACGTATACCTCACCCTCAATCTTTTTATAATGACATGAGAAATTCGCGTTTGATCTCGAACGGCATCTTAAAGTTCAAACTAATCTTAATTTCTCCAGGTTTCTTGTTTCTTCGCCCGCGAAATGAGTGCGGAGGGAGGGGGCGTGGCCGGCTGTTGTCTCTCCGGAGGGGCATCGGGTCGTCGATTTAAATCTTGGCACTTATTTTGAGGGGGAAACACGGGACCATCGGGGGGTACAAAGGCGTGGGAGGAGGTGGACCATTAATTGGATTCGTTGGGGCGTTGCCTCGCGAAGAGAGCATCTCGGGGCTGGGCCGCCATTCCCGGGCACATCTCCTTTGATCTCCCCCACCTCTGTCGGAGGGTCTTTCTTTACGTGAAGATAATGGGCAAGACTTCATTAGGAATTTTCTCGGGGCGGGTTATTGATTTTTCTGTTTGAAATCCTACCATGGCAACGATTAGGCAAGAAGTTCTGAAATTGGAGCACACTAACTTACTCTCTTTTTTATTAATAAATAATTTATAAAAAAATATTTGAGAAAGTTTTGAGAAGCACAATTTTTTACGAAGAGCAAAATTAATAGTTGAGCTACAAAGAGGGAAATGAAGGTAAAGGAAGGACAAATCATCACTTCTCAGAATGGACCCTTCCGCCTGTATTGGAGACGTCGGGCTGGTTTAAAGAGGATGTCCATGGATTCAATGCGTGGCGTGAATCGCAATCCTGTTAAAAGTCGTTTCTATTTTAGTTGTCATGAAGTAAGCAACAGGGTCTGACCCAAAAGTAGTAAGACTTACTTTATCTTGGATAAACGGATAGCGGTTTCTCTGGCTGGGTTCGAAGGAGGGGAGTCCCAGGAAAGGCTGGAGGCCGGTGGCAATTGGCTCCCAACCTTTCTGGAGTGCGGATCGTTCGTTTGCGAAATTTCTGTAACGTGAACTCGTTACGCTTCGTCATGAACCGGTTATTGGAACATCGCTACGCCGTCAAAGTTTATGGTGATAACGCCACGAGTATATCATATGTTTTTCAGTGGCACAGGTTGTTCCGGGAGGGTAGATAGGATGTTGAAGACGCCGAACGCCCGTCGACCTCAAATGGTGACGAAAATCTTTGCAACAATGGAGGCTTTGTTAGACAGGGATCGTAGATTAAGTGCTCGCATGGTTTCTGGTAAACTTGGCATCCCTAAAAGCGATGTACATCGACTTGTGACCGAAAACATGGGCATGAGAAAGATTTGTGCGGAGTTAGTGCCGTGAGTGCTCTCGGGCGGAAACAAAATAACACCCGAATCTGCCAAGGGCTTCTCGACCATGGCCACAGTCCTGACCTTGCCCCACCTGTCTTCTTCCTCTTCTCCCGCCTGAAATCTGCGCTGAAATAACGTCGCTACAGTTCGGTAAAAGCGTTGCAACAGGCCATGACGAGGGAGCTTAGCAGTATTCCGGGAGCAGACGCCTTCCAGGAGTACGAGGCGTGGAAAACCTGCTGGCAGCGGTGTGAGGACCCACAAGAATGCTACTTGGAAGACTAAGAAGGGCACTAATTTTTTTTAATGCACTCAATCCTACTACGCTTGAGACAGACCTTGTATGATACTGTCAAATCTATCCAAAAAAGTGGAAGACCGTATTTTGTAATACTTGTTACTTGCATTCCCAAAAATGTGGTGTTGTAGATGTGTGTCCTCACATCCCTGATTTCAATAAATGATAACAATATCCTGATGTTATAAGCAACACCTAACCCGCCGAGACTAGATGAGGTGCGTGGACCTTGGCTTACCACATGGATCTATCAACTATTTCACCATTTCCTTTCCTATGGTCACTTGTGGTTTATCGCAAAGTTCGGGTACTCTGCCTTCTGGAGTCTGATGCTGCCTTCTATTTCTTTATTCCCCTAGCATTTTCTTTAGTAGAGCACGTCTGCCAAAGGTTTTGTTAATTTATCCAGCAAAAAACAAATTTGATCTTTTCATTGGATTGTAAAGATCGATGTACAATTATGAGGGGCAAATTATTTAATGGAGGGTAATCCGTTGAAGCAGGGAATCGGGTGCGTTACGTGAAGGAGCCAATAAGGCCCTGGTTTCTGTATTTGATGTTGATTCCATTCCAGTTAGTTTTTTTATCGCAGAATGCCAGAAGGTGTCACTGTTTTCCCCATTCATTAAAAGCCTTTGTTGAGTGTTTTTAAAATATTAGTCGTGCTAATCCCTCTTCTTTTAATTCATTTACTGTTTTCCCTAATTTTTTATATTGTGGAAACGTTTTATTAATACTTGTAGACTGGCGCGCCTTGGTTGTTATTTAGTGGATTGAGAGTTTGAGCACTGCTTCACCACCAATCACTCAATTACAAGCTTATGATGATATTCGGTTCCAGGATGCAATTTTTAAGTTCCATGTACGAGGGCTGTCCAGTAAGCAACTTACGTTTGCGTGTAGCAAGCGAAATAATGGGGGGAGCCGAATGTTTGCTGTGTAGACACACACACACACACACGCACAATAGAGAGGAAGTGCTCCTTGAGATGCAGTGTTTGGAAGGCCGCTTGTCATTTGTCTATTGTAGCGAGTCAAAATGAGTAATGCAATTGGAAATCCCGCCAAATGTAAAATATTTTCAGTGATAAGATCTTTACTGGCAATAAACTTCAAAGATGCTTACGGCAGTTGTAGTAGTTTTATTGGGGAGGCGACCGACAGCTGAGGTCATTTGCGCCATTAGGGATGGACAGGAAAGGAAGGGTGGAGAGAAACCCGGCGTCGGCATTAGCCTACTCTTGTCGAAAGGCGCCAAGGGGTCCGCAGTTTAACGTCTCATCCGACGGACGGCGCACTCACTCAAAGTGCTCTCCACAGAGCATCTCGAGCAAAGATCGAGATACCACTGAAAACTATTTGTCGTCTCCAGCATTGGAACCCGGGCCATTGCGGTGTGAACACTCTATATTATCCTCCGCACCATCGCAATCCCCACTACTTCAGCTCTCTTCTGCTGCTACTGTGTACGGACTAAGTAATGAGTGACAATGTTGGGCGTCAGTGGTGTAGTTCGTCTAAGAGTGAACGGACAAATGACTGTCGATGATGACAAATGTGGCCGTCCGTCTGTGATGAACAATGAGCTATTAAAAAAATTGACGGAAAAGTTCGTAAAAACTGTGTTTTACAATATCTGAGTTCTTTATAAAGTTTTCCACAGATTTCCAGGAGTCTGTTGCATGAAATTAAAACTAATAAGTTAGACTACCACAAGTTTTGTTCTCGTCTCGACGAGCAACTCCAAGATGCCGTCATCCGCTGGATGCGAATTCAACTCACGCGGCAGAATTAAATGCCGATAGAATTTCCAAACTAGTTCAGAGGTATGGAAAATTTTTGGATCTGTTTAGCGAGTTCATGGAAAAATAGTAGAAATGCGCAGTTTTCAGAGATATATATATATATATATATATATATATATATAATACATTCTATCATTCTATATATATATATATATATATATATATATATATATATATATATATAACTTTTGGACTGCACAATAGAACACAGAATAAAACAGATAACACGTAAAAGGACACTCACACTGTAGATGATTTAAGCTTTCGGCCTACTCCGAGGCCTTCTTCAGGTCAGACTCCTGAGTCTGACCTGAAGAAGGCCTCGGAGTAGGCCGAAAGCTTAAATCATCTACAGTGTGAGTGTCCTTTTACGTGTTATCTGTTTTATTCTGTGTTCTATTGTGCCGTCCAAAAGTTATATTGCTCTCGTGAGTACTTCCGCATCATCGATATATATATATTATTATTAGGTAATCTACCGTTTAAGGTAGGTGTTTGGATGGACACAACTATCAAATAAGCATTTTGTGACTCCCCACCTAACAAACTAATCCATATCAGGTATATATATATATATATATATATATATATATATATATATATATATATATATATATATATATATAAGTGTATTTTTAATAGCATAGCGAGAGTTTCTTTATCGACAGTCATCGTTATTTCTACCTCACATCAAGCTGCCCAGAGTATGTTTTCATTTAATTTATTTTTTAAATTATTCAAAAGAATTATTTTCTTACCTCTACTCGACTTCCTAACATTCTCTCTCTAGCGGTTTAGCGGTTAAGATCTTTATCAATCAACATATTCCTCCATCATTGAAGAACCTTTAAGGATAGATGTCACACGATAGCATTGGTTCCTTTATTCAAGGGCCAAAATATGTTCAATAACACAAGCGTAGATTGTACTTGAACATGCTATCTGGCACAGCTTATGAAATCTGTTTAAATCATTTTTGACTTGCGCATGTAATTTTGTACTTCATCGCTCAATATTCAGTTAGTCTTATTGAAACCTTCTATCGTAGGGTGATATTTGTTTCATGAGAGATAACCATTTTATTTGCCGATAAAATTAATCCTTTTGATTTAACCTGTTATGAGTTTGATATGCATTTAATTTGTCTAAAAAATGAAACAATCAATGTTCAAAGGTGTATCAATATAGAATCAATAAATGGTGCAAAAATTGAAGTAATTATTTTTGGTTACGCAAGTAATTTGTCTTTAATTTGTTTGTGCAGGTAGACAGGTGATATCGGCACCATTTCCACGCTGTGCCTACTTTGAAATTCTTGTGTCTTCATTTTTCACTTTCTTGCCATTTCTCATATTTAGTTAGGCACTTGCGGCGTTAATAGAAAAAGAAGTTAACCGTTTTTACAAACCATGATCTCAAAATCTCTATGTCTCTCCTAAGATTGGCTAAAAAAGAAAATGCACTGATTTTGCAATGGCTACTCAAGCAAGTTTGTTTCTCGGCTTGTTGATCTGGACAAAATTCGACATTCCCATTCTCCGAATCCTCTTCGCCCGCCGTTTCCTGTATCCTCACTCCGATTACCCCCTTTTGAATGAAATCATACCATCCCTCATTCCTACTCACGCATCTCGCCATTTTGCATGATTGAATTCATGCGCCATATCCTCCCCGAACACATCAGTCCTCACGCAAGACCAAACAAACTCATTCTCTCCAAACAAAATGTGCTCACACGAACATCATTTTGCGGAAAGATGTGATATTGCTTTTAAACCGCTTTTCGTCAATTCACTCAAAAAAATTCATGTGATACATTGCGGTTGTCGTCAGAATTATTTCTAATTCCGTTCATAAGTCTATGTTAGACGACCTTCGAAACACACTCTTATGGTTTCCAGCTCCAGCCCGGAATAAGTGAATGTTTGCCCTCAACTGCTTCTGCGATTCTTTAGGTCAACGAATGTCCACCGTTATCCATTTCTCCTCTATTTGGGTCTCAGAGCCTGAATTCAGAGGATACTTTCTATGCCTGAGCAGTTGTGTGGGGCGAGTGGTGCTCCGTTATTGGGAAGTAGTAGAGTGTCCTTCTGGTCGAGTGTCTTCACTTCTCTTTCATTTTGAAAAATAATACTAATAACTAGGCCTGGTTTCTCTCCACTCTTCATTCTTTCCTGTCCATCTCTAATGGCGCAAATTACCTCAACTATCTGTCGCCTACCCTAAAAGCTACTATTAGTTTTTTTATATGTGTTTATGTATATACTAATATTAGTATATATTAATAGTATTTTTCACTAGTAGTATTACATATATATTATTAGTATTATATATATATATATATATATACATATATATAACTTATTTGAAATTCCCACTGATGTGAATAATAATGTATATCAAAATAGAACTAGCAAACAAAAATACAGAAACACAATAAAAAAGAACTCAGGCGTTCGTTTCCGATTTTTCGGTGGGCATGCCAACTTTTTCGAGGGAGAGAAGGAAGACACTTCTTTTCTTTTTTGTGTGTTTCTGTGTTAATTTTTTTGTTCGCTATTGCTTTCTTGATACACATTATATAAACATATAAATATTTATTTCTCACAGTGCACTATTACTCAAAAAGTATATGTATATATATATATTATTATTATTAGGTAATCTACCGGTTAAGGTAGGTTTTTGGATGGACACAACTATCAAATAAACATTTTGTGACTCCCCACCTTACAAACTAATCTATATCAGGTCCCTCTTCATTTCGGTGTACTTCTTTCCTCCCTTCATCCCGTCCAACATCCCAATCCTGTTCCTACCCTTACCTCGCTTGCCCAACATTCTCCCCTCTATTACCCTCTTCAACATTCCACTACCGCTCAATACGCCTTTCATCCATTTTTCCTGCCTCCATAGGATTTCTCTCAACAAACCCCTCTCCTCCCCCACCATTTCTAGTACTTCCTCATTTGTTTTCCTTTCGGTCCATTTCACCTTCTCCATTCTTCTCCACACCCACATTTCAAAAGCCTCCAATCTACGTCTATCCTCCTGCTTCAGCGACCACGTTTCCGCGCCGTACATAGCTACGCTCCATATCAAAGTTTTTACGAGTCTTGTCTTAACATCCCTACTCAACGTCCCCGTCATCAACTCCCTCCTCCTTGAGAAAGCCTCCTTGCCTAGCGCAATTCTTCTCCTTACGTCCCTACCACTTTGACCGTGTTGGTCCAACACACTTCCGAGATATGTAAACTGTTCTACCTGCTCTATTTTTTCCCCGCCTATTTTAATATTTAGCTTAGCCTTTTTCTTTCTGGAAAATCGCATAACCTTTGTTTTATTAATAATTATTCTCATCCCATATTTATCGCACTGAACCTGCAATTCACTCAACAATGCTTGCAACCCCTTGGCTGACTGAGCAATAATGCTTGGTCATCAGCAAACCTAACCGATTTTACGAATTCCCCTCCGACTTTCATTCCTACCTCCAGTTCTTCCCATGCCTCTTTAATCATTTCCTCTACATATACGTTGAACAGTACCGGTGACAATGGGCAACCCTGCCTTACACCTCTTCCTAACACTGCCCATCCGGACTCTCCGTTCCCCACTCGCACCTGAGCAGTCTGAGACATGTACAGGTTGCGGATCAGTCTCCTGTCCCTCCAATCCATTCCTATTTTCTGCAATACACGCATTAATTTTTCCCAATTCACTCTATCAAACGCTTTTTCGAAATCTACAAAACAGGCAAAAACGTCCTGATTGTATTCTATATTCCTCTCGACTAGTGATCTCATTACTGCAATGGCATCACGCGTACCTCTTCCATTCCTGAACCCAAACTGATCATCCCCTAAGTAATCATTTGCCTTACTCTCTATCCTTTTGTTGATGATCCTGAGAATAACTTTAGCTGCGTGGGATATCAAACTTATTGTTCTGTAATCCTCACATGACGAGGCCTTTGCCTTTTTTGGAATAGGAACTAACACTGATCTCACAAAATCTTCCGGCCAGATTCCTTCCTCATAGATACTACGAATCAGTCCATATATGGCCTTCTTCCCACCTTTCCCTGACCATTTCAACATTTCTACAGGAATATTGTCCACCCCCACTGCCTTATTTGCTTTCATCTCCTTTAATGCCCTTTCGATTTCATCGTCGAGTATGCCTGGACCTAAGCTATCTTCTTCTACGTCATGTTCCTTTTCTATGTCTAACCTTGTCGGCCTAAGTTCTTTACCATACAGTGTTTCTATATATTCCTTCCATCTCTCTTGGATTTTTCCTGGTTCAACTATTATCTTACCCCATTTATCTTTAACTGTTAGCACAGATCTTGCCTTCTTACTTCCCGATAATAACTTAACCTTGCTGTATAGAGCACCAATTTCACCCTTCTTCTGTAAACTTTGCATATCCTCGCATTGCGTTTTCCACCATTCTTCTTTTGCTTTATTTGTGGCCCTTCTCAATTTATTGTTTAACTCTTTGTACTTCATTTTGCCTAATTCTGTGTTTACATTTTTCCATCTTCTCTCATCCATCTTTGCAATCATCTCATCCGTTACCCATGGTTTCCTTATCCTTTTCCCGTTAACGGTTCCTATAGTGTCTTTAGCGGCTTCCAGTATCCCTTCCTTGATACATTCCCATTTTTCTTCGATAGTACTCAGTTCTTTACCGTCATCCATCATTTTCTCTACAGCCTCCTGATACTCCTTCCTCGTTAATTCATTTACTGCTTTTAAATTCCATTTTTTAACCCGCCGGCCTTGCCTTATCTTCTTGAAACGAACATTACTTTTCATAACAACTAAATTATGGTCAGAGTCCGCATCCGCTCCTGGGAAACTGTGCGAATTTATCACACTGTTCCTAAACCTGTGCCTAACCATAATATAATCTAACTGATACCTTTCTGAGTCACCTGGCATTTTCCATGTATACCTACGCCTTTTGTGGTGTCTAAACCATGTGTTAGTGATGACTAACCCCTGTCTCCTGCAGAATTCAATTGCTTTCTCCCCGCGTTCATTCCTCGTGCCTAACCCATAGTCCCCCACCTCACCCCCATCTCTTCCTTCGCCTACCGTCGCATTCCAATCCCCCATCACTATCAAATGTTTCCCCGCAGGAACACTCGCGATTATATCCTCTAACTCATTATACATCCTATCGACTTCTTCCTCCTTGTGGTTGCTCGGTGGCATGTATACCTGAATAATGACCAAGTTCGTCGGCTCTGCTTTAATCTCTACGAGTAAAATTCTATCTGTCGCTTGCTCTATGTTGACTACGCTTCTTCCTACCCCTTTATTTAAAATTACGGCAACCCCTCGTTGGCTCTCGTCCCCGCCGCTGTATATTACTCTATAATTGTCACTCCAGTAATCCCCGCTATCCTTCCATCTCACCTCGCAGAGGCCTAAAACATCTATGTTACCTCTTTCCATCTCTCGCTTAATATTTTCTAATTTGCCTCTCCTCAACATTGTCCTGACGTTCCAGGTTCCTATTCTAACTACTTTCGCCTTCTTCTGAGTCTTCTGTCCTGCTGAAGTTATTTCTTCCCTGCAAGGGTTTCGTGGGATGACGACCGCGGAAGCCTTGCCTCTCCCGCTGCCGGGCACGACACACGGCCTCTTGGGCCGAGTCCCGTAGTTGCCAGGACTCATATTATCTATAGTGCTCATCATTATATTCTTGGGAATCATAATTGAGGTGGTTTCCCGTTGCCTTCCTCAATAGTGTTTTTAACGTGGCACCATCACTTAATGGCCGCCCCACTGGGGTCAGACGCCATTGCAGCCGCCTCACTGAGGAACAGACGCTGCGTGGACTACCTTTCGTCTGGCTCCTAACCTTCGACATATCTGGCATGGGTGACCCTACCAGGAGCAATTATTTTTACTCCCGCCAGCACATCTCTAGGGGTCATCGGAATACACAAGCCCTTCCACCACGACAAGGTTGTAGTCCATGGGAGGGATATATATATATATATATATATATATATATATATATATATATATATATATATATATATAACACATACACATAGAAATAGATATAAGGAAAGGGGATAAGAAAACACATGAAAGACAAACACAGGAAGGGTGGGGAAGGCGAATTTGAGCAGATCACAAATGTAAAAATATTTCCTTATCCGGGATTTAAACACCGGATCTTCCTCTTTCCGGGCGGATGCTCTACCAATCAACCCGAAGGTCGGTTTAGTAAGTGATGGTAGAGCTCACCCGTGTACCAAGCCCGACGGCATGTGAATATTCACACATCAGGGTAGCGGGGCCAGTTCCTTTCCCTGTGCCGGTTATGGTTTCCCAGGAAAATCTGGTACCCGAATTATCAACTAGCTTGGGTGGAGCTGCAGGTGCCCAAAGTGCCTTGCCCGGGAATCGAACCCGGGACCCTCCGGTCAGTAGCCCAACGCTCTACCCACTAGATCTATATGTACGCCGTCGGATGGGAAATTGAATTGTGGGACCCCTTTGCCGTCTTTCGTTAATATTAGGCTAATGCCGACGCCGGGTTTCTCTCCACCCTTCATTCTTTCCTGTCCATGGCTAATAGCGCCAATGAACCCAGCTGTCGGTCGTCTCCCATGAAAACCACAATATAGTGTTTCCTTTTGAGCCTCCCTCCCTCTTCCACTATCCGAATCGCATTGCGCTCTTGTTTTGTTTTGTGTCGTGAGAGGGCGTCGCGGCGGAGAGGCGACGCGGGTTGGCCACGAGAGAGAGCCGAGGCGGGCGGGGAGACGTCTGCCTCCCGGCGAGAGAGTGGCGGAGGAGGGCCGGCCGATCCGTGTGCGGAGGGGGCGCGCCGGTGCGTGAGTCTTCCCTCCCCCTCCCATCGCCCCTTGGCTATCACCCCCCCCCTTAGCTATCACTCCCCCCCCCGCGCCCTCTTCTGCTATTATCCCCATTTCCTCTATCAATAATTAATTATGTTTGCAATTTTTTTGTCGGTATTTTAACTTGCGGCCCCTCAGAAATCAGGTCTTTTTGCCCTTGCGTCTTACGGCTCCTCTTGAATCAATAGAGTCATGGGCACCGATTATTTTAGTCGTTGACAAAAGCGTGATAACGGCAATCGAACGCTACTAAAAGTATGCTTTTCCATACTTATAGCACAACGATCCTCGTTTAGCGTAGGCGGAGAGGAGCAAGGGGACGATCGCCTCGATATTGGCGGTGTGAAATTCGGTCGTAATGTGGCGATGAGGAAGGCGATAGATTAATCATCACTGAAATGGGCTGCTGTTGCCACTCTATGATTATCCTCGAAATGTTCGCTTTTCTCAATGAGCTTTTATCATTTTTTAATACCGATAATTTTTTTAGACCCGATATCATCATACTCTGCAGCGGAAAGTGAGGCGATGACGGACGAGCGTAGATAACTATTCCCTCGCGGCCCCAAACCCCACTAGTGCAAGTTCGTGCACATTTTCATGGCTTCCTCCTCGTCCTGCAGCGAGACAAAGTGACGAAGTTAAGACTTCGGGTCTGGGACATTTGGTCAAGTAATACGACCATTGACCCCTACGACAGGCATCGTGATCCAGTTGGTGTTAATCAAAATGCAATCTTCAATGTACCCCCTCAAATGCGACCGATTTTGTTAAGGTGTCATTTGTCTCGCTAAGGGCCTTGTTCAGTTGTCCCATCGCTGGGGTCCATTAGGGCCGTTTCGGAGCTGGATATCGCCCTCCAGGAGCAATCTGGGAAACGGGGAAACCCGGGAGATGGGGGAGGGGGGTGCGTGCCGACCAATTCGGGATATTGTTGGAGCGAGGCGAATGCTTCCGGCAAATGGAAACGACGCCCTCTCGATAAAAAAGCAACGGCATAAAATTAAAAACATTTTTAACTGCCGATTTGATTTTCGTAGGAAATTCCATTAAATAAAAAGGAAATAATTTTGCTGTCGCATGTTTTCTCTGTTAAGCGAGGCGAAAACAACAGCAGGAAAACACAATTTCGGGGGGACCACCGCAACAAGAAAATAACGGCGAGGGAAATGGAAGCGAATAATATATTTTTCATTTTTCTGTCACGCCAGGATACCTTGGTAGAGTGTAGAGGGGAGATAGAATCTGCCGCGGGACTCCAAAAGTTCCTCGTGCTCCCAACCAAAACTAATGGGATTCAATGCGCCAGAGTCACAAAATCTTCCTTCCTCTTAAGGAAATTGTCTTTCGCGGGTTGCTTTGAAAATGCGGTGGAAGAAAATTCAATCTGAAGGTATCTCTACTTGGAATGACTCTATTCGTTAGATGGACATGATTGTAATAATAAAAATTTACTGTATTATTCCTTAGCGAAATTGGAAGACGCGCCTTTTATAACAAACATTAGGTTCATCGTATCGGCGGTACACAATGTGTGGTTGCCAAAAGTAAATATGTCCATAAGTTTAGAAATTTTTAATACGTATCTTAAGGCCTTTTTGTGTCTATGCTTGAAGTAATGAAATTCAATTAATCATCTCAATAGTTTCAGCCTCAACTTTGTGGAAGTTCATTTTAATAAATGAAAGTAGAAAAACTTTGTTACAATCCACCACTTTATTTTCGATACTACTAGTTTCGACGCTACGGCGTCCTGGGTACCTGAGGATGACGCCGTAGCGTCGAAACTAGTAGTATCGAAAATAAAGTGGTGGATTGTAACAAAGTTTTTCTACTTTCATTTTTTAATTCAATTAATATTTACAAGTATGCAAGACTATATAATAGTGTTCCATTGATAGAAGTCAGGTAAATCATGAGGAGGATTTTAAGCAGGCAGAGTCCAAGACCAATTCTATTTAGTGCATTAGACGTACTCAGAATTAATTGGATTAGAATTAAATTTCCCCATGTGCAGCACGAACATAGGAAAATTTTTTATTTAATAAATACCTTCGACAATCACAGAAATGAATTCTTTGAAGAGCCCGGATTATAATTTGATCATTAACCAAACCAGAGTTGCATGTATGCTGACCATGTCTGTGCTTTTGTGGTTTTTTGATAGTTTAATTTTAACACGAGATTTGCACCATTTCGTTCCTATTATCTGTATTAAAATAAGATAAACGGTGCACATTTAGGCTTCAGTTCACTCACCGATGTTTACCGTGTCGTCCTTTGAACTCCGTCTATTCGGGCGTCGTCACGTGACAAAGAAACCAAAATAATGGAGCGGAAAATTTTAAACTGTAAAAGGTTTGTGTGTAAAGTACCGTTAACAATTTGTTACTTACATGTGCATTAAGTGCTGAATTCAGACCGTCGGATTAAGTTTACGCATGATCGCAGATCGTATATTGGCATTGAAATAAGATAACAGTGCACGTAATTATCACTGAATATTTAGCGATGCGAAAAATCAGCGCTAAACTCGTTCTTTAGGCCTTTGGACGGACGACCAAGAGCAGAGTCGAGTATTCGAGTAGTCGAGTCGACTCTTGCGAAAACCTTCTGCAAGGGCATCGCGATGACTCCCTAACCTCCTTACGGTCTTGACACCAGCAGACTAATTCCTATAAAAGTGAAATCCTCCCTCACAGGACACTACCATGAGACCCTAAGTGCCGTCATAGCTTGCACGCTTCTACCCTTAAAGACCTTCCGTGTACCAGGGAGCCTTCGAGCCGTGGAAAAATCGTGGGCAAACGTATCCTGATTCTCAAGAAATGTACGTTGAGGACTTTTGAGGTATTGTAGCCACATTTCAAATAAATATATTTTTCCATTGAAGCTTTTACTCGTAATTTTTATACAAACCATTTTTACGTTTGACGGGTCTTAGTTGTGGAAATAATTCAGACATGGCGATGTAACAACTCGCCATGCTTTCACTATCAAATGTCAGAATGAGAGGGCGCTGAGGGTGTGTCGGTCGCAAGACCTCTCAAAGCCGCAAGATCGCGCACGGAACTCGCCGTGTAGATTTCGAAGTATCTTCGCCTTACCGAAACCTAGCAAGTGGTGCACAGTATGACTTCCGCGTATTGGATCACTGTCAATGGGCTTCTGTCTATTGGCACCCTATCTACAGCGGGAGTTGGGCCACGGAATGGCATCTCTAAAGGCGGAGAGTCAAATTTCCATTATTTCAAAATTTATAGTATATTCCCTACCTTTGACTCAGGGGACGAGTAACATGATTTACATGTCAATGTGATAGTAGAATATCCTCCCCTTAACTTTTCTATTTTGCATTACTGCTCTTGTTATGGTGGAAGCCTGTCGTATAAATCGTTTCAGTTCATTTTCATTCCCATTTTTCGTATAACAAATAACTAATCTACATATACGTAACACCCCGCAAGCCGCCGCAAGGGCGTGTGGCGGGGAGTGTTAGGTCGCCACCCGTTAAAGGGAAAAAAACCGCATTCAAAACCAACAAATACATGCAAACCCATGCCCACAGTGATACATACATTCATGGAAAAATCCTATCATTTTACACGCATGCAAATACATATACTATCATCTAACAAAGAATTCCACCTTAGGATGCATAAAAAAATCTATCCAATATCGTGCAAGCTAGAATTTGATAAGTAGGAACGCGGAATTATAATAAGAACTTGCAGCATAAAACACTCTCCTCCCCAAGGGCACAGCTACGGAATTTGACCGCACGCTGCAGGAAGGTTCACCCACGGGGAGGGATGAGGGATGGAAGGGGCATTTAAAAACAACCAAAAGCAGAGAAAACAATACTATAAAGACCACTACATTATTTAATGGCATTCTAAGGCGGTCATGCGGGAAGGGTTTTGGCGACAACACACACGAGGTTAGTGAAAGTGCATGCAATTGAGTAGAACTAATTATTCCCTAGACGCTGAGATTGGCAAGTTGCATTTTTGCTATCAACGAGTGCAACCCTATAGCTGTTATCCCGTATTGTCCGTGGGAAGGAGGAGTCCTTGAGTCTGCTAGTCCTGGCATCTAGTTCCCGAATTTTGTATACATGATCCGAGCGACCAATGTATATTGGAGTGCGAATAATTTTCGAGACCTCGGTACAGAAACATTCGAATCTGAATTTATTTAGTAAGTTCAACCTAGCATTGAGTCGTCTTTCTTCCAATGATTCCCATCCCAACTCCATAAGCATTTCAGTGACGTTTTTCGTTTTATCGCAACAGTTTTCCACGAAACGAATTGCCCGGCGTTGGACCTTCTCAATTTCCCGAATGAGGCCTTTTTCACATCCCATACGCTATATGCATATTTTAAGTGATACCATACAAGAGCGTGGTAGCAGCGTTCCTTGACCTTGGAGTCACTTCTGCCGACGATGCGTCTAACAAATCCCAATTTTTTATATGCTTGCCCGCAGACTTTACGTATATGGGTCACCCAAGTTAAGTCTTTAGTGAATGTAACACCCAGGTATTTCACCGTATCAACTATTTCAAGGTCAACTCCAGCTAATTTGTAAACGAATCCAGTGGATCTTTTAAAGAAATTTACCACCGAAAATGTATTAAGATTAAATGGTAATTCCCATTTTGAACACGATCAGGTAATGCAGCGGTTCAAATTGTTAACAAAAATCAAGAAAAGCAAAGGCCCGATTACACTTCCCTGAGGTACCCCCGAGGTGACTCGTGCACTGTCGGAACTAGCGCCGTCAAGAGATAACCGCTCTTCCCGATCTGAAAGTAAATTTTCAACCCAGTTTATTGCGCCCCTGTTTATACCTGCTCCATTTAATTAATAAATGAGATTACCATGGGAAACGTTATCAAATGCCTTTTGAAAATATATAAAGATCTCATCCACTTGCTTATCACTTTCACCCAATATATGTAAGTCGTGTGAATAATCCTAATTGGGTCTTGCATGAGTGAGTTTTCCTGAATCCGTGTTGATTGTCACTTAAGATGGAAATTTTATCAAGGTATCTCATTATGGAGCTGAAAATTATGTGCTCTAAAATTTTGCATCACATAGAAGTGAGAGATATGGGTCTGTAAAACTGAAAACTTTAACTAATATGTTAGGTCACGAAATTAGCAAGTTAGACTTTCGAACCGATACATTCTATTATTCGTTTTTCCCGCAAACTATTATCGACAACAATAAAAGGGGGATAGTACAACCCAAGAAATTACTATGCACGAGCTGTTGAAAATAAATAGGGTATGCAAGGTTAACTTCCCACAAAACACTCTCCAAGTGTGGCGTTCTGACGCCTCCCGTCGTGCGCTCTTATGCTGGATGGGGTTAAGGTGAATGTATATCAAGTCTTTTACAGTATTCGTGAATTGTCCGTCCAAAATGTGTAGAATACTAGCCGATAATAATGTCTAAATTGCGTGTGTGCCTGCCCTCTTTTAGCGTGTTTGCTTGTCCTCTTTGTGTAGATACAGCTGCTAACCACGTAATACTCATACGTGGTTAAATCACGTAATACTCATGTGTAGGCATGTTGCATGATTGATGTTTGGTTGCACCCTTTCCACACGTGGTGTTTGGTGGATCGCGGGGTGCCAGGTGTCGAGAAAATAGAGGAAATATATGTAAAATGGCTGGTGACCTACCAACCCCTGCCATACGACCTTGTGGCGACCTCTTGACGACCTTGCGACGGCTTGCGGGGTATTGTGTAGATGTATAATTAACCTTATTTTGAATTAGGTCTTCCTCTTGCATTTACAGATTTGTACGTTATTTCTTAGATTTTTACTGAATATTTTTCGCTTTTCCCTTCCTCTCCCATATCCTCCATAATTACTCTCTATTATAATCCTCACATACCCTTCCCACCTGGTGCTTACACCCCCTGCCACGAAGGTGTAAGCACATGCTGCTCTCTTTGCTGGCTCGCTGAGCATTAATCTCCATATCAACCAGCCACCGTATTCATTTTGAGGTTTCATGGGAGCTACATTCTCCGTCCTTTCTCGGTGGCCTATCTTACGATACTATGTGGTTGGCTTTCGTTCGGTGGGGATTTCTGAAGAGCATGAGCGTCGCAGGCAGTCGGTTGCTTCGGGGAAATTCTAAGAAATACAATTTGTACACAATTCAAGAGAACATAAGAGTTCATTCTTTGATAAATGGAAGTATTGCAACCCGCATTGAATGTATTGTTTCACTTTCTGCGTGTTGCTTACATTTTCTGCAGTTCCTTACACAATTATGAGTATCCTGCTAATGTAGAGTCTCGTAGGTATTAAATAATAATGAATTCGTCGCCCTAGATGTTTGGGCTATAATCGTAAGTTATTAAGTAATGAAGTTTAAATCATCAAGAATTACGTTTTGTGGAAGGGATGTTTCTAGAGACGAGGAATGGGGTGCGAATATTTCGTCTAATGATATATCTGTTCGATTTGCTGATTCCGGGATGCAACTGTTCTTGAGATTAGACCGAATCTGGAATCATATAGAAAAACATTAGGTGACAAATTTAATATCTAAAACCATGGTGGTGTTTCTACTGAAATGTGTATTAAGTGATCACATAACTTACCGTATGGTTTTAAATAGTCTCTGTAAACGTTTTTCATCAAACGAATGTTACCGTGTTGATTTTTTTCATATATATGTCCCATTATGTCACAAACTGCACTCAGAAGTCTTCTATGGTCCATGTTTGTGCAAACTGATTAGTGCTCTTTATTAATCAAATATTTTATCGAAGCAAGATAGAAATTACAGTACGGCTGGTGTACGAGGCGTGTTCATAAAGTAAGACCCGTTTGGTCACAGGAAAAAATATACCCATTTGAAGCACATTTTATTGGCACTTTTAGTTAGTTAGAAACCTACTTCACTTATCTACTTAATCGCCGTTCACTTCTAAGCATTTGTCGTACCGCTGCACCAGCTTCTTTAACCCCTCTGCATAGAAACTCGCCGCCTGAGGGTTGAACCAATCGACAACGCCATTCTTGAGTTCCTCTTCGGTTTCGAAACGTTGTCCACCAAACCACTGTTTCAAGTGCAAGAATAGGAAGTAGTCGCTGGGTGTAAGGTCAGGACTGTACGGTGGGTGGTTTAAAGAGTTCCCAACGACCGAAAAACTCTCGTCCACTGGACATTCTTTGCTCTTTGTGGTGGTCGGTGAGCATTTTCGGTACCCACCTTGCACGCAATGTGTGGTATCCGAGGTTTTCCGTAACAATATTGTAGACAGTAGTGCGTCCAAGTTGAGTAAATTGTTCAGCCAGGCCATTAATTGTCAATCGACGATCACATCGCAGTTTTTGTTCCACTTGCGAAACAATTTCATCGGTCAGAATACTGGGCCTACCACTTCGCTCTTCGTCATGGACATTTGTTCGTCCATTTTTAAAATCACAGCACCATTGTCTTCCTCCTTCCTTCCTTTTTTTGTTTATACTCCTTCACTCATAATTGTAGGTTTATAAACTAGGCATAATTCCCGATGAGTTTCAGCAGCCGACAATCCTTTTGCATACAAGAATCGTATGACAGAACGCACTTCACAGCTGGCGGGATCTACGATTGCCGCGGACATTGTTGTTTGCATGCACGGACAAGTAAACGACTTCTGAAACAAAACAAATGCTGCTATAGCTTCTCAATGAATTAGTAGATGGCGCTACAGGAGCAAAACTGTGTTCTGAAGCGCCAATATTTAAATATAAGCAAACGGTACTTACTTTAAGAATACGCCTCGTATATGTTCCCCTTAAATAAATGGCTTCATAAGATTCATAATAACGCGTGCCTAAATCTGTACCTGACTCCGGACCTTTGCAATTACGCTTCAAAATTCAAGTATTTTATCTTGGAGTCTAAAGTCTCTAAAACTTGTTCATTTAAGTTAATTAGAGTAGAAAATAATGACAAATAGGATTTTTCTGCAAGCATAGCATACTTTTTTTAAATGATAATTTAAATTTATATTTATGAACTTCAGCAAGCATTATAAATACGTAACTAACCATAATGACAGTGGAATAAAAGTGTTAAACCATTATTATTTCTCATTGTTATAAAAAGTATTATTAATATTTTAGAGAGCGTAATTTTGAATTTTAAATACTGTAGATGAACATCTGGTAAGAGCAGTTCAATAAAGAATGATCATCATGAAAAAATACCTGTGCTTATTTATTCAATTTAAATGAATCGTAAATTAATCCCGATTGAATGCAATTCAGTTGTATTACTTTTTTTCAATCTTTATAGAAATGATGGAATATATTTTCTTTGTCTATCCTTCAGAATCACCTCGGTAGCCTTTAATAATTCTTTAGAAAATGGCAAAGGTGCTGTACATCATCGGTTTGTTCACATAATCTTGCGTGGTGATTTGGAACGTCGCCTTTCGTTGAAAATATATATTTGTTTTGGAAAACGAGTAGAGTGCACATTCTTTGAGTGTGTCCTTTATTTACAATTGAGTACGTTCTCGTGACATTCCGATCCTATATTCACTGTAATCACAAAAATAATGTGCCGTAACTATTCCAGAAGAAGTCACTACTTTTCCTTTTTTTATGTTGGTGTTGCCGGAGAGTTAAATGCAGTTGAGTACTGGTCCCGCGGCTGAACGAAGTAGCTAAGCTAGTAGCTATAATAAATTTAATGTCAGGGTACATACATTCAACTCACACTGTAGAACTATGAAAAACATTGGTACATTAAATAAAAAGAATAACATAGATTAAGAAACACCCAGGATATTGACAAGTATATACGAGGTGTGTTCAAAAACTAACGAGAATTTTTTCATTTCGCGGGTTTGGAGAGTCCGATTGTCAAACTTTTTTTATTGTGTTGGTATACATGCCCCTGAAGTATGATAAAACTTTCAGCTGTTTTCATTGTGGACTTTGTCACCACTTTGTGACAGCCACCAAGGTTGAACGTGTTTTCTGATGTTTATTGTGATATGTGATCTTTATTTATGTTACACTACCAATTCTAATTATCTCCTCAGTGATTGCTTTTATGAGAGAGAGAGAGAGCAGAGAGAGAGAGAGTGAGAGTTTATCTCCACTGGTTCGAGGAAAAAACGACATTTTAAATCTATCCGTTCTACAATAAATCTCCATGATTTTATCTTGGTGATCTGATCTACATTCGGGGCCTGTAATATGTCCTTAATATCCTCCAATAAATGACCTGCCTCAAATGTACGCAGTGAATTTACCTTGTATTTAAGCCTGCGGTCAAATAGTGGCTCCCATCCTAATGCTTCCAATAGTGTCGTGACACTATATAACCTTAGCAAGAAATCAAGAGCTCCGCGGCCTCAGGTTAAAATAAGAAGGGGGGAAACTCCAATAGCCGTAATAAACAGTTGCAACTCTCGTCAGACCAAATTGCTGTGCTGGTTTTCGCGGGAACCTACTCGCGTGTTTCGGCCACGAAGTGCCCCTCTTCAGCGAACTGAAGGTTCCCGCGAAAACCAACCTCTTTTCCCCTTTCTCACTATAGAAACTTGTTCGTAACAACTTTTCAAGAATCTAGCTGCTCTTCGTTGCACGCGAATTAATTTTTTTTTAATTAAGCACACTTCATGAGGATCACATACATCTACATCTACATAAATACCCTGCGAGCCACCAAAAAAGGTGTATGGCAGGGGGTGTAGCACCATAAGGGAAAGGTAAGGGATGAGGGGGTTGGGGTTATCAAATAAGTGAGGAAAGGTGGGGGGAACCGGTTAGGAAATATATATATATATATATATATATATATATATATATTATTCTGTGGGTGGAACAGCTACCTAAAGTCTTCCTTTAGCAAATGATTCGGAGCCCTTGGGCGTTTTAAAACATCGCAGATTAATTAGGTTTCCTTGGCGGTGTAGTTGGTAGCACATCCGTCCGGCAAGTGGAAGGTCCGGTGTTCAAATCCCGGCTAAGGAAATATTTTTACATTCGTGATCTGCTCAAAAACCGCCTTCCCCACATGTCCTGTGTTCGCCTTTTATGTGTTTTCCTATCCCCTTTCCTTATACCTATTTCTATGTTTGAATGAATATTTGTGCGCCCTATGGCGGGACTTCGTATTTGAATTATTAGGTAATCTACCGGTTAAGGTAGGTTTTTGGATGGACACAACTATCAAATAAACATTTTGTGACTCCCCACCTAGCAAACTAATCTATATCAGGTCCCTCTTCAACTCGGTGTACTTCTTTCCTCCCTTCATCCCGTCCAACATCCCTATCCTGTTCCTACCCTTACCTCGCTTGCCCAACATTCTCCCCTCTATTACCCTCTTCAACATTCCACTACCGCTCAATACGTCTTTCATCCATTTTTTCTGCCTCCATAGGATTTCTCTCAACAAACCCCTCTCCTCCCCCACCATTTCTAGTACTTCCTCATTTGTTTTCCTTTCGGTCCATTTCACTTTCTCCATTCTTCTCCACACCCACATTTCAAAAGCCTCCAATCTACGTCTATCCTCCTGCTTCAGCGACCACGTTTCCGCGCCGTACATAGCTACGCTCCATATCAGAGTTTTTACGAGTATACATTCATATATATATATATATGTATATACATGTATATATATATATATACATTCATATATATATATGTATATACATGTATATATATATATATATATATATATATATATATATATATATATATATATATATATATATATATATATATATATATATATATATATAGAGAGAGAGAGAGAGAGAGAGAGAGAGAGCATCCGCCCGGAAAGTGGAAGGTCCGTGGTTCAAATCCCGGATAATTGGTATTGGTTTGGTTTGGAAAAAATTGGTATTTTAACTTCTGTTTCCTTAAAATTCTTGTAGTTTGAACCTTTCCTCTACATTTGTGGTCACTCCTACTTTAGTGAATATGATTGGCTAACGATATCTAATTTCAGGAATTCGGGCAAATTTTTACTTTTTATTGATTTAAATGTAATCGATTGCTTAGCAATCTACAAAGCTCCAATAATTTGTCCACATATGTTGTCGTTCCCGACATTGAAATTATTTTTTTTACCATTTTAAATCTCAAATGTAAGCAAAAAAACTAGAAAATATTATTATTTTTATTGTAAGACATTTTTATATTTTTTAGATATTTTAGTACCCGGAATGTAATTCAATATGCAATTTATTCATTTGAGACCCACTTCGTAAGCGTAAAAAGAATAGCGAAAGTCTTAAAGTTAAAGTTATTAATGTTACGTATAGTTTTAATTGGAAAATTTTGGGACATTCTCACAATTAAAATTATATAATTTTATTTTGGAAATATGAAATTAATGGTTTCTCATGAAAGACGATATTAGTAGTAGTACCTTTGTAATTTCAGGGAGATTTAGAAGTATTCAAAAAAGTTTCTTCTTCCCTCATACATTAAAAACAGTATTTTGTTTTAATTGATTAAGTGATTTTGAAAAGTCCAATTTAAAGAATTTTATCGTTTTGCAATTTTTATGTTATTTCCTATTAAGGTGGGGAAATTTTGGTTGGTGAATTTATTCAGAGTTTACATTGAGAGTCATTCTGGCCTCAATAATTCATTCCAGGCTATTTGAAGCATAATTACACATTATATTCGTATATCGCTCTGAAACCCTTAGCATACTCTGGGTTGCAAATGGTAAACTTAATTTTCAAATAATGTACCTTAGCTGCACTCTGTTAAAGCCCCGCGTTGCTTTCGAAAGCACCAGTTTCCAATTCGCACTTGCAGATTAATGTGCCAGGGCTGTTCAGAAAGTAACTTAAGTCGGCTTGTAGCGAGCGAAGTAGTGGGGGAGCTGAATGTTTGCTGCATTGACACACACAAAAACAGACTAAGGTAGTACGCCTCGAGCAGCAGTGTTTGCTAGGCCGCTTGTTAACTGTGGTGAGTCAAGATGAACAATATAATTGGAAGTACCGCCAAAAGTAAAATACCTTTAATGATATTGTTTGCACTGGAAATAAACTTCAAAGATGCGACATTCATCGTCGGGAAATTCGTGATGTGCACCGACTAAGTGATGAGTGATAGTGTTGTGCGTCATCGGTGTTGCTAGTTTAGCAGTGAACGGACAAATATCCATGATGTCCAAGAACTGGCTATCCATCAGTTAATCTGTCACGTGGCTAGGCAGACCACTGCTGTGTCCTCGTCGTGAATATTGGTGCTGTGGCCATGTTCAACCTGATTGCACCACTGCCTCACTCAGCCTTCACTCACTATTCCGTCTCCGTACGCTTGCTAAATTTGCCTCTGAATTACAATTTGCTTGTGCTTTTTTGCCAGTAAAAATCTAATTACAGATCGCACTTCACATCTCGCGGGAGTTTCCATTGGAGCTCACATTTTAACAGTTCGCAATTTGAACAAAGTGGAAGGACCACACTACCACAGCAGGATGCGTACTGAGTGCATGGTCATTTAGACATCAAGATGGTTGCTCTAGCCCCACCCACCGCCACGCTAGGCCGAAGCGTATGTTACTTTCTTGATATCCTACGCATCAGCCATAACGTATAAAGGGTCCTATTAATTGCCCTGCACCTAAAAGTATCGAGCCAATTTTCCCTTACAGCTTGCAAGGGGCTTCCTTCTCATTTGTCTAATATTCTCGATTTGTTGGAAACGTCGGCGGTCTTATATTTGGTGTTTCTGAGCGTGTGAGTGGAAGTGTCGCATTCGAAATTGCTACTCGTCTCCCGGGAACCAATCAACTCGGGAGGTACGAATAATGTCTGGCAGGAGGGAAAGGCGGTGGTGCTGTTAGCCGGCCCATTAATGGCTTGCCGGACGTGGGCCGACAGTCCGAGCGGAATATACACCCACGCGAGCCTCCAGCGTCACTCACTCACCCATTCATGCCACCCAGAAATCCAGTCCCACCCCCTCCCCCACGTTTGTGGAGCTTTTTCTTTCTCCCCACCCTCCTCACTCCCAACTACCCTCGAGTCCTCGTATCCACGCTCATATGGGAAAAAAAGAACAGCGCTAAGCTAACGTATCCATTCGTAAAATATAAGGGTGGGAGATGAGCAACGCGACGGCAGACGAGGGAGGATTTTGACTGGTGAAATGAGGGGGGGGAGGGGAACTAGGACGGGATCTGTCTCCCGAAGAGGGCCGGGGGAGTGGGCGTTTAATCGCTCTCATTTCTCTTGAGGACCTGCGGATAATTCGGACGGGATTCCAATTTGGGATGGCGTCGGAAGGGGAGATATCGGAGTGTTCCTTCAGATGGAGCGAAGCGAAAGGACAAATAGGGAAGAGAATGGGCGCAGGAACGACACGAAATGAAGAAAATCCAAATTAAAGAAGTCGGAGTAAATGATAATGATCGATGGAATTACAAGGTCTGTCCCTGTGGTAGCAGGACTTATATTTTCCAGAATAGACTGACTGACGGGCGGCGGTTTCTCTAGCTGGATTCGAGGAAGGATAGTAACAGGAAAGGCTGGAGGTAGGTGGCAGTTGGCTTCCAGCCTTTGCGGAGTGAGGATCGTTCGTTTGCGAAACCTCTATTACGTGATATCGTTACGCTCCGTAATGAACTGGTTATTGGAACGGCGCTAATCCATAAAATTTTGCGTGAAACTTAGCGAAGATGGGAAAGAGAACTTAAATGAAAAGGAACGTGCTTAAAAAAAACTTGAAGATCCTCATTAAAGATACTTATTTAGATAAGATACTTTTATAGATTAAAGTTAAACTGTATTATAGGCTGTCAATTCAGTCGAGTTGGACTAGCATACATATCTTGAACTTTAAAAAACTTTCGCCCAAATATTAAATGCATCCACTATCATAAAAAATTCAAACGAAACTTGCACAGTTTCTCAGAAATTAACGAGAAAGAGCATACAGCATATATTCACTCAATTAGTGAAACACCCGATTTGGGATTCTTTGGTTTAATTAATCGTTTCAGGCGTTTATTTGTGGAATTTTTCCGTGATGAGTAATGGCATAATAAAACTTTGTAAATCCACTTCAAAATAAACTAACAAAATAAATAATTTAAAGAATTAAACTGTAATCTAAACCTAAAATTTAAGCTTTAGGATACTTTAGCGCTAATGAGATTAAATTATGACTCCTAGAGGACAGTTGAAGTAACAGTGAAATAATAGGAGACACCAAATGGGTGTCTCCTATTATACCAGTCTCGAATAATAGGGAATTCAAAATTTCATTGAAGGTATTCTCAGATATTCATTCTTAGAGAATAAAGAAAAACAAGCTAAAATATACCCTGATTTGGTTTCCTATTCCTAATCTTAACTTTGCGTAGTGTTTGATGACTTAACGCTCTCTTGAATAAGCCAGATTTGGTAATAAAGTCAGCTTTCATCAAGACAATGCACATCCACACACAAGTGTCGTTGCCATGGCAAACATACATGAACTAAGATGCGAACTGTTGCCTTTATTCGCCTAATTTGCCTTCATCAGATTTCCATCTCTTCCTCAAGCTGCCTAACGTTTTACTCGGTGGATTCTCTTCAAACAAATAACTAGCAGGACTTGTATTTTGCAGGTCTGAAGTAACCTAATTTTCGAGATGGGAACCAGACATCGCTGGACTAAGTGCATTAGTGTGCAGGGAGACTGCATTAGGAAATAAAAAAACGTTTAACGGAGATAAGTCGTTTATTTCCGGGAACACTAAGTAGGAATATTCCATTCCGAGAACTTTTCAAATTAGTATGTAGGTAGATTTGGATGGACCGCAAGGGATCTCGGTGTGGAGAAGGCGTTTGCATAACGAGCGAGGAATCTGAATCGTGGCCGTTGTCATTGGATATTCAAAAGCGAGATCGATGGACACGCGAGCACCCTGGGCAGGTCACATACCTCCGCGCCCGTTCGTATCCTACATCCTCAGTGGCACACGGTCGGCTCCTTGGTCAAGTGCTTCACTCCGCCTCCTCCTTGATATGCGGTATACATCCTCGCTTCGGCGCGTAGTCCTTGCGACAGCGTTGGCACCTCCACAGTCCACCTCGTATTACTCGTTATTAGTCGTGTAGTAAACTTCCCTCAGTTTTCCAAGACAGCACCTGGAAGCCTTGAACGAACTGCGACCCGCTCCATCTCCCCAAGCAAACACCACACTGGGCAAACGCGCGATCACGGATCCGCTATGAACTATGCAAAGAATTTTTCTTCACACTTTGATTGACGAGGGTTTGTCAAAAGGAAACGTTTTTTATCGACTTCTCGAAATGAAACATATTCAATTATATCTTTTGAGGAGTATCCTACGTTTAGATGTAAAAATTGAGGTTAATGACAGATTTTTCTAATTTGGTCGGTTTACGCAGATGTCTTATTTCTATCCTGCATATTATTCCTTAAAAGAGTTGAACTAAATTTTCCAGAGTATCAACTTGGATATTTTTAAAGTTGTGGAGAAAGTTGAAACAACAATTTAAAAGCTTTGACTGCATGCACAGCGAAGGGAAAATTGACATTTTAAGAGTTTCTGTAACTTATCTCGTTCACTAGAGCAATATGCCGATGTACACAGCTTAAAAGTGCGTATCATAACCATGGAATGTCATCTCTGTGGGCTAATTTCATATCTACGTGAATTACATCCACAAAATGACTGAGGTAAAACGTGTGAAGTGGGATGCCATTTCCTGTCTACGCAGTAAATGAAGGAATGTTGCAAATGGATGAAACGGAAGTAAAGTCATTAGTTGCACTTTATAATGGTATTGTTTTGAAATACAATTTTGTTAAGCTTTGTTTTGGGGTTTGGATGCCACAATGAATATGATCATTTGTCGGTGAAGTGGATTATGTTACCAATGCCTTTAATTACGACACACAATCACGATGGTGCATTTAGTGAAAGATTGGATGTCGAGCTAAATTGGAGGAAATACTTATCTTTCTGTCTCGACACGCTGTTATTAAACATTAACTGACAACCATCGTCCTTCACATTGGTGTGCCGTCCTTATCTTGAGTGCTCATTTTGTAAGATTGAACTATTAATTACTGATGATGTAAAAATATATGTAATGACGATTACATCGGTGACCAATGGAAATTGATTGGATCATGAATTTATCATTTTATAAATATATAGGTGCAAAACAATACGCTAGGCTACACAATACTTTTTTTGTGTTTTCTGATAAACATTTGGATGGATTCACCGTTGAAAATTATTTTATTCCACGTATCCATTTATTTTTATTCACATATATATTTATCACCTTTTGACTTCTGCAAACGGCCTTAAACGAGCTCAAGGAGTGGCTGCCTTAATTTATGTTGCATGAAAACAACTCAAAGAACTCGGATGTCTCACTCTTAGCGACTCATTTCCCAGCCTTCATTTGTTTCTGAAACAGCGAATTCATCGCCTTCGGGGAAATAAAAAGAACATATGGTTTTATTTTGTTCCAAACTTGTGGTCATTGTGTTCATGAGCTCTCAAATCTGAAGTCCAAGTACTATCGAGGGAACGTCTCACAGGGTTTGCACGTTGTTGACGCCGTAAAATATATATCTGTGGCATCCTCTCTGGAACGGCCGGGAGAATATTTTATGGGATTCTAGGCGATGGCCAGTGATTTTTTGTCGCATTCTCTCCACGGGCGCGTATAAAAATTATCGGTAGCGATTATTTCCTGGCGTCTGCGTGAAGTACTGAATTCAGACCATCGGTTTAAGTGTGCACATGATCGCAGATCGTATATTGGCATTGACATAAGATGGTAGTGCACACAATATCATCCCTGAAAATTTGGCGATGCGAAAGATCTGCGCTGAACTCGTCCTCCCGAAGGTCTTTGGACGGACGACCAAGAGCAGAGACGAATGTGTGCTTGCGAAGACTTTCTGAAACGGAATCGCGACGATTCCCTGACCACCTTTCAGTCACTACTAGGCACCAGCAGACTATTTCCTATTCCTTTTAGAGTTAAATCCTCCTTTCATCACAGAGGACCACCATGGGATTCTAAGGACTGTCAAAGAAGCTTGCACGCGTACCCTAAAGGGTACCCTTATCGGAATCGGTCTACCAGGGTTACTTTGAGTCGTGGGTAAAGCGCTATAAATATATTGAAATTAATATATTTAAAATATAAATACATATATTTAAAATAAACCTTTCCCGATACTTTTTGTACATTCTATGTACGATTTAACCGCGTCTTTCATATGGAGTGGAGATATAACTTAAGTCCATTAAGTGGTCCTTAAGTCCTTAAGTGGCCATTAAGTGGTCATTAGCAGCATTTTGTTTCAATCAATAATCACTCGCTTCCATAAAACCTGCATTGGGCCTTGATTGACAGGTATGCCTACAGTTAATATTGCTTATTGCCGTATTTCTCTCTGTTGCCAATACCATTCAGAAGTACCTTTTCTCCGAAACGTATACTTTGCATTAAACCATAGATTACATACCTCGATTTAGTATAGGTCTTTATATTTAGGCTATTTATCGCTGCCATGATTTTTCTTTAGGATAATGAAGACAAAATGGAGAGCGACGCAGCAATAATTAGTACATTTTCGGACTTCGTAAGTTGCATCTGATTAATAAATACCATGATAAAATATTGACAAAACCTTTCATAAAAACTAATCCATCATCATATATGATTTACTGATTAAATGCAGGTATGTTTCTATGTTTTTTTGACAGCTATATTTATTATTTAGCGGTATTTGTTTCATAGCATGTGGACCATCATAATGTTTCAGAGCGCTTAATGTAGAACTTTCACGTGGAGTTCCTTCAAGCTAAACTCGTTTACCAATCATTATTTCCTTATTCCATTCAGTTTTTCAATTGAGTTCAGTTCTCCAGACTTACAAGGTGTGATCAAAAAGAGACAGGACTAATTTTATTACTTCTTTATTTCGACGGATAGAGCTTAATCGAACTTGTCACCCTCAAAGCACATGCCTTGGCAGACGACACACCTTTGACAGCGTTTCTTCCAGCTCTCGAACCCTGCCTGGTAATCCGCCTTAGGGATCCTCTTTAGGTCCGCCGTACAATTAGTTTTAATGTCCACAATAGATTCAAATCGGCACCCTTTCAAGGTTGATTTCAACTTTGGAAACAAAAAAAGTCTGATGGGGCGTAGGAGAGTAGGGTGGCTGCGGGATTACTAATGTTCACTTCCTCGGCTATCTCCCTAGCAGTTAATCGGCGATTCGCCCGCACCAAATCGTTCACCAATTTGGCATGGTTGGGGTCTGTTGAAGTGGAAGGTCACCCCGTTAGCGAATCTTCATCTGTCGTGGTTTTACCAGATTTAAAACGACTGTACCACTCAAAACACTGGCTTCGACTCATAGCTTCATTAACAAAGGCTTGCTAAATCATTCCAAATGTTTCCGTAACACTTTTGCCAAATTTTAAACAAAAATTCACGCGCACACGGTGTTCCTCTAGCTGCTTTATTGCTGTCGTTGCACGCGGCGACGAACAGGTTGAGACACGTACCGCTGCTGCTGCGTAACGACTTAGATCGGTTTAAAGGTTTGCGCAGAAAAAAATCAGTCTGGTCATTTTTTTTATCACCCCTTGTACTACATGCCTTCAAACAAATCAAAAACTCATTCCTTCCCTTCCTTTTTAATGCCAACCGGAGTTCCTCCTTTTGTCGCGGCCCTTATTTACAGATTTTTCAAAAGATCCTCCATAAGCAATTTCCGCCTTTTAATTCCCATCCAGAAATTACCTTTCTCACTACACCATACAGGCATACCTGTATGTAATAACCATGACCATAAACACAGTAATCAACCCGAAGGTCGGTTTTGGTAGGGTTTACCCAGTACTACATGTAAGTCTACTAGTACTACTAGTACTAGTGAAGTAAATATTTACAGGGCACAGTACTGGTTACTAGAAATCAGGTTAGGGGGGCCAGTTCCTTTCCCTGTACCGGTTATTTCCCAGGAATATATGGTACCCGAAAAATCAACTAGCTTGAGTGGAGCTGCAGGTGCCCATAGTGCCTCGCCCGGGATTCGAACCCGGGACCCTCCGGTCATTAGTCGAACGCTCTAATCTCTTGACTACCGCGACCCATCATCTCTATAACATGTATATATATATATATATATATATATATATAGTCATATCTTATCTTCCGAAGAAGACGGAGCTCGAGTCCGTCGAAATTATCAAGATATTATTGTGAGTGTTCTTTTTATGTGTTCTCGTGCTGTGTGTAACTGTCTAAGTTTTTATTTAACACTTCCGTATATATATATATATATATATACATACATACTGTATTTTATGAAATTATTTCATCCTTAAACACTCAGCAAACCATACACAATGCCTACGAACCTAATTACCCCGGTCCAATACAAAATTTGATTGCGCACCGTTGTTCAATCGTCCGTTGCTTTTTGCATTTTCACCGAGTCACTTGACATGGGTCCACTCAAAACACGATCTAGCCTAAACGATCGCTTGCAGGCATTTTGGCGCGTGTTGAAGATATGAAGACCCTTCACCACCGAACCTGCTCGATGCGAGCGCGCTGAGATGCCACGTCACGTCTGGAAACAATTATTCCTAATACTTGTTATACTAACATTATAGAGGGGCCAGTTCCTTCCCCTTTGCCGGTTATGGTTTCCCAGGAAAATCTGGTACCCAAAAAATTACATAGTTTGGGTAAAGCTGAGGGTGCCCAGAGTGGCTTGCCTGGAAATTGAACCCGGGTTCTCCAGTCAATAGTCCAGCGCTCTACCCCCTTGACTACCGCCACCCTTTACCATATGTGATAGTATTCTTTTTTAGCTGCACTTAAATCATTAAATAATCTAATTAAATGATTTACTGAATGATTTGTATGACAAGTATCAGGAAAAGTTTTGGAAATATAGCTTCATATTTCAGGTATTGCTAAAATGCCTCAAAATTCTTCAGTGTACATCCCTTGAGCCTCGACACATTTTTTATCGGGAAATACGCCGGGAGCACCCAATACACCGTCCTTTGTGCAATCCGCGATGACCTCGACTGACGCCCGTTTTTTGACGTCTCCAATGCACTTTTTCCACCTTATAAGAAGGATGTGCAGAAAGTAGCCACCGTTTGCTTGTAGCGAGGCAAGTATTGTGGGCAGCCGAATGGTCGCTGGATTGACACACACGCAAGCACACACTAAGGAGGCAGTACGCTTCGAGCTGCAGTGTTTGGAAGGCCGCGCTGCTTGCAGTTTGTTTACAGTAGTGAGTCAAAGTAAACAATACAATTGGAAATCCCTCCAAATGTGAAATCCGTTTAATGATAAGGATTTTATTGGCAATAAATTTCAAAGCTGCTAACTTTCCCTGTGAATTTCAATTGGCACGTGGATTTTTGACAGTAAAATTCTAATCACATATGGCACTTCACAATTCGTGGGATTTTCTATTGCAGCTTACATTTAACAGTTCGCAATGTGAGGAAAGTTTAAGAATCACAGTCTGCACACACTGCCACAGCAGGATGCGTAGTAATGAGTGCAGGGATATTTGGGCACCAAGATGGTAGCTCTAGCCCTACCCACTTCCACGCTTGGTCGAAACGCAATTTACTTTCTTGACGGTCCTCGTGTGTTTTATCATTCGTTTGTTGATTTCCTGTTTCTCGTACCTTTCTTTCTAGACCCACCCCTCCCTCCTCCTCCAGCCCCTGATGGCAGCAGGGGCAAATTCCTTTGAAGCTTGCGCCAATGTGCGTGAAAGTGGACTCCCCTCGTATTAGAGCTACGGTAATAGTTTGAGACAGTAGACGATCGGAGCGCGCCCACAAAGTGGTGTATATTTTTTCCCAAGCTCTATTTTTCCAGCGACTCTTCCAAAGCGCCCTCCGTTCCCCTCCTTCGCAACTCGTTCGCCCATCGACGACAAAAGAACGCTTCCCCCGTCGATGGTTCTCGCTCCACGTGATTTCATGCGATTTTCTCCATGGGCTCATTTTATTGGCATTCTTTGTGTGAGCAAATATGAACTCCAGAAGGGCAACATTTTGGAAACGAAAAGCGAGGGCTGGTGGTTGAGTGGGCAACTGCACGGCATTGCAGTGATCGCCGTCGCCCGAAATTCGACTCTTGGTTCTCCTCTCCAAGTGTCCCAGTGTTCCCAGATGTGTTTTCTGTTTTCATTTATGGATAAACTAATTGGCTCTCGCCTTAAACCACGTCAAAGACATTGAGTGCTCATAAAAATAAACCATGAAAGCGTGAGGTTTTAATCCCTTTCGTCTCTGCAATTATCTACAGTATCACGTCATGGTTAGATAAAGGAAAAATTCATAGAATTCTATAAAAATGAGCGAGGATAAAAACAACGATCTGAATCAATTTCATTTGTAATAAATTTAAGTAGAAATTCACATAAACGTGTAAGCTCTATTACTTTATAAAATTAAATAAATTATTTAAATATTCACTACCTATTATTAAAAGTAGGTTTTTGCAAGGCCTCTAACGCCTCTTATCGACCATAAGTAGATAGTAATTACTCGTGTTTACCTTAATTCATTTCCTTTCCATTTCATCGTAACTTCTGTCAGCATTTCTTCTGTCAAGTGCGTCTACTGTCTTCTTTCCTGAAACCTGATTATCCAACCGTCTCATGTTGGATCATCATCGAGATAGGAAGATTGATATTTTGGACAGCATTATGCCAGAAAGACGACACAAAGAGATGAAGGAGGAAGCAATATAATACAAACAGAGGGATTTCTGCGAGTGCGTGGAGGATTATAGTGATTAGGGACTCGATTTCTTATTTATTCCGTTTAAGCCTCCCCTTGGGCACTCTTCTTCCCCTCCTGCTCTCCTTTCCGGTTTTAATCCTATGTCATAACAATAAGATTGCCATCGAAATCTGCATCCCCACACGAGAAGCTACTTGGACCTTCTCCGCCGATTCTAACATTATGTCATACCTTTATCAACATCTACTTAATACCCCGCAAGCCCTCGCAAGGACGTGTGGCGGGGGGTGTTAGGGAATCACCCGTAATTAAGAAAAATACCGCATGCCAAAGACACAAATTTAGACAATCCACAAACAAAACATGGTATGTATTCATGCAAAAATCCTTGAAACCCACTCACAGATGCAAACACACAAACTACCAACAAACATACGCATGCACCTATAAATATACCTGATATCTTTGCAATGTTTAATTTTGTTCCGACTTGTAAATTAAATGTTTTTAATATTTCTAGAGTGACTTCGGTATGATCACTGACTGTTCGGGGAAAGAAAGAGTATTTGGGTCTCTCTGCACTGGAATCTATCTCCTTTATCTTATCTTTTGGTCTGATCTCCCAAGTAGCGTTGGGCCATTATAATTCCTTTAGAGTCTTAGTTAAACTTGTTTGTACAGAACCTTTTGTAAAAGTCTAAGCTCCAAACCTTGTAATATAAAGTAACTGGTTCCCATCTACTCCTCGAGGAGTCATTCCTTTGCACCACCCCCATGAAGATGGGTTAAACTTGTGTTAAATGTTTTCGCTACCTAATGTAATGAAAAGAGAAACTTTATAATTCCACATAGATTTATTAGACGGACGACCCAGGTTTCGACGTGGCACGTCATCATCATGTGTGATGATGACGTGCCACGTCGAAACCTGGATCGTCCGTCTAATAAATCTATGTGGAATTATAAAGTTTCTCTTTTCATTATGTTAAGTCGATTCCATGAAGTCACGCCCGAGACAACGAATTGTTTTCGCTACCGTTAAGCACTCCGATGGAAACATAAATCTCTCCCCACCTTGCGAGTAGCGATTGGAAGGTGTGATTAAAGATGGCGCCGTGGAAGGAGATGAACCTTATGAAACAATTATTCTCCAGATAGGTAACACTCCTTATCGAGTTAGAGCAATCCGAAATTCTCCTTTTACTGATAACATCTTTATGTATTTGTATTTAACAAGCCGGATAACATTAGTGTTAAACTAAGCAAAATACCAGTCAATCAGTTTACTTTTCTCTTCTATTTCAGGAGGTATTGGCCGTGTCCCGCAGTGGTGTTTTCGTAACTTTTCCATTTCCAATCGCCCGGCGAACGTGAGAAAGGTAAAGTACAAGACATATCATAATGTACTCGTATCAAAGAGTCACCCAATGATAGGAATGGCTGACACATTAGGTCTGATCACTTGAAATTTCCCATTATTATCAAAATATTCTCCTGCGAAATGTACTGAAAGCTCTCACGATGATTCAGAAAAGAATATTTTGGAATGTATCCTTAAATCTTTAATATAACGTGATAAAGGTGTTGTAAAAAATTGTCTATATCAGTAAATACGTAGTCCTTTGGAAGAAAATGCGGATTACCGGCATCCCATCCAGAATACTAGCGCTGGCGCTTACATATAGCATGTGGTCGTGTTTTTATGGTACATTTTTTTAGATTCAATGGGGCTTTGAATTCGCTTAAATTTTGTTCTTATTCCGCGCTTGCATTCACGGAATGCGTAGCGGACTTGAAAACGTTATTTTATGGACGCTGGTCACAATACCAAATTACGTGTCGACATAAATGGAGATTTAATTTAAAATGTGTTCTGTGATCGATTATTCATGCCAATGAATACTTTTTTATTCCCTGTAATTCTAGCAAAATAACGACAGTTGAAGTCATGTCCTGGAAAACGTTTAAATGAGAGATATTTATGGATTGAATTCCCGAAGTCAAAGTGATTTATAGCCTGATAAAATCTCAATACATGAAGCTCAGGAGGCGTATCATCTATAATCCTTGAAATGGAGACCAGGATTAAAAGGTAAAGGGGCCGAAAACCGAACGAAATTAAGGCCTGCCAAAGTATACTTACATCGCAGTCAATAAATTTACATCGTAAGCCTCTCAGATTAGCGGCATTCATTATAGATTACGGATGAACGGCCTAGATGCTGTAATCGAAATCGCAATAGCGGAGGAAAAGAGCTGAAGTTAAATGCTGAGAATTGCGTATAATTTGACACGTATCCTTCAGGGAATGTGTCGCTTTCGAATTACGCAGAGATCGATCTTTGCATGTACATCCCTTGGAACAATACTGCTGAGATACTTTCTAAACCCACACAACACCACGCAAACCGCAGCAAGGGCGTGTGGCGGGGGGTGTTAGGTCACCACCGTTACGTCGGGGACTGCAATATGTCTTTCTAATCTAGTTAATGCGCAATTCGATGTTTCCATGTTCTTTGTTACGAATGAAACCCTTATTCCTTCATCCATCCGATATTTATTTGGAGACAATTTAACTCCAATATTGTTACAATATTAGTATAGCATATAACAAAGATAGGTATCGCAATTTCAGCACAGAATAAAAAAATTCCTTCAACCGCAGCCTCGCCCTAGACATTACTTAAACGAGAAAGTGGAGATAGACCGTTTGCTGTGCTCTACCGTGAATGCAATCTTGGCTTCCCGCCAACGCCATCAGCCAAGCGCTGCCCACCATAACTATGTATGAGAATAATTCGGAGTGGTATTATTAATTGCAATTACATCAATGCTTTTAAGGAGTTTTGAATGTTTGGTAATGAGTAAAATAGCATTGAACTGTTTGCATCTTAGATGGAATCTACTTTATTCTTTCTACCTTTCCATAGGCTGACTAATGTAATTCCTCCAGGTGCATCCCTTAAGAGCGTCAACACACTTCCACCAGTGGGTTTTCTACGACTCGAAGGATCCCTGATGGGCGGAAGGACTTTCAGAGTACGCATGTAAACTTCTTTGACGGTACTTAGGGTCCCATGGTGGTGTTTTTTGAGAGAGAATTTCACTTTTGGAAATAGGAAACAGTAGTCTGCTGGTGGCAAGTCGGGGGGACTGTAAGGGGGTTGGGGAATCATCGCGATGCCCTTGCAGTAGGTCTTCGCTAGCTGACAATCGACTCTGCTCTTGGTCGTCCCTCCAAAGACCTTCGGAAGAACGATTTTAGCGCAAATCTTTCGCATCGTCAATATTTCAATGATAATGGTGTGCACTGTTGTCTTATGTCATTGCCAATAAGAACTGCGATCATGCGCACACTTAAAAACCGAGAGAATACAAATAGTCTTGATTCAGCACTTCACGCACACACTAGGAAAAACTTGGAACCGAAACTTTTTATACAAACCTTGTATGTATATTGAATGCTTATAAGGCTTGCGAACCTATCCATACATCAATAAACGTTGGCATTAATGTATTGATGTTTATGTTCTGTCCATTCCTTATTGAAAATATGTTTTATTTCCGTATTATGTTCAGTGTGTTTTGTTTCGTTGATATTTTGTTGGTTAATGCTTGTAATTGTTAGACACGTAAACTTTGGTCTTAAAATTCAATTGGAGAAGGACCACAATATTTACAAGTCCTATTTTTAACATACGAGGCGTGTTCATAAAGTAAGGCCCGTTTGGTCACAGGAAAAAATATACTCATATGAAACACATTTTATTGGCACTTTTAGTTAGCTACAAACCTACTTCACCTTATCTACATAATCGCCGTTCACTTCTAAGGATTTTTACGTACCGCTGCACCATCTTCTTTAACCCCTCTGCATAGAAACTCGACGCCTGAGGGTTGAACCATTTGACAACGCCATTCTTGAGTTCCTCTTCGGTTTCGAAACGTTGTCCACCAAACCACTGTTTCAAGTGCAAGAAGAGGAAGTAGTCGCTGGGTGTAAGGTCAGGACTGTACGGTGGGTGGTTTAAAGAGTTCACAACGACCCAAAAACTCTCGTCCACTGAACATTCTTTGCTCTTTGTGGTGGTCGGTGAGCATTTTCGGTACCCACCTTGCACGCAATGTGTGGTATCCGAGGTTTTCCGTAACAATATTGTAGACAGTAGTGCGTCCAAGTAGAGGAAATTATTCAGCCAGGCCATTAATTGTCAATCGACGATCACATCGCAGTTTTTGTTCCACTTGCGAAACAATTTCATCGGTCAGAATACTGGGCCTACCACTTCGCTCTTCGTCATGGACATTTGTTCGTCCATTTTTAAAATCACAGCACCATTGTCTAATCTTTCCTTCACTTATAACTGTAGGTTTATAAACTAGGCATAATTCCCGATGAATTGCAGCAGCCGACAATCCTTTTGCATACAAGAATCGTATGACAGAACGCACTTCACAGCTGGCGGGATCAACGATTGTCGCGGACATTGTTGTTTGCATGCACGGACAAGCAAACGACTTCTGAAACAAAACAAATGCTGCTATAGCTTCTCAATGAATTAGTAGATGGCGTTGCAGGAGCAAAACTGTGTTCTGAAGCGCCAATATTTAAATATAAGCAAACGGTACTTACTTTAAGAATACGCATCGTATATGCCATTCTTTCGTCAAAGTTGCTTCATGCAACCATTCTTTTTTCCGAATGATTTTGAAAACCATTTACTGCTCCGCAAGGACACGATATTAATTGTAGACTGAATGAATTTAAAGTATTTTTATTAATCAAAGCCTCGTCTTTTTAAAGAGCGTTAGTAATATTCAAAAGAAAGAATAAAAATGTTCAAATTAAAAATTAAATGCAAGAGAGGCAACATGTATGACGGTACTGTTAGTAATAAGAATTTATGTTGTTATGTAGCAATAACAATGGGTCGGATGGCGCCACCTTTTGTATCGGCGTCGTAGAAAGCATGGATATCCAGCCAAATGGAAATAAGTTCAGAGTTTGGACATAAACAACCCGGGCGAGTGGTTTTGGAGGTTATTGAGGTTTGGACGCCAGGTCCACTTCACCGATTTATCGGCCACGTGACCTCTTTGTCAAACTATCGTGATGGCTAAAATGCCGTTACTTTTTATTCCTGATAAATTATCGTACCTAAATGTGAACATAACATCGACCGCAGCCAACGACCAAGTAAATAAATTGTCGCGCGAAAGACTGAGAGAGTTTTTCGTCGACAGACGACCGGTTAACGACATTACAATTGACGGTAATGATCGACAGTAGGTCATCAAGGTAATTATGATTGACCATAATATCATCGTAGCCTAGGAATTATACTCCCATATTCTATTGTTGCCCTCGTCCCAATAAAATACTGCAGTTTTTAAGCAAGGGAAATAATTTTTTGAAAATTTGGAAAATAGTATGATAAAAGGTTTTGTTTGAATATACATTTTGATTTCTCACCCATGGTCCATAATGAAAGTAATGCCCATGGATTTTGGAGAATTTTGAGCATTTGTATAAGTAAGATCAATAATTCTCTTTTTTCCAGAGAATACAAATGAAATCACGCGCATTAATTTCATAATGGACCATGTATTTTATGCGTTCGGCGCATGCGCTTTTGGAACAAAATGCGCTCCAATATGCGCACTGATGCCTTCTAATAACACAACGTTTTCATCATATTTATTTAACAATATTTATTAAACCATAAACACAGTAATCAATTCGAATGTTAGTTTAGTAGGTGATGGTAGGCAGGTACCAAGCCCGACGGCGTGTGAATATTCGCGCATCAGGGCCAGTTCCTTTCCCTGTGCCGGTTATGGTTTCCCAGAAAGATCTGGTACCCGAAAAATCAACTAGCTTGGGTGGAGCTGCAGGTACCCAGAGTGCCTTGCCCGGGAATCGAACCCTGGACCCTCCGGTCAGTAGTCCAAGGCTCTACCCCCTGGACCACCGCGACCGCAATACTTATTATTTTATGTTAATTTGTAGAAGAAGCATTAAGTCTGGCGTCAGTGTTTTTGGTGAGTACAATTAGTTTGAAAGCAATGACATTACCATCAATATTGATCGAACATTTTCTGCTTGCTTTTAACCAGCCATCCTGAATATTTATAGTTAAGGTCTACTCCAATACCATAGCGTTTTACCAGATTCGTTCCACTCGCCAGAATTTACGTAAACTTAATACCTCTTCACGATGTTCTTTCATTACTTCTCGTGTCCGGAAAATCCTTAGTAGCAGGATAAAAAAAATAACTTCATGGTAAAAAATATTTTAAAACTATTCCAGTGCTATTTTTGCATTATGTATTCAAATGGTTTGTAAGAAAATTGTCGCTAAAGTTTCGGAAAAATAGATTTATATCAGATATTGCTACAATGCCTTAAAAGTTTTTCAAAGTGCATGAGCCTTGAGCGTCAACACACTTTTACTAGAGGCTTTTCCACGAATCGAAGGCTTCCTGGTAGCTCCTTGAAGGTATGCGTGCAGGCTTCCTTGACGACACTTAGGGTCCAATGATCGTGTCTTTGGAGGGAGGACTTCACTTTTGGGAATGGGAATAATAGTCTGCTGGTGCCAAGTCGGGACTGTTAGGGGGTTGGGGAATCGTCGCAATAACGTTTCAGGTGTTCGCAAGCAGACACTCGAGTCTGCTCTTGGTCGTCCTTCCAAAGACCTTCGGGATGATTTTAGTGCAGACTTTTCGCATTTCCAAAGTTTCAGTGATGATAGTGTGCGCTGTCACTTAATCAATGCTAATCTGCGATCACGCGCACACTCAGTCGACGGTCTGAATTCAGCACTTCATGTGAATACGTCAGGAAAACTTTGTTATAGATAATTGCAAACTAACCTTTTATTTGCTAATGAGATCCTCATAATTTTATCCATTGTTCATTGAATAATTTTTCAACTTTTTGAATGTAGATTGCAGCGTTCCTAAAATGCATGTCCCTTTGTATTCTATGTGATATCATTGAGGGAAATGCACTGGACCTAACCCCCTTGGCCCACCAACCCCGTTTGCTCAACCATGAACACACTGCCCTCTCTTCCCCCATCCATTGGCACTTCACACACACGTTGTCGTCGGTTCTTGACGTCGACGGCTGTCCAGCGCGGCGCTTGTCCTCCACACTCTCTCCACCATCTTTTTAGATCTTGTGCCAGTTAAAAACAGTTTGGGACATGTTTTCTTCCTTGAACACTTGGCGGTTCATGCCCAAAGTCTCCGTACCCGATTTCACCGATCGAAACACACATTTTGATGACGCACCACGGTTCAATCGTTCGCTGCATTTGCGCTAGCACCGAGTCAATGGACAGGGCTCACTAGAAATACTACCTGGCCTGAAAGAACGTTCGTAGGCGATTGGCGCTTAGCGTGTTTTGAAGGTCAGACCCTCTTTACCGAGCCTGCGCGGGAAGACGTACAATGTCGACAGGATAAAATAGTTCCCTTTAGGTTTCATGCAAACTTTGTATGAGTTAGAAAAAGTTTTTATTGCCAGTTTTAGTTTCCTAGAAACCTCGTTTCATGTAATCGCCGTTCACTATTGAGCACTTTTCTCAACGCTGAACTAGCTTCTGTTAAACATCAGCATAAATTTTGATAGTCTTGGAATTGAAACTGTTGACAAGAGCTATCTTATCGCCGTCACCATACTGTCGTAAGCCACTGATTCCAGCGGAGGAGACACAATTGTCGCTGGGGAAAGGTCGGGGGTGTAGGGTGGGTGGTCGAAAAGCTTACAAACCAAAATCTAATACCTTATCCTTTGGTTCGGGAAGCGGGGTGAGGACGCGTGTTGGCGTGAGGGACGGTTATCACAGGGGACATTTCCCCTCGAGCGCCGTCGATTTTGCATCGCACGCCTTAGTTTTGCGACCGTTTTCCAGAACAAGTGAGCTATAATTGCTGTTAATAACTGATGGTAGTACTTTTCCACTACATGAAATTTAATTTACGACCTGGTGATGATGTAATCCATCGAAACCAGTGGAAAAGTGCTGCTATCAGTTATTGATTATGTTCCACATCACGCCTGAAAGTACATGTAAGATGTCCACGTTTCATCGCCCGTAGCAATGTGGCAAGGCAAGTGATCTCCGTCCTACCGATAGCGGCACAAAAAATGCTGGTTTGTGCAAGTCTTTGGGTGGTCAGTAAGCATTTTATGCACCTGATGATTCTTTCACTCGCGAATCACAACACGCACTTCGTAACTGGCGGGAGGAGCAACTTCCGCGAACGTTGTAAGCTCTGCATTGGTCTCCGACTGACAAACCGCAGCCGAATCCAAACAAAAACTAAACTGCTAAACTGCTAAAAAAATACTGATGCTACGATTTTGTTTTTATATCAATCCATTGATAGAAAAGGCAGACTGAACAGAAGTAAGAGTATCTTTATATCCATCCATGAAGGACCAAAATGCATCAAACTAAATGTCAAAGGCGAGCAGTCAAGTAATGCATTTACTAATGAATATTTGGATTATAAGAATTCGTCAAGCAAAAACATGGATGTTGTTCGTGCTACCCAACATGAGGAAACTTTAAATATTGAAAAAAATATTGAATTTTTCAGAGTATGGAAAAATCAAAGAGTTGTTGAAGTAGGAGGGAATATTTTTCGCATCAATTCACTTGGAATGGATTTCCTCTCGAGCAGTGAAGAGTGAGCAGAGAGACTCATGTTCTGTCAATGAAAGAGAAAATGCACGCTTTTAATTTTCAATTTCAAAATTTAGTGATTCCAAAAAAAACAGCCTTAGCAGAAATATTGGGAGCGAGCATACACTCGTATATGTGGTTGAGTAGCTTCAGGCGTGATGTGGTGTAAGTCGAACATCATGAATAATAGATGGTAGCACTTTCCATCTGATAGAATTTATTTTAAGACCGGGTTTCGATATTTTACATCATCATCAGGTAACAAAATTAAGTCCTGTTCCGTCTTATATATTTAAGACTCCGGAAGGCGGGGAGTGGATGTGGTAGGGAAGGTGGGGAGGGGGGGAGGGAGAGAGGGGGGAGAGAGAGAGGGGGGAGGGAAAGGAAAGGCGGAGCAGGGGGGAGAGAAGGGAGACGTAATTCATTGTTGGCCACCATAGACGGGTGACCACTTCTGTCATCGTCATGGGCATTTATGTACCCTCTTAAACGAAAGACAACACTGACGCACAACTCTCGCCGTCTCTCATCGCATTTGGTTCAAAACAGAACGTACACTTCACAAAGATGAATGCCGGCAGCTTTGAAGTTTTTTATATCAGTAAAAACCTTATCACTGAATGGAATTTACATTTGTCGGCAATTATTACATTAATTCTCTATATTGTAAACAAACGACAATCTGCGCGACCTTCCAACCACTGTAGTTCGAGGCGCACTGACCTATAACTGGGCGCGTCAATACAGCGACCATTCGGCTCCCTCCACTACTCCTAACGCCTCACGAAATCGGAGGTTACCTTCTGGACAGCCTTAGTACTAGGAAATGTGTGGGACAACTCCGTGAAAATGGATCCTAAGAATATGTCATATCATGAGTCATATTCCTATTATTTCAGTGGAAATAAATTTTTCACACAAATTCTTCCAACCCAAATTTCTGTAAAAATTATACCCTAGGCCACAAATATTGACAAATAAATTTATAAAGAATGCATTCATCAAGTTAAATGCAAGGCAATTTGTTCAAATTTTTTAATAGACTAAAAGTGTTGGATGAAAGACAAAGGAATATGCATACCCTGCGTTTTGGCTTATTTTCGTCAGTTAATGTATAAATAAATTTAGTGATCTCGAAACCGGAAATATTTTGTATGATATGAAGAATGGGGAATATTAATTGAATGCAAAAAATATTAGGTAGGTGGATTAATTTTTATCTTCTCCAAATGTTATCGGATGGAGAAGAAGGAAAGAAATGATAGCGCTGGAATAAGGGAGAAAGAAAGAGCGCTACCAAGTATTTGCCTGACCAAGACTGAATCCTAGTGAAAGGATGTTGTATCTAAGTTAGTACTCCTGTCACCAAAATTCTCCTATTTCGCAGTGTAACTGAAGAGCTGATGTCTTGCCCAGTATATGTAGGGCTGTTATTTTATAACATCCACCTCTTTAACACTCATTGACTTGAGATGAACGTACTTTTGATCTCAGATTATCATTGATTGCAACCATAATTCGTGTTTAATGATTGAATATGGGTTTGAACAAATTTTAACAACGTAGGCATCGTACATTTATGTATTTTCCTTTTGAAACCATGAACGTGTCACACCAAAGAATGCTCGTATGATCTAATCAACACGGGGAAATGGTGTTTCGCTCGGTATTCGCTTCGGTTAATTTGTTCGTTTGATCGGATAGCACTCCTGCGGCCACAATGAAAATAAATAAAAAAGTAAATTGTGACGCAGATACTGATGATACCATTCTTGGGTGCTCTCTGGGGGCCAATCACAAATTCAAGTGGCGGCGATCACGCCTTCAGTGAGTTTCAAAGCGAACAAGCTTAATTTCGTCTAGATTCAGGGACAGGTTGTATCTAAATACCTTGAAATTGGTTCTTTGGGTGAATGCCAGTGAAGGATACTCTGCACCAAAGTTGTGCCAGATCATTTCTATTGCTTTTATACTTTCGATAAACGAATATTAATTGAGGGACATAAGGAACCCTGTAAATGTAATTTTTCGGCGCAGGACGCAATTGATAGTTTACAAAAGAAAACTGAATTACAACGTGAAAACTCATTTTACATGTACTTAATGTTCATGTTAATGCTTCGACGTAATTTGTTGGGCAACTTTAGCAATTAACATTAGACCGATTGATAGCATACCAGTGTGTAAATGCGCGGGTTAAGAATTACCATTCTTTCACAAAAATCTAATCATTATTTAATTTTATGCATTCATAAATAATGTAACTATTATGTACCATAACAACTTAATGTAAATTAGTCTTTGCGACGATGTAATCTAAATGCATATGCACCCTTGAAATTGTTTCAACACACTGGCTTTCCCAAATTCAATATATAATACATCAAGTAAATATGTTCTGTAAGAACGCTTATTTTTTTAGCAGTTTTCAGTTTTTGTCTTCACAATATTATTATCATTATAAAGTAATCTACCGGTTAAGGTAGGTTTATGGATGGACACAACTAGCAAATAGTTATAAGAAATGAATAGTTGCCATCATAAAAATAACTAATGCTGGCTGCATAAATAATTTATGTTAAACCGGGAGGCAATTCTGATTTCGGAGTCTGTCTTCATTTTTTACGGATAACCTCTTAATATTTAAGCTTCAAGGCTTCAATATATTAAACATTAGGCCAAATGAGATAATCTAAAATGTCAGTAAAGAAATTTCGTCTGGTGATACTTTCTCAAAGCCTTGAGCAAATTCAAATTTTCTTTTAATTATTTCGTCAGAGGTGTCCGTTTTCAAAATGTTTTGACACGTTTTTGCATCAAAATTTTGCATTTAAAGTGGTTTTCCGCGCTTCATTTTATATTTATGATTATTAAATTTATTAATATCCTCTTCAAGGTTCATTGAATATGTAAGGATTAATCTCGATTTTAGTGGCATTCTCAGTAATCAATTTTTGATTTATCCCTCCGCCGCACTGATGTGACGAAATGCCACCTCAGTTGTTTCATCAATTCTTTGCATAGTGAAGTGCAGCGGAAATATTTTCCATAGGGAGAAAGTTGTTTTAAAATTTCGATTTTTTCCTCGAAGATTAATTCATATGCAAAGCCATTGATTGGCTTGAAAGCGCAGGCTTAGAATTGGAAAGATAAATTGTACATTTGAATAAATTGATCGATACAGTTCTGCTTTAAAATTTAGGAGTATGATAGGACAAGGCTCTTGCGTCTCCTCAGGAGAGATTGATACGTGAGCTCTTGGCTATGAAACACCAAAAAAAAGGGTGTGCATTAATTGGGAAATTTAATCGTTTTTTGATTTTGGGAACACCTACGACCGTCTCATGATGCAAGTTTTGTTCCCCTCCTGTGGGGTTTTAATTTATGGGAAAAAGGAAGAGTAACATGTTTTCTACCGTTGAATTTTCCCAAGGATCGCGTCTCACGTCCTGCACACTGCTGCCAAGGCAGAGAAGGGCGTGGTGGTGTTCCACCTCGGAACATCCGAATGGGGCCCCTCCTTCACCGGGATAGAGAGACCTCTGGCTGGAGGGGAGAGTCTCGGCCGAGTCGGCAAATGACCGTCCCCTCCCCTCACCAAAGGGGGCCACGGCGAGTAAATCTAGTTTAACGTAGGCCCTGCAGGGAGGTGCTCTTGCTTTTGCCAAGCGTGGGTTGCGGAATTCGGTGACGCATACGTCCAAAATTTCTGAAGGTTCAAGTGATGGTCTCTAATCATATAGAATTTTAGGGTAAATTAAAAATGTGCCAAAAAGGGTCTGATTTCATATTTCACTGTTTTCCTTGGGTTTCACATGTGTAACCTCTCACGTGGAACTAAAATTTCAATTTACTTGTTTCAATAATAAAATAAACGATTACTCATAGATTTAGCTTCCTCATCAGCACTATAATTTGTATATTGGTTAAGAAGGAGCCCGGATTTCCCGGTTGAGCCAATCTTGACACTGCCAACAAGAATTGACTCGAGTTCAGTATCATTGTTTCGGGGATTGAATATCCTCACTTGTTGCCACGAAATGAAATATAATTTTATCTTTAAAATTTGGAAGCACGTCATGAAGACATGCGAATGCTAGGGTACTGCTCCTTAAGATGTGGGTTCTCATGGTAGCAGCTCATGAGTGTAAAGGATTGAAAGAACTAACGCTGTAAGTATAAACTCATATTGCAGGACAATGGTGAGCGCTTAATGCGTTCATCGTATAGTTTATAAACATATCTTGCGCATATTGTCAGTCCAAAGGCAATTTGGAGATGAATTGAATGGAGAGAACTTGTTTCATCGAATACCAGTCTGCTAAAGACGGTGAATAAGAGGGACCTTGGTCAGTGAATTTAGGGGTAACCTGTCATAAGCATCACGAAATAAAACCGGATTGGGGAAAAAAATTAGTGTTGCAAGTAGACTTCTGTGCATATTAAGACATTTTGAGGCGACTTATTGTTTCATATTCAAATGCTTATCCGCATGCAGGAAGATATAAACAGGTATTTGAAATGAACAGTGTATGTTAACTAAGTTTTTAATACTAGATTTGTGTAAAAACATCGGGAAAAAATTTTTCCTGACGTGGCTGTACGTTGAAGCGCACTCAAACCGTCCAGACTCGATGGTGGGAAGTCTAACCTTCAACACGCGCCAAGCGCCAATCGTCTGCGACAGTTCGTTAAGGCTAGATCGTGTTTTTATTGGACCTTTGTCGGGTGACTCGGTGCAAAATGCAGCGAACGATTAAACAGCCTTAAGTAATAAAATTTTATGTTTTGACTGGAGAAATCGGGTACAAAGATGTTGGATAAGATTTGCCAAGTGTTCAAGGATGAAAGCATGTCATAAATTGAGCTTTTTTGTGCCACATGCTCTTCAAAGATGGCCGCCAGAGTGTGGAGGACGAGCCCCGCGCTGGACGCCCGTCGACATCAAGGACTCGAGGATTGTTGGGATTTTGTCGGGAAATCGGAGCGGACTTTGTTGATCTGAGGCCTGTCCTCTCATCGTGTCGGGTACCCCTAAATCGCTCCGGGGTTCACTATACTGCCGTGGCATCACAGTGTGTAGCGCGTAGGTTACACGAACACGTTTCTAGGGTTTAGCATAGTTGGAAGGCAAGAGCGCGGGTCATATATTGGGATAAATAAAGTAGAATCCAGCGCTTTTTGTCACTTGAGATTAGGTTACGCCTCACAGATCCCAAAAATAACAGAACAAACAAAAACTTGCTTTAATACAACATACAACCCACGTAAAGTTAATAAAATTGGTGCCTCGAAGTACATAACAGATAGTAATTCGTGCAAATATAATACGTATACCTCTGTTAACCACGAATCGTCGCGAAACAGTTTTCTGAGCATACATAAAACCGTAAAAGAAAAAGTGATTGGTGAAATAAATATTATAACATTAAATTGCCGCAGCATTAGCAACAAAATATCGGATATTGATCACATCTTTGTAAGTACAAACGCAGACATAGTAGTTGGAACGGAGAGTTGGCTCACGGGAGACGTAGCAAACAACGAAGTTTTTCCAAGCGATTTCACAATTTACAGAAGGGACAGACCTAATAGTTTGGGTGGGGAAGTATTCATAGCTGTAAAGTCACATCTTAGTAGCCAAAGATACGAATGCGACGAAAATAGTATAGAAAGCGTTTGGTGTAACATAAAGGACTACAACGACGGAAGCCTATTCGTGTGCTCATTTTATAGACCTCCAGATTCTAATACAGATATTCTACACAAGCTCGACGACCAAATATCCTCTCTTAGTAACAAGCATAGCAACAGTATTATCATAATCGCTGGTGACACAAATCTAGTACGCTCAAACAAATCGCTGGTGACTGGGACAAGTACTGCGTAGGAAAATCTGCCAAAAAGAGAGAATCATGCCAAGAACTCCTTCATATGTTCACAAAGCACTCCTTAGAACAAATTGTTAAATCGCCCACACGGGGCCACAGAATACTTGATATCGTCGCGACTTCTACGCCCGAAAGTGTAACAAATATTGAAATAATGGACGGAATTAGTGACCATAAGGGAATTTTTGTAGAGTTAAAAACTAGGTTTGTGAAAATTAACAAAGAAAAGCGTAAAATATACCTATTCAACAAGGCGAATTTTAACGGACTACGAGAATATTTGAAAAAATAATTGCCAGAATACAAGACAAAAACACTGACAACCGATACAGAGAACAGCTGGAGTTATTTCTAATATATTTTGCGCGAAGGAATGAAGACGTACGTCCCATCCAAACTTAAATGCGACAATAGGGAACCTAGATGGTACAACGGGGAAGTAAGATCGGCATTAAGAAGGCAAAGAAGGCTACGGTCAAATTTTCAAAATAGTTTAAAAAGTGACGATATTGTTTATGTGAATATATCAAAACAGAAACTTAAAGAATGTCTTAGTAAAACAAAAAGTATCATGCACACAGCCTTACTCTCTTTTAAATCTAAAATGGTAAGCGAATGTCTGGAGGAAAATCCAAAGTCATTCTGGTCCTCTGTTAGGAAAATACAGGGTAAACGTCCAACTGTACATTATTTAAAGACGGAAAACGGAGAAATTATTACAGACAGCGTGAAAAAAGCAAACATTTTAAACAAGTTTTTCCAGAGCTTCTACAATAAAGACACAAACCCACCAAACGATCCTCCACACCCACCCGAGGAACGCATGAGCGGCATAACACTGACCAAGGATGGAATAAAACCTCTACTACGTAGCATCGAACCAAACAAATCACCTGGTCCGGAAGAAATGCCTAAGAAATATTAAAGGAATTAGCCGAAGACATTGCCCCGTTTTTAGGAATTGTTTTCTATCAATCAAAACTCAGTTCCTCGCGACTGGAAGCTAGCCCATATAACTCCCATTTATAAAGGCGGGGATAGGGATAAACCAATCCAATTACCGACCCATTTCATTGACATCGATCTCTTGTAAAATATTAGAACACATTATTGTCAGTAACATAATGAGGTTTCTTGATAGTAGGAAAATACTAAGCCACAATTAGCACGGATTTTAGGAAGAGCAGATCTTGCTTTTGGTCTTTTCATTCACGACATACTTAGATCGGGAGAAAAAAACACACAAGTCGACGCAGTATTCCTAGATTTAAAAAAAAAGCCTTCGATAAAGTCCCACACAAAAAATTGTTACACAAACTTAGTTGCTATGGAATCAATGAGAAAATTATTAACTGGATTAGAGACTTCATGTCAAATCGCAAAAAAATAGTAGTCATCGATGTATTGTGCTTAAAGGAAAGAAATGTAACATCGGGCGTCCCCCAGGGAAGTGTAATAGGGCCTCTTCTATTGTTAATATACATTAATGACTTAAACGCACACGTTACTAGTAATCTCAGGTTATTTGCTGATGACACGGTGGTATACAAGGAAATAAAGAGCCAACTCGATCGCGAGCTACTCTCTAGAGACTTGGACACAATCTCGGATTGGTGCATGAAATGGGGATTAATACTTACACGTAATATAAACAAATGCGCAGTTTTGAAATTTTGGAACAAAGGAAGTGGCGAACAGGACATGAACTACGAAATAGAGGGTTCAGTACTAACTACGGCCAAACAAGTCAAATATTTGGGGGTAGTTCTAACACCTGAAAGAAACTGGAATTCGTTAAACGGGTGGTGGGGAAATGTAATGAGAAAGTTAAAGAGAGGTGTTATTTTGCTCTAGTTAAACCACATTTAGAATATGCTGCAATTATTTGGGATCCTTGGGAGAAAATCTGGCAAAAAGAACTCTATAAAGTCCGGAGAAAATCCGCCAGATTCGTGAAAAATATACATGACAAGAACACAAGTGTAACAGGTCTTTCAGAGGATTTAGGCTGGGAGCTACTTGAAATACGAAGGAAACAAGCGAGAATTTTAGCGAGATTCAGAACCAGCGAGTTTAACTATGACACAAAAGAAATTTTAATGGCCCTACACTACTTACAGGTAGGTAGATGAGACCACAAAGATAAAATAAGGGAGATAGATTCCAATACAGATAGATTCAAATACTCATTCTTCCCCATAACAATCAGAAATCATAATAGTAAGAATCCGAAGTCCGTTTAGAAATATTAAAAACATATAAGTTACATGTCGGAACAAAATTAAAAATTCAAAGATTGTGCATGTGTATGTTTGTTGGTACGAGGTGTGTTCATAAAGTAAAGCCCGTTTGGTCACAGGAAAAAATATACTCATATGAAACACATTTTATTGGCACTTTTAGTTAGCTACAAACCTACTTCACTTAAATACATAATCGCCGTTCACTTCTAAGCATTTTTCGAACCGCTGCACCAGCTTCTTTAACCCCTCTGCATAGAAACTCGCCGCCTGAGAGTTGAACCAATCGACAACGCCATTCTTGAGTTCCTCTTCGGTTTCGAAACGTTGTCCACCAAACCACTGTTTCAAGTGCAAGAAGAGGAAGTAGTCGCTGGGTGTAAGGTCAGGACTGTACGGTGGGTGGTTTAAAGAGTTCCCAACGACCCAAAAACTCTCGTCCACTGGACATTCTTTGCTCTTTGTGGTCGGTGAGCATTTTCGGTACCCACCTTGCACGCAATGTGTGGTATCCGAGGTTTTCCGTAACAATATTGTAGACAGTAGTGCGTCCAAGTAGAGGAAATTATTCAGCCAGGCCATTAATTGTCAATCGACGATCACATCGCAGTTTTTGTTCCACTTGCGAAACAATTTCATCGGTCAGAATACTGGGCCTACCACTTCGCTCTTCGTCATGGACATTTGTTCGTCCATTTTTAAAATCACAGCACCATTGTCTAATCTTTCCTTCACTTATAACTGTAGGTTTATAAACTAGGCATAATTCCCGATGAATTGCAGCAGCCGACAATCCTTTTGCATACAAGAACCGTATGACAGAACGCACTTCACAGCTGGTGGGATCAGCGATTGTCGCGGACATTGTTGTTTCCATGCACGGACAAGCAAACGACTTCTGAAACAAAACAAATGCTTCTATAGCTTCTCAATGAATTAGTAGATGGCGCTACAGGAGCAAAACTGTGTTCTGAAGCGCCAATATTTAAGTATAAGCAAACGGTACTTACTTTAAGAATACGCCTCGTAGTTTGTGGGTTTGCATGTGTGTGGGGCGAAAGGGTTCGGGCATGAATATTTACCATGTTTGGTTTGTGGGCTAAAAATTTGTGGCTTCTGCATGCGGTTTTTTTCCCCTAATTTACGGGTAGTGTCCTAACACCCCCCGCCACACGCCCTTGCGGCAGCTTGCGGGGTATTGAGTAGATGTAGATGAAGGCCTGACGACAGTGTGCAACGCGTGCGTGAAGTGCTTGATTCAGACCGTTATCGGTTTAGTGTGCGCATGATTGCTATGATCGTTTATTGACATTTTACTCGTAAGATGACATTGCGCACCATTATAACTGAAAATTTAGCGATGAGAAAGATTTGCGCCAAACTTGTTCCGAAAGTCTTTGGACGAACGACCAAGAGCAGAGTCGAGTGTCTGCTTGCGAAGACCTGCAACGGCACCGCGACAATTCCCCAAGCTCGTAAAAGTCCCTAATTGGCACCAGAAGACTATTTCCTATCCTCAAAAGCGAAATCCTCTCTCAAAGGACACCACCATGTGACCCTTAAAGATTACACGGGAGACGTTTCCTGATACGATTCATACGAACTTTGTACATCACGAGTAGAATTATAAACGAAATATTAGAACGATGTGATTACGATATTAGAACGATGTGAAACAAACATTGATATTTTCCCTTTCTTGAAATAACTTGAAAATGGTGCAGCAATTCTACTCGGTCGATATAGGTAGACTTATCAAAGATTTCTGTATTGCGAGCATTTTTATCGCGCTGGTAAAAAAAGCCATCCGCGAAGATATTTAATTTTATACACTTTTCTAGAATAAAATATCAAGATTGGCCAGCTCGCATCGGAAGCCACAGAGCGCGAAATCTCTCTTCCTTGCCAATGCACTTGTCAACAAATGCGTATATATCCTTAAACCCCCTTCCTGCCCTTTAACATTTCCATGCGCTGTTGTCAGGGTGTTGGGGAAAAAATGAACAAAAATGCAAGATTTCTATGCTAATATTTATCTCTTTCTTCGTCCCTTCTTTCTTCGGCTCCATTGTTTCTTACTCTACCAACCCTTACTCTCCTAGCCTACATCTACTCTAAAATAGATATGCCGATGAATTTAGCCTAATTTATAATTTGAATGTATTAACAAATATATTTTTAAAAATGTTTCTAGTGTTATAATCGAAATAGAAAAATTTAAATCATGGGAAATTTAATATATTTCTTGAGTTATGATATGCGAATATACTACCTTGATCAAAAAGTTCCCGGAATAACCACCGTGTGGCGCTCCCATCGTTCCGATTTGAGTTCTGTTTTTTTGTTATATTGGTACATCTGTTGTTGATATTCCCTTTAAATGTTAGTGTCATAACTTGACATTTGCAAAAGTTACGTAGCCAAGAGTACATCTATCTCTGTGTGTGTTGGCGATTTTTTACAATTGCAGAAATGGATTTAAATATGCAACAACGAACTTGTATTAAATTTTGCGTAAAAAACGGATTTAGTGGCGCACGGACGTTGGAAATGTTGGAAAAGTGTTTCGGCAACGATTCTCTAAAAAAAACGGTCGTTTACCAGTGGCACGAGCGGTTCAGAAGTGGTCGTGAGTCAATCGAAGATGATGAACGCAGTGGCAGACCATCCACAACGAAAGTCGGTGAAAAAATTGATAAAGTAAAAGAAATCTTGGTCAATAACCGCATATTAACCATCAGAGAAATAGCGGAGAACTTGAACATTGCCTATGGATCCGCCCAAGACATTGTGGTTAATGATTTGGGTTTCCGTCGTGTAGCAGCAAAGTTGGTGCCAAAAGACCTCAATTTCATGCAAAAAAGAGACCGTGTTGACGTCGCAAAAGACATGATTTGCGAGGCTGAATCCGATCCCACATTCATCAAAAGGATCATTACTGGAGACGAGACGTGGGTTTATGAGTACGACACGCAATCCAGACATCAGGCAAGTGAATGGCCTTCACCAAATGAGCCGAGACCAAAAAAACCACGTCGTTTTCAGTCAAAAAAGAAGGCAATGCTGACGGTTTTCATGGATTACAACGGTGTAGTGCATCATGAATTTTTGCCAGAAGGCCAGACAGTAAACAAAGAGTATTATTTGGGCGTTATGAGACGTTTGCTTGAAGCAATTCGCCGAAAGAGACCAGAAATCGTCGCACAGTGCGTCGAGACCGTCGCACAGTGCTATCATTATTCGTAATTTTTTGACGAAAAATGCAACAAATACCATCCAACAGCCACCGAATTCACCTGATTTGGCTCCCTGTGACTTCTTTCTGTTCAATCGAGTTAAAAAACCATTACGGGGAACGCGTTTTAGCAGCCGAGAGGAAGTAATGGAAAAATCGCAGGAAGCACTGATGGACATACCGAAAACCGAATATAAAAAATGTTTCGAGGATTGGATCAAGCGCTGGCATAAGTGTGTTGCAATCGATGGGGATTACTTTGAAGGGGACAATATAGATTTAGATGAATAAACTTGTATTTTTAATTTCCTGAATAAATTCCGGGAACTTTTTGATCAAAGTAGTAATGTCAATAAATTTTTAATTTCAATGAATTATGGTGTTGCCAAATTGACAGACGTCTGCCGATCCCAAGGAAACAAGCTGTTGGTAATTTCGACAGGAGAAAGCGGAATAGCAGATCGCAGTAAATATTGCGTATTTATTAAAATACCAGAACAAACCAATGGCCTATGCCACGTATTAAAATATAAAAAATATTGGTAAAGATTAATGACTTATTAACTTATTTTTAGATGTCCATTGCGGACAAACCGTAAAGATAGATTAGATTAGGGGATCGGGATGGTGCGGAGGCTATCGTACAGGCTTCACCCTGCGAAGGCCCGGGTTCAAATCCTGGAGACAACAAATATTTTCAGTGGTATCCCGATCTCTACTCGGGGTGCTTTGTGGAGAGCACTTTGAGTGAGTACGACGTCCGTCGGATGAGACGTTAAACTGCGGACCCCTTTGCGCCTTTTGACAAGAGTGGGCTAATGTCGACGCCGGGTTTCTCTCCACCCTTCCTTTCCTGTCCATCCCTAATGGCGCAACTGACCTGAGCTGTCGGTCGCCTCCCCAACGAAACTGAACTAGATTAGATTAGTTATTTTGTTGATTGAAAAACATAATGTGAGGAGAATTGGAATTTGCATATTCTATAAATATTACACTTGAATGAATGAATGAATATTACACTTAGAGTTATCCCTAAACTGTCGATAAATATTTATTGGATTAGATTTCCTTTTTCCCAAGATGAGTTGCTAAAATATGGTTGTTGTCAAAACTACTTCTTTGAGGGAACGCGGAGATAATTATTACATTGCTGCGTCTGCTTTTTTATAATATTTGACGCAACAAAAATATAACTAAATGAAATAGGACTATTAGGTATTTTCCATAGAACTTGTATGTCAAACTAGTTTCAATCCATTACCGTCATCCTCAGGTAAACCTGGTATAAACGCATAAAAACACTTTTTTGCGTTTTAACTAATTGTACCAAACAAGAGGTTTTGTGAAAATACCTAATATTCTTGTTGGATCAAAAATTAATTTGTTAATAGACAAGCCTAATACAATCGAATGAGAACTATGCCTAAAAAGTCTGTCCCAAAATGAATGGAATGCGTCGTTTTAAAAAATATTTGTTGCCAGAATCGATAAATTCACTCAAAAGTCTTCGAAGTGGCACCCTTGTGCGTCCACTGGCCGCTGCCAGCGGGTTGTCCACGCCTCGTTCGCCCTCTGGAAAGTGGCGTTTAGAATTCGGCTAAGCTCCCTCGTCACGGCCTCTTGTAACGCTTCCACCGAGCTATGGTGGCGTCCTATCAGCACTGATTTCAGGCGGAAGAAGAAGATGTCTGGTTTGGCATTGTCTAAAAAATTTGGATTCTGTCTCATATTGTTAAGAAGCTCTAGGCATATCCGAGTGCGAGCTTCCTTTTGTTCGTCCGAGAGCACTCGCGGTACCAACTACGCACTCACCTTTCTTATGCCCACGTTTTCGGGCACAAGTCGATGCACATTACCAATGGGGATGCCTAGTTCACTAAAAATCACCACCATCAGCATTTAAATCCTAGGATTGGTTTGCTGCAGCCCATATCTTTCCGTTCTACTATATTTAAATGTAAGGACAGGCTGCATATTCTAGGGATAATAATAATGTGGTGGTTTCCCGTTGGCTTCCACATCGCGGCACTGCGTCCGATACCGTGAACTTCACTCTCGCCTGCAGCTGTGGCAGCTGATGCCCGGCCGACGAGTGCCTAATAGTAAAACTGCTGCCCTTAACCATGGGTTCAAGGTTGCTTTGTTTAGTGTCTATTTTTCGCGTTGCCTAGTTCCGAAATATTATTATTGTATTTTTTCTGTCAATGTGTTGCTGCCTCATTCCGAAAAACCATTAGAAAATATTTTCCCGTTCACGGGAATCGCACCAGCGACCTTCGGCTCCGTAGGCAGACATGCTACCTCTGGTCTATCCCCTACCCCATTAGAAATTATGTGAACACTTAATCTGCGATCCCTGTCCAATAAAGTTTTCACTCTTGCAAGACTTTCATAACTTTTTGCGGTTGAAGGGCTTCATTCACGTTCGGCATCTTCAAAATCCACTCTACCCTCCCGAAACAACCTGCGCCAATCAAAAACACCCGACCTACACATCACCATATGCTGCTTTGAGCACATGATGAGTCTCTTTCCCATTTTTTTCCAGTTCCATGCAAACTTTAATGGCGTAGCGCAGCTCCAATTCCCGGTTCACGACGAAGTGGAACGAGGTCACGTTATAGAGGTTTTACAAACGAACGAGCAGAACTCCAGAAAGGCTGGGGTCTAACTGCCATCGTTTTCTGAGACTCCCCTCCCTCGATCCCTCCCAGAGAAACCACTGCTCGCCTGTCCGTCCGTCTATCCGGGAAAAAATAAGTCATACATCTTTTTGGGCGAATACCCTCAAGTGTGAACGCGTTACATGAGTATGTACACTAATATGGGCATAAATTGACTCATTCCAACACTATGCGTCAAATTGACGGCGGCAGTACTACGGAAACTGAATATCAAGAGGTCCAAGTCCCATCGAATGTCAGGCACGCCCCTGCTCGTCGCCGCACCCGTCCGCGTCCTCCGGCTGCCCGCTTCCACCCCTTAGCTGCCTTTTCATTTCCACGGGCTTGCGGAGGGCGTAGGGATCGAGGGGGTGCCACCGGTGTCGGGAGGCTTATTAAATTCGCCCCTCTCCCCACCCTCCCCTCCCCCCAGTGCTGGAGGGAAGGAGAGGGGCGACCGATCTCTGGCCGCAGGCTTTATCTTCAGGGTCGTGTTGTTCATTAAATGGTTTCTAAGGGTAAATTATTAAAATATGTTAAATAATGCTATCTGGTTTGAGTTCCTCAGCTTTGAAAATTACTGCACTTATCGGAGAATGATAACGAAGAAAATGGGTTTCAAGTGAGATTCTTTATACTTGTGAAAACACGCTGCAAAAATGAAATAAGTGTGCCAAGGATATTGCGGAAAGAGAAATACTAGGAATTCAATGGAGTACGGTCATTGTGATGTGCCTTTCATGATAAATGTGTGTTGCTTGGATTGTATGCTGGTGAAAAATAATGGCAAGAGTACTTATCTGATGAAGTCAATGGTTTGTAATATGAGCATCGAGAGAAGTTACGGAAGAATAGATTTATTTCAGATATTGCAGCAATGCCTAAAAATTTTTACAAGTATATCCCTTGAGAGTCGTCACTCTTTTGCCCTTGTGGCTTTTCCACGACTGGAAGACTCGCTGGTAGGCGGATTCCGGAATGCCCTTGAAGTAACGCGTGCAAGCGTCTTAGAAGGCACTTTGCTCGTTCCCATTGTGGTGTCCTTTGGGGTAGAATTTCACATTTATAGGAAATAGTCTGCTGGTGCCAAGTGGAGACTGTTAGGGAGTCGTCGCGATGCCGTTGCAGAAGGTCTTTGAATGCATGCATGTACAATAGACTTTCCTATTTTGGTCGTCCTTCTAGACCTTGGAATTGATTTAAGCACAGATCTCTCGCATCGCCAAAATGTCATTATCTTATAAATGCCAATACGATATGCGATCATGCGCTCACTTAACTGATTGTCTGCACTCAACACTTCACGCACACATAGGAAAAAATAGTTAGTGATACTTTTTTACAAGCCTTGTACTCAAAGAGTAGACGGAATAATGTGTAATTAAACGTACATTAGTTCAACTGTTCTATTTCTTGGGTGGTAATGTGAAAGGAATGGGTGACCTGAGAAAGAAGTATAGCGTTGAGAAAAGATGTGTATGCAAGAGGGGAATCGACGCCGAAGTGCAGAGTGAGAAAGAGATTGGATAAGAAATTTTGAAGGATCATCTACCTTGCCGAGAGATCTGATCTTTAGGATAAGAGCCTGAGTGTTGACTCGAGGCTAAGAATGTAAGTTTGGTGAAGAGTTGAGAATACGATATGGGCTCCGTTAGACTGGCAAGGAAATGTAGCGCCTTCGTGGCAGCATGCTTGGGGAAATCCGATGCATGCAGAAGAGTGAGTGAATGAAAATCGGTGTGGGACATTAAGCGGAGAACATGAGGAAAAATGGGGACGAGGAAGGAAGGAAACAAAACTTTTGATCAACATAATGGGAGTTAAATTATGAAAAAGAGAATAGATGAAAATTCACAATGGGTGTACAGTTGCCTGATGTACGTGTAATTTGTAATTCATTCCGATTTATTTTAGAGCGCTTATAATATTTCACCCGCTCATCCTTCCTAACTACCACCCGAACGTCTAGGCTTCCGCTTTCTTAACTGCCAAGCTTTGCGAATTCGTTTTCAATAGGCATTGCATCACAACCAATCCTTTAATCTAAAAATCGTTTCAATGTAGCTTCAAATCCTTCCCCCTCGTATTCAGTCACTATAATCGTATTAAAGGCAGATGAAGGATTATTATTTAGCTTTTTCAATCCTTCTGACATCCGGGCGTAAACCTCTTTTATTGGCTAACAGCTTCTCCTGATTCCTCAGCTAATCATAGTGTGGGTAGACTCGATTAAATACTTGGGCGTTACTCTCACTCACCCTCTCTCCTGAGTGAAATACATACGGGGGATATTATTTTATTTAATCATACACCCTGAAAGTTACCGCTAGGGTGTGTGGCAGGGGGTCAATACACAGCAGAATAATGTTACCCTAAAATGACCCTACCGCGTCGAACAATATTATTATAATCCCCTATCGTTCGTGTAAACAATGACATATTAAATCTGTCTCTTCTACAGTCTCTCTAAGTTTGTTAACATGATCTCTCCTACCGTAGTGCGATGGAGATACTAATACATTTTAAACATCACTACTAAAGATACCTTTCCAATGTATGCAAAAGATTTCGTCTTTTTAGCAGTGATGTTGAAAATATTAATATTTTTTTAGTGCCATTGCGGGTCGCGGTGGTCTAGTGGGTAGAGCGTTGGACTACGCTCCTGACCGGAGGGTCCCGGGTTCGATTCTCGGGAAAGGCACTCTGGGCACCTGCAGCTCCACCCAAGCTAGTTGATTTTTCGGGTACCAGATCTTCCTGGGAAACCATAACCAGCACAGGGAAAGGAACTGGCCCCCCTACCCTGATGTGTGAGTATTCACACGCCGTCGGGCTTGGTACATGGGTGAGCTCTACCTACCTCTATCATCAACCGACCTTCGGTTGATTACTGTGTTTATGGTTTTTTTTTATTAGTCCCATTATACTACGGTGAACCCAAAAGTGAATTCTATGGTGAAAATAAGAATTGCTTTCATTTTTTTATATTTATTCATCAAAAATAACTTCAAGTATTTACCATGTTAACAGGAATTCTCAACTAGAGATTAATGCCTTATCAAATTAAATGAAACCCCTGAAAAAATTGAATCCCGCATATTCGTCCGAAAGGAATTTTAAAGAGGACCATATACCGACAAAGATTTTTTGGTGGTAAAAGTATATCATGTAGTATGGGTGGGAGGAGAAAGGAGTCAATTCTACACTAATTTTTTATTCAGTTTCCATAAATTTCAGAGTGATTTTGAGAATCTGGGCTGCAATTTTTTTAGATAAACTTTCGATAGCCTATCGTCAATGTCTATTCGTCGGACTGATGAAGAGAGTCGTCCTCTGCTGGAGAATGGCAATACTCGGGGATAACTATGAACGAGCTGGATATTGAGGAACCTCTTGTCGTGGGCCGCTGGCAATTTCCCCGGATGTGTCCTGAAAGATTCGCCGCCTGTGTAAAAGCTGTACTCGTAAAATACATTGAAATCCACCTACGAGATCAAATGCATGAAAACATTAGCGAGTTAAAAATATAGTTGTGCTTGTATATAATTGAAGGAAAGTGGTGCATACACTAGAGAAAGGATACATTTTCAAATGTGAAGAAATGTCCTGCGCATCGTCCTAAGTACTAGATAGGACAAGGAGGAGATTCAAGGTAAGGTCAGACCAAAGAGAATCAACGAATCGCCTTAGCACTTTCCTGCGAAGGACACTTTACTTAGGGTTTAAAGTTGCTGCTTTCCGACATGTCACATGCAAAACTCTTGGTATTTCGTATTATTCACTCCCTTCGGCTGGCGTCCATGTCATGCATTCGAAAAGAATTTCACTCTATATGCAGTACGATAATGAAGCGCACGTTAACTTGGCCGTATCAGGTGGTGACTTGCTCAGGATGATTAGGCCGTCCCGGGTCATACTATTCTCCCAGCGTACTAGCTATCAGGAAATGCCAATTACTAATGTTGGAGATAGTCGAAACGTTGAATTTCAACTGATATGATCATATATATATATATATATATATATATATATATATATATATATATATATATATATATATATATATATATATATACACACACTTGTCAGTTTATCTTTTTTAATGTAACTCAATTTTTTCTGCGTCGTACCGAACAACGTAATCATTGCTAAAAGTTAATTTAAAATTTAGAAGTAGTTTAAACGTAAGTGATCACATCAATAGGTATAATCGTGAAAACTTGGGACCCCTTTGAAGTTATTTTCATTTCAATATTTAAGTTCGGAGCACGATTTGCTACAGTCCATCTTCCATTTTGAGATAAGGGCGCGACGGTTAAAAAAATCGCCAATGGGTCCTCATCGAGGAAACGCACTTGCGATTGATTAGGAGATAGCCTGTTTTACCGTCAACATCGTCGAAACCCACCGGGAAGTATGTTTTGGACAAACTATTCGCACCTCACACTAGGCATGTACATACATTGGTCATACCTAAGCACGATCCGTACGCGTGGGGTGTGCTCAGCCGAGATTGGATCGGCGACTGCGAGTCATTGCTTAGCACTTGCCAATATTTGTTCTCTACGGCGTGTGGTCCTTCCAATAAAAAAGCACCTCGCTAGGACGAAAACACAATATGATAAAAATAGCATTGAATTAACGGAAAAAGCTGGGCACATATCAAAAGATGGATTCTTTTGCCGGAAAATAATTTCACTCAAATCAGCCGACAGCTGATTTCTCCCAATTTGACTTTTGATTGTTTTCCTGGCTGGTTACGAATTTTTTTAGATTTTCATTTAATTTTCTGTCATCTTCATACTCTGTGAAGAAATGAAGGTGCTCTCTATTCCAATGTACAAATATTAAAAAAAGAAACTGGGCGATGGCCCTTTGTCTGGCTTCGTGTAGACTTTCCTCTGAAAGAAATAAATTAATCAGAATTAGAGATGACATCCGCGTCACCCTGCCGATTTGAGGCTTCTTTTAACTCGGAATAAACGTCCTTTTCTTTGTCCCTGAGTAGAAATCAATGTTGATTTCATTTAATGCAAACTGTAAGCGATCCGTAAAATCAGGATTGTTCCGATGAGAGAGACCAACGACATTTTTTGTAGTTGCCGTGTAGTTTCTTACCACTCCGATGCTCATTTCATTAAACTGGGAAATGATTTCATTGCTTTTATAGCAACGCCGAGGCTTGAACTGGACCTATTCAAGATAAAACTAATAGTTTCTGCACCCCAGGTAAATTAAAGTCTGTTCTCTAAAATCCAATTAAAAAAATGTTTTTAATTGGACTTAACAAAAAACGACAATAATCTCGAGTTTTTCCAGATACCAAAGGCCTAATTCAATCCCAATCCAAAAGATTAATTATATTATTTCGGAAAACGTGATAATTCACGAATTGTAGATGGTAATTAATATTGAATATCATATAGAAATGCGGAAAACTCAATTAGGTTTACACGGATGAAGCGGGTCACTGGAAAATATACGACAAAAAATTAAGTAATACAAAATAAGTGGAAAAGGCTATAAAGAATAAATTATGTGAGCGTCACGTGAATACAAAAGTATGATTTGATGAGGGGAACTGGCGGAAGGTTGAAATAATAGACGAGGTGAAAACATGGCACAAGGATTACTAAGAGAATGATGTTATGTGTCTAAAAGTTAAGTGATTGAAAGATAGCATTACATCACTCTCTGGAGGTATACAAACGTTTTTAATGTCGATGTTCGAGAAAGTCTTGTACAGGGTGGAATAGAAATCATCCAATAGATATTAGGTTTGTAGAAAAATTGTCGGTAACAGTTATTTCCTGATGCGTGGGTGAAGTGCTGAATTCAGACCATCGGTTATAAGTGTGCGCATGACCGCAGATCGTGTATTGGCATTTGTAAGATGACAGAGCACAGTCCATTATATCACTGAAAATTAGGCAACTGTGAAAGATCTGAACTGAACTCGTGTGGAATGTCATGACGGATGACCAAAACAGCAGAACCGAGTGCGTCTGCTTTCAAAGACCTACTGCGACGGCATCGCGACGATTCCCCAATACCCTTACAGTCCCGACTTGGCACCAGCAGACTATTTCCTATTCCCTATAAAAGTGAAATCCTCCCTCAAAGGACATCACCATTGGACCCTAAGCGCCGTCAAAGAAGCTTGCAGGCGTACCCTTCAGGACCTTCCGCTTACCAGGGAGCCTCGGAGTCGTGGAAAAGCCGCGGGCAAAAGTGTGTCGACGTACTTGGTGAACAGAAGATACCCTGTGAACAAAAGTTTGCTATCCTTGGTTTCGAAATGACAGACTAGAATTTTTATTTTTCTTTCAAAAATAATGTTTTGTAACAGGTTCCTTATTTATGAAACGTAAGATATTACTGGGAAATAGAGGTTATGCCATCTTTCTTGTTTCACTGAAATACGTTGCGTGTGCTTTAAACTATTATATTTGACCTAGAATAATGGGTGCAATATCAATGGACGTTCTAACCTTATTTCAAAAGATATACTGCGAATGATGGATAATTGAGAAAACAGAAATATATGTACTATAATGATTGTCTCAAAAGTAGTGGGACTGAGTCGACAAAAAAAAGTGTTGCCAAAATTGATAGATTCACCCAAAAGTCTTCGAAGTAGCACCCTTGTCCACCCACACACGTATACCAGTTCACCTTCTGGAAGACGACGCCCGGAGTACTACTAAGCTCCCTCGTTACGGCCCGTTGGTACACATTAATGAGGCTCGGCAAACGAACGATCCGCACTCCACAAAGACTGCGAACCACCTACTACTGGCCTCCAGCCTTTCCTGAGACTCCCCTCCCTCGAGCCCACCCAGAGAAACCGCCGTCCGTCCGTCCATCCGGGAAGAAATAATTCCTACTACCTTTGGGACAGACCTTGCAATGAGTGAAATGTCATTCATTCCTTCAGTGGGTATTATTTTTGAACCATTGTGGATTCTCTAGAATTGCGATGTTAATTGAAAGGGACTCTCTCTTAAGCAGCGATTAGAACGGGAAGCTATCCCATATGCACTATTCTCTTTGGACCAACAGCACGTTTCACGCTCACCTTTCGAAATTCCGTCGATACCATGATTCACGCCCAAAAGTGATTAGAAGGTTAAATATTGAACGTATCTTGCTCACCCAATAAGTGGAAACTCGCGGTTGTATCTACATGTTATTTCGGAATTCAGTATATGTAACTACCTACATAAGTTTGAAGATCACTACATTTATAAGGTCACAATCTAAGGTCTATCACGTCTATGGAATCCTGTATAAAATAATCTATCTGTGTGCCAAAAAGTTTCTACGCAAAACAATTAAATTCGATGATAATTCTTTGGTAAATTGATAATTAATAATTATATAATTTGTTAGCTTAGATGATATTCTAGCCTGATGTCAAATAATCATTGAAAACCTTATGAAGTTACCAATTTACTCATTAAATGTAAAAATTTAGGTCATGAAGTATCCTTTTTCGGAAACTATGCCATTCGTTAAAAGATTCATGGTGACCCTTCACACTCTGCGTCAACTAGATCTTGAACTTCCAATAAATGGTCATTAGCGGTTATACGTACCTACATGTGGTTGCGAGGCTCAGCACATGTTAGCCTGTTCGTCAAAATTCAGTCTCAAGATACCGTGATTGAACATATTTATGGTTCATTTAGTGTGATAAGTAGGACAAGTAATGCAAATGAATGAGGTTAGATTCTGCTCCGTCAATATGATTTCAATGACGTCTAGTTTTACTTTTCGACTTATTAATATTATTTTTCCATTTTACATGCAATCGAATCTGTTTATTCCCTTTTCCCTGACCTTTTGAAATTTTAGTGACGTTAGTCATTATTTCAAGGCTGGCGAAAACATTTTTTTTCAAATTAACGGATTGATTAAAACATATTAACAACTTAATTTGAAGAATCTCTACACAAGGAAGTATCGTAGTTATCCTCGCTGAAGTCAACGGCGTGCAAATGTGCAGAAGTCTCCGTCTGTCATCATTCTCTGCCGACCCGCAACTCACTCAGGATTTTCAGCGGAAGCCCTCTCCCCGTGTTTTTCATTTTCATCCCTCATTGTCACGCAATCAGTGTTTCCATTTTCTGTGACATCTGGTGATTGAGAATCACTTAGTTTTACAGGAGACTCAGAGTAATCGCCGCATTGCTTTCATCTACATCCATACAATGCCCCGCAAACCGCCGAAAAAGGCGTTTGGCGGGAGGTGTTAGGTCACCAACCATGCATGCGAAATCCCAATCATGTCGCCACTACACAAATATTAATTTTATCATGAACTTGAATAATGTTAATGATGCGTAAGAGAGCACTCAAAATTGTAGGTCTTTTTTTATGATAGAGAGTGGGCCACAGCGTGGGTCGCTAAATGCAGTCGCCAAAGCTTCGCATTTCGGAAAGAGATTCCAATAAGTTTCAAAGTAAGTTGATTCGTAGAATTTATTCTGCTGCTGCAAATGAATGCTATAACAGAATCAACGGAAAAACACATGGAAAACAAAACCAACGCGATAAAACAGGCGCAGCAATCTGTAAAGTGAGTCATGTTAGGGAAAAACCCTCTCTACACTCATGGTAAGCAAGTTAAACCAAAAATAAATGAAATACTGGTCGGGAAACGGATCAACACAATAATACTTAACCGTCCCAGTTTCAAAAACAAAAGAGCCGAGGTCGAAGATGCATTCCGAAATTTAGATTCAGACATAGTTTTGGGGACGGAGAGCTGCTTACGGTGGATGTTGCTGACGCTGAAGTTCTCCCTTTAGGTTACAGTATATACAGACAAGACCGGAGTAAAAGAAACTGGGGAGGAGAATTCATTGCCATTGAAACACTTTTAAAGCAATAGAAACACTGTATGCGAAAATTTGATGGCCAGATTGAGAGCATTTGGTGCACAATAGAGAGAATAACCAGAAAAGCACTCACGTATCACTCCCCTTTCACAGACCACCCGATTCTACATATAGTATTCTACCTGTATTTCAGATGCGATAGAGGCTTAAAATAACCAAATAACTCATTTAATTCGCAAGAACACGAAAAGCGATAATTATAGTTGGAGGGAATCGGGATGATGCGGAGGCCAATGTCCAGGCTTCCCACTGAGGGGGCCTGGGTTCAAATCCTCGAGACAACAAATACTATATATTTCGGTGTTATCCCGATCCCTACTTGAGGTGCCTTGTGGAGAGCACTTTGAGTGAGTACGACGTCCGTCGGATGGGACGTTAAACTTCGGACCTCTTGGCGCCTTTCGACAAGAGTAGGCTAATGCCGACGCCGGGTTTCTCTCCACCCTTCCTCCTTTCCCACCCATCACCAATGGCGCAAATAACCTTAGCTGTCGGTCGCCTCCCCAAAAAACTAAACTAACTTATTGTTGGGGGTGACTTCAATCTTCCTTCAATGGACTGGGACTGCTTCCCGTGTACATCCGTCACTTTCTTTTGAGTCTCAAGGTCGCGATTATGAAGGGATTTAGCGATCGTCGTCAAGTGCGAGGTGGCTGCATGCATAGATCCAAATCGTTGTGTAATTGTTGGGGATCCCTGATGGTGGGAAGAGGGGATTCGGGCATTTGTTTGTCGTGCCCCCAATTACCCTGCAAGCGGGCCGGGTGGGGCGCGAGTGGGTGGGGTCGGGAGCGTGTGGCAGGGGGAGTCTGGGGGCCCTGTGCGCGTGCTGTTCCCTGGGAAAGCGTGCCGGGCGAGGAGGGGAGGGCGGAGGGGTGGAGCGGGAGGGAGGGCCGGCCGGCGGGGCGGGAGCAGAGCCCAGTTCGCGACGGGTCTCGGAGCCGATCGCATCGCATCTCTCGGGGAGGAAGTGTTCGTTCGGGGGTGAAGCAACGCCGCTCCTACCGCCGCCACCTTCGCACAGGGGAAGGGCGAAATTATAGCCATCCGACCGGGCGAAATTTCGTCCCTCCGGTTTCTCCATTCAGGGTGCCCCGGAGGTGACGTAGTTCGGATCGAGGTTAAGAGAGCGCTCCCCACTCTCCCGTTTCGTCTGACCCCCGAGGAAGAATCGCTTAAGCCACCCATTTCTCCAAAAGAGATAACTTTTTTCTCCATTTTTTTCGGGTCGTAAGGTTAAAAATATTTCTTCCCCTCGATTTGTTTGCTCCGAGCGTCATATAACGTTGTGCTTTAAGGGTTTAATTTATCTCTGTGGTTTAAACCCGAATGGGCCACGGTGTGATAACTTTCTGTCTATTAACCTTTGAGTTTAACATTTCACTACTCGCGGAGAACTAAAGTTCGACCTCTCAACTTCTCCCTCCGTCTCCTTGTCCACGCGCTGTGCCTCCAAACCATCGGATAAGACTCGGCGAGAAAAGTTTTTTATCAAATGGTCACCAAAATATAGTCTCTTGTCTCTCCCTGTAAATTTCCTTGGAATTGAGTTTCTTATTTCTCTCAGCTCATGGTCATACGTACGCTACAGCAGGAACTCTGAGGGAAAAAAACTTTGAAAAAGGAGAAAAGGATACCTATTCAGGTGGAGGGAGCTCTTGGGAGAGTTTGTCTTGCTGAGGAAAAGTTAGTCCGTAATCTGAGTCCTCGGGGAAAAGGGAAAGAGAGTATTTCCCCGGGAGTCCGTTTTTTCGCTGCAGGCACATGAATTAAAAACGACTTACACATATAAAGACATCTGCACGTATATATACACACACACGCACATATATACATAAATATGTATACAAATGCGTTAAAAGGAATAAACGTTCTGCGAAGTCATCGCGAGAGAGTAGGAGTGATGCGAGGAGTAATGGGCAATCGTATTCAATTTGTTCGCGGCTAAAGGTTTTCGGCAACTTGAAGGGAACAATCCATCACCGATTGGCGCCCATTCTATTTAACTCGGACAAATGTGATGCCATTTGAGAACCTAGAGATTTTCTCCCCTTCTGCCTCGCTCTTTTGTCTTCCAATTCGACGGGAACACGCGCTTTTGATCACCTCCCAGAACTGGGCTCATGAGATCAGAGAGAGGAGTCTACGGACCCCTTGCTGCTCTCCCGTTGCAAGACGGCGATTCGCCAATTCATCCTATCAGAGTTTCCGTGCTCCCAAGGTCCGAGCGCTTCTCTCAAACCCTCCTCGGTTGTCTTCTTCTCTTTGGGTGTTGTTTAAGAGCCCCGACGGCCGCACCGTCTCCCTGGTAGCTCCCTTGAGGTGAACCAAGTGTGCGCTTTACCCCCGAGGCGTAGTGCTTTTGTGTGTTCGTGTGTATTCGCGAGCGTGCATGTGACCGAGTGGGATTGGCGCCCTTTGACAGCACACATGCCTACCCTTTGAAGGAGAAAAAGGGCGTTCTGCGCTTCCCTTGGCCCTCGCACGCACGCAACGCTGGCCACGATGCATTTGACTGAGCCTGGAGGACCCTTGGCGGAGGCGGATCCGAGCAGCGATCCCCGAGTGGCGGTGATAGGCCTCCTCGCCATCCTCGCCTAGTCTTCCCGGTGGCGGCCGAGAGTGGGGAAGAGAGAGAAAGAGGCACTGACCTCTCCTGAGCACCACCCGAGTGTTCACGAGGGGTCGCATTTCCGGAAGGTTGGACGCGAAACCGCAACGCTGGATCGGAAGACGAGCGTCGTTGCCGCCGGTAAGTGCAAGTGCTTCATCTTCCCTTCTGCATGATCCTACTTATAAAAAGTTTTTAATAGTATCATTATTATAAGTAGTACTTTGCCGATGAAGGTCGGTTTTCAATGGCAACTAGGACTAAACATTTCTGTACTTCTAAGATCCGGCTAACATGACTTTCATCGCCTCAAAACCATCCATTTCAAATTAATCACCCTTCAACTCCACGTACTAACTCCCTTCCTTCTTTTGATCGGTGTTAAATTAATAATAATCCTTCCTTCCTCAATATTCCTTATCGAAAGCATTAACCCCTCTGCGTCACCGCCTTCGATCATTCCATCACTATTCAAATTTACCTACCTTTACATTCTCAACTTCAAATTTATCGAAACAATCTATTCTCCAATACCATGCTTTAAATGTAACTAAAGATTGGTAAATGAGACTTTTCTTGCTAATATGTATAGAACTTATCGATTCCAAGGAATTGCTGGCAGACCACTGATTCCACCTCGAATGTCTTTCTCTCCTTCCCTATCCGCGACTTTAGTTTTCACGAATTCGTCGTCTTCTTTGAATGCCTGCTTTGCTCCGTCTCTGACTGGCGAACGAAATTTGTCGAACATTTTTCTTTATGTTCAAATTAATAGAAAGGGTGAAATAAAAGTGTAGAAGTCGGTACCATAAAATATTATGAAGCGAAAGTTGTCTGGAAAAAGGACAAAGTTGACATTGAAAAGCTTTGTTGACATGCTCATGTTTTTAATTAATATAAATTAACATGGGCAATTAAAAGTGAATCAGTAATGTTTCAAGAAGTGTCCAATATATTTGCATCCGGTTGAACTCTCCCATGGTCGACCTCTCTCCTCCGTCCATCCGTCTCTCATTCTTCGCTCCATCTCTCAGTTTTGTGCCTTCCACTTGAAGGGCATCATGATTAAGAAGATCACGAATCGTACGCGTAGTTTATACTAACTTTACCAGAAGACTACTATCATATTACGTGGATTATAATTAATACTGCGCTTTACTACAAATCTGATTTTTAAATTCATTGTTTTGAAACAGTTTTGCTTCACTTCAGGGATGTTTTGCTTATCCTTAAAAACCATTAGCTATTCATTTTGGTAATTGCCTAAGAATAAACTTGCAATGCAAGTGATATTCCCAAATCGTATTAATGTTTCGAAGATTCTATATGGGTGCTCAATTTCAGTATTTTAAACTGAACAAAATGGTTCTATCATTTTACGGAACTTAGTATCCCTTACTTAGGAGAACGTTTGAAGAATATTCACCCAGCGTGGCTGATGTTAGAGTTGAGGATCGGTGCGTGCCTGGGAAATTGGAATGCCGGGGAACGCGGGAGTGCGGAGTCTTGCGGTTTCTGCTCTTACCCACAATTCCACACGTGACCGCACGCAAACATAATGGCGTACGGCCCCAAGTTTCCTTGAGCACTCGGTTGGAAACGTCATCCGAAACAGATTCAGCCATTTGTTGATTTCTTTGGTCTAATTCTTAAGTATTCCGTCGGATAGACTGCTTCCACTCGCAAGAAATACCAAATTTTACGACGCCTTTTAACGCTTAGATTTTATTTAATATCATTTCATTTTCCTTCACATTTGAATGACGAGAAATTAATTTTTTCAATTTTTAACTCTGTATTTCATGGTTCACGTATTTTTACGATTGACAAAATTATTTAATTTTATCGAAATGAGTTTTAAATCTGGGAATCCTAATAAGTTATATTTTTACCAAAAATCACTTAATTGTAATGTACGCGCGTCTCAATAATCAGGAAATTTTAAAATAAACGATAAACTATTTAAATTTAAGAATTATCGAGAGAAATGCGAACTTATGCTGTTCTTAGGAATTTATTAACTTTAGAACTCTGCGGTACAAATTGAGACATATATTAAAGCTTATTTCTTATGTTAAGTATATTTTGCATTTCTTCATTGTATATAGCAGAAACTCGGGCTATGCACTTTCAGTTTCTCAAACATGGGTGTACCGGAGACATAAAGCAGCACAATATTAGCAAAAGAGTGACAGCCTAATTCAATGTATGCGCGTTCCTCATATCATGGTATGACTCTATCATTTTGATCAAAAACAGAAGTGTCCTCGTAATATTATCCTAAAATAACTTCAATTTTTAATATTCCTTTAAAAGTGAGCTCTGAAGAAAATATAATAGAGAGAGGATGCAATGGTGCAATTTGGATGGAGGCAAGAGGGAAGTACCCAAACGGGATGTGGAAAACGTTGAAACAACGAGTTCTTATGGTAGATATTTTAAATTAATTCATCCTTAAAATGTATGAAGTAATTTTTAAAAATCATTTCTTGAACATTTGTTAAAATTTAGAATCGATACAACGAATAAAAAGGAAAGATAATTTAAATGAAAACGTTAAAAAACTAATGGTATTAACAACTCAATTTAACCCTCGTCAGTGCTTAAAAGACTAATTAACTAGCATAAATAATATGAGTTTAACCCGTGACATTAAAGTGCTCCCTGAGTTTCATTGCCGTGACTGCTAAAACACTACTATTTGAACGAAACACAAATACCTCCCCTTTGGTAAAGTCAATTACTCATTAACCTTCCCTTTTTATATGAAATTAAGATGTTGTTTATTTTTCGGAACTATTGTCTAGGGCGCTAAGCATCATTTCAGTGGAGCGAGATGATGTGGTCTACTTCGATGTGAAGCCAGACACGAGAAAACTCGGTTTTTCGGAAATATATAAGTTACAAATTCACAATTAGATTTACCTTTTAAGTTTTTAACATTTTAGATTATTTCGGTTAAGTATTTTTTGTACTGGGTGTCATGAGATATACTCGTAGACGTTGGGGGTAATTATATATTCTTTATTAGCTTAGTTATAATTTTAGAATATAAAAGTGGACAATTTTTACAATTTTAAGTTGACGTGGTTCACCTACAGACCTTCATTATTTAGTCAATTTGTTGTTATATCTACTTTTAAGTTTTATTAAAGATACAATCTACCCTCATTCCATATCAACGAAACACGATACGATATGATACGTATCTTCAGAAGGGGACCGAATGTCAACATATTTCGATTTTAAGGCTAATAGTCTGTCGGGGGCCCACTAATGCTCCCAGTCGAAATTATTCGTACCTTCTTGTCAAGAATTAAGCGGTTAGAGAGGAAAGTTCTGATCATGCAATTTAATTAAAGTCATTATCTTCAGTAATTATTCCACTTGAACGTTAGCTCAAGGCTATAAACCTTTTTAACTTGGTCCTGTAACAGAAATATCTGCTTCGATCTGCTGCTGGCGAATTCAATTAACCATTAATAACCTAAGGAACAGGTTTATGTAGAATTTAATTTATGTCATTAAGGATTCTTATGAATATTAGGAGCCGGCAGATTAAAGGTGGGATCTGAGCAACAGCTGAGAAAGCGCCAAACTTATGAACTGCAACTTGTCATCAGAACCGTCACATAATATTTATTCCTCCCTTTATTGTTATTCTTGTAAATTATGTCGGACATTATTTCTTTTATTTTTCGCCCTCCTTCGCTCCTACTCACGATTCCATTCAGTTTTCACGAAGAAATTTAATTCCGCTATCAACACCTTAATAAATACGCCTACGCTTTTAGTTTGACATACCAGTAATAAATCTATTTCATCTTGCCCTATCCCATTCCGCCAACTACCTCTCCATGTTTTTGAATGTGCCTATGTGCACCTAGGTCTGTCAATTTGCAGCGCCTGATTCATATAATTAAGCGAGACGTTTCTAAATTATTTTATCGGGACTCGTGCATTATAACCGATGACTGATCATAATGAGTCCATCACATTGTTGAATATAGCAATTTCCGTGAATTTCATTGGCAATTCGGGATAAGGTCGATGAGGATGACCGTAGAATCGATGAGAATGAGGAACAGGGTCGCCAGACTTATGATTCAGTTAGACTCAATAATAATCTAGTATACCAAATGGAACTTGCTTCTGGAGCGAAGAACGCCTCTTCTCTGTGTTATCCAATTTCAAAACATTTCGTATTATTTGCTTTCATAATCTTTGGCTTCTTACAATGATATTGACTTCATAAAAATCTACAGAATTATCTAAAAATCTAGAGAGTTATGGTATCTTTTGGCATTTATATGTAAATGCCAGTATGTTATCCCAATTTTCAATGCTTTAGTGACGCTAACTTCTCTCAAAAAGAAAGCCTTTTCAACATCCGTACAAATTACTTCATGCGCAATTCATATATTCATAAACTTTTATTACTTAAAATTAATTTGACAGCATTTATCCCATCATAATTGTTTTGTCTTTAGAAAAAATATGAAGTATCTCGTGGTATGAAAATTATTGAAATTATTTATTCAATTATACATAATATTGTGGCGATTAATGCACTAATATTCTTTCAGAATAATTGAAAATGAATGTCAAGCTATTGTAATTTCAATAAAGCGAGGACAAAAGGCTTAACTCCGGGGAACAATATACATCTTAATTTAAGTAAACATCTATTAAAACTTTAAATTTCATTTTTAAAGTTTTTTTTAATGTTCCCATTTATATTGTAATTTATGCGATCACAAAGGATTAAGAAACATTTTAGAATCGTAAATTAGCAAGAGATAATGCATCTCTTTCTTTAAAATAAAATTATTCCAATTTCACAAAACGGTATTTGTTTTACGGAGGCCATCACCATTATGAAAAATTGAAAATGTCATTGAGAGTTGGACAGACTTAAGTTTGAAATTTTAGCGGCATTCTAGGTTATGCGTACACTTCAATTCCTACAGAACGCCAATTTGGAGAGGCCGGTCGTGTAAAATTTGGCAACGAACACTTTCGTATGCCATATTTATTACGCGTTATTTATATTTTCAGCCTAATGATGAAAAGGCACAAATTAACTGTTGAAAATGGAGTCATAGTTTTTTTTAGCGTTCTCCATGATAATCAATACACTTTTGCCCGCTCCCGAACCAATTTTCGTAACACTTTTTCCATTCCGATTGAGGTACCTTCAAAACATGGTTTTTGAATGCATCAACAGCTTCTTCAGGCACGTTGGCCACACAAAAACGTTGGCCACGCAAAGTTTTCTTTACAGACGGGAATAAAAAGAAGTCATTTGTTGCTAAATAAACGCTGTATGATAAAGCAAAAGGGAACGTACTACGGCCGAATGAATGCAATAAATACAAATTACCCAGAGCCGTACTCTTAGGGGCCCTAGTTAGGGGACACGGGGGAGGGTGCAAAGAATAAGGATAACATAACTGCACAAACTCTCTCACTCCGGTATTTACAGTGGAAATTGACCGTTGCAAGTCACAAACACACACGCACTCAGGGTTTACGGGGGAAAAACCCCTCGCCAGGGACCACACACTCAGACAAGGCAAACAAAACCACACGCACTCCTTCACTCCGGTATATTCAGTACAAATTGACCGTCGCAAGTCGCAAACACACACGCACTCAAGGTTTACGGGGAATTTAACCCAACGGCAGGGACCCTTCACTCAGACAGACGTAAAAATAGAAATAGTCAAGGAACGGCACGCACTCCCTCACTTCGGTATTTGCAGTGCAAATTGACCGTTGCAAGTCACAAACACACACGCACTCAGGGTTTACGAGGGTTTAACCCAACGGCAGGGACCATTCACTCAGACAGGCGTAAAAGTAGAAATTGGAAAGAAACGGCACGCACTCCCTCACTCCGGTATTTGCAGAGCAAATTGACCGTTTGTGAGTTGCAAACACTCACGCACTCAGGGTTTACGGGGCTTTAACCCAGCGTCAGGGACCCTTCACAAAGACTAGGAATACGGGAAGGGAAGTACACTGTGATGCAGTGTACGTGGGGAAAAAATAGTGCCGAAAAACCTGACACCAGGTGTTTCGCCTGCCAAGAGCGCCTCTTCAGAGAAGAATAATCCTGAAGAAGAGGCCTAGTAAGAGGAATAATCCTAATAAGAAGAGGCCTGCTTGGCAGGCGAAGCACCTGGTGTCAGGTTTTTCGGCACTATTTTTCCCCACGTACACTGCATCACAGTGTACTTCCCTTTCCGTATTCCTAGTCTTTGTGAAGGGTCCCTGACGCTGGGTTAAAGCCCCGTAAACCCTGAGTGCGTGAGTGTTTGCAACTCACAAACGGTCAATTTGCTCTGCAAATACCGGAGTGAGGGAGTGCGTGCCGTTTCTTTCCAATTTCTACTTTTACGCCTGTCTGAGTGAATGGTCCCTGCCGTTGGGTTAAACCCTCGTAAACCCTGAGTGCGTGTGTGTTTGAGACTTGCGACGGTCAATTTGTAATTCAAATACCGAAGTGAGGGAGTGCGTGCCGTTCCTTTACTATTTCTATTTTTACGTCTGTCTGAGTGAAGGGTCCCTGCCGTTGGGTTAAATTCCCCGTAAACCCTCAGTGCGTGCGTGTTTGCGACTTGCGACGGTCAATTTGTACTTCATATACAGGAGTGAAGGAGTGCGTGTGGTTTTGTTTGCCTTGTCTGAGTGTGTGGTCCTTGGCAAGGGGTTTTTTCCTCCGTAAACCCTGAGTGCGTGTGTGTTTGTGACTTGCAACAGTCAATTTGCACTGCAAATACCGGAGTGAGAGAGTGTGTGCAGTTTTGTTATCCTTATTCTTTGCACCCTCCCCCGTGTCCCCTAAATAGTGCCCCTAAGAGTACGGCTTTGGGTAATTTGTATACATTGCAAACGCTGTATGGATGATGACCCATCAATTCGGCCAGTTTTGGCCAGTCAAATAGGTAGTTGTTTCAGCCGATCTGTGTGAGCTTGCATTGTTATGATGAAGAATGATCCTTCGTTGCCGCTTCTTTTTCCGTATTTCACCAAGCACTTCTGGCAAATAAATAATCGTGTACCATTGAGGATTCACGGTTCTACGTTGCTCTAACGATGCGGTTGCCCTATGTCCAGTTATTCCGAAGAAACAGGGGATCATTTCCTTCGATGTGCTTCGTGCACGAATCACTTTTGTCGGATTTGGCTTGCCTTGGAAGACACAGACAGTGAATTGCCGTTTTTTTCGGGCTCATACGCATAGATCCAAGATTCGTCGCCTGTGCAGATGTTACACACAGCTTTTGATGCAACGCGACTGCATTTGTTGAGCACTTCTTTGCACCAATTGACACGAGCTACTTTTTGAGCTTTTGTCAAATTATGAGGAATCCAATGAGAACACATTTTTCTCACGGCTAAATTTTCGTGCAATATCTTATTGATGCTTGTCATACTAATCCCCAAGGATGCCTGAATCTCACGATAAGTCATATGACGAGCTTCCTGTACTAGTTCTTGCACAATACCATGTTTTCTAGCACTACAGCTGATTTTGGACGACCTTTACGACTTTCGTCGCTGTGCAAACGGCGGCCATGATGGAATTCGTGAAACAAGCACTTCACAGTGGCAGAGGATGGGTTTCATTGCCAAAAGTGGAAGTAAATTGATCGATGCGCTCCTGCTTTGATTATCCACGTCGAATGTCGTGAAAAATCATCGCACGAAAGTGTTCACGGGTTAACTCCATTTTTTCGCCGAGACAAAATTTTCGAGTCAATGTAAACAACGCAAGTTATGATCAAACATCAAAATGTTCTGAAAAATGTAGCTTCAAAAGGGTCAAACTTTCATGTGAAAACGCCGGATGGCACCTAAAGCACTTAGTCTTATCAAGGCCCAAGACATAGGAAGTCAAGGCTCGTAGTAGTAGCATTTAAGAACTTGCAATTTCAGTATGTTTCTGAACATCTTGGTTTTCAGCAGTATTAAGGAGAAGTCGTAGAATGTAGTATGAAAGAAATAAACAGTACTTGTTTTAGCCAATTTGCATTTTTGTGTTCACAAGTAATTTCAATCTTTCGGCTCTGTCTTCGAATATAAGTGAGAGACTTACACAGATTCATTATTTTAGAGAATTTTTAGTCATGCAAACTTGTTGCATAGCTTATAAAAAGCATTGCTTTATAGCTATTTCAATGAAAAATGTCTTCAATGAATGTTAATTAAAAATATAATTTTTACTTGTATTTTATAAGTGGTTCAACCTCTCCATTAAAGTCATTTGCAATATGAGCATAACGACTTAAATAATATAGTATATGAAAATGCAGATGATATGATTATACACGCTTATAATTAGATGATTACACGGAATTATAGCAGTAGCCATATCTTCCGTCTCCTGGTTTATTCCATTGAGTAAACACTCCCTTCGCCTTATACAGTATCGTTTATTCTTACGTTCGGCACCCTAACCATTTTGGTCACAAAAATTGTCTCGTTTCCCTTATTTAAAAAATCCAATCCCATGAGTAGAATATAAAAGTAAAGGAAAGAAGCCATAATACTAAGGTTTAAAAAAAATAATATACATTTAGCTGAAATAATATAAATGTCCCCATTTGGCTCTTCAATTTAGGAGGGTTAACTGGACTGGAAACGTTTTTATTCGGGAAACTCGTCGGGTTGGACGTCGTAAACGGACTTCTAAGACGGTAGTTTGAGAGACCTTTTCTCTTGCAGAAGATTTGCGATTGTGATAAGCCGCGATAAAAAGACTCCCAGTAAAAGGAATAACGTTTTATTTAAGCCCCATTTGGACTAGGGTCTGCTTTTTCTTTCCGATCATTGAATTCAGAGTTATTTTCATAGCGAATAGTTTTATTTGCAATCTTAATGACGGTAATGTATAGCTTAAATAACTTGAGGTAGATCTGCTAGTAGAGAGCTCAAATTGTGAGGAATGATTTTTCAAAAGTTTTCCTAATAACTCTTATAAATGGTTTCTCTTTAATGCTTTATTTTTTAGTATTTTGTATTTATAATTGAAGATTTTTCAACTTTTATAAGCATTTGTAGTGTAAAAGATTTGGTCTTTTCCCGGCGTATCAGCTGCGTAAATTCTTCTCGGGTCCTCCACAGGGTTATATCATCCATCTCGGCCGACGTTTCGATGACCGAGTCGGACATCGAAACGTCGGCCGAGATGGACGATATAACCCGGTGGAGGACCCGAGAAGAATTTACGCATTTGTAGTGTACTTATTATGTTCAAGAAAAATCACGGATCCAAAAGTTTTTCAAAAATTAATATCGAGTGTGAATGTATATGAATACGTAGGTAATCTGATAAACCATAGTAAGTGGGTACCTGTAACATGTCCTTAACATACTCAGAATGTATATGAATACTTCAAATTTGATATTAGCAAATGTAAGCTCTGCTATGTAAATTCCAAGAAACTGAGGGAGATGTCGCCACAGTAACTTTTAACGGAGCCATCCGCTAAGTGCAGCATTACAATGCAACAATTTCAGAGTGTAAAAATCAATCGCAATCAATCCCGGTCAAGGCGAATGATTTTTACACTCTGAAATTGTTGCATTGACTCTGCTATGAATTTTTTCCAAAGCCTCTGGATTTCTCATGGCTCTATCAATACGTTCCTGTATTGCCCTCAATGGTAGGCATAAACCTTAACTTGCTTTGAATCGACAGCTGCCTTGCCTTCTCATACAGCGCTTCCATATTTTAACGCATGCCATTTGTCAATATCATTGCACTGATCTTTTCACCATATGTCCTTTGCTCTATTAATTTCTTGTCTAATTTTCTTAGTTAGCTCTCTATACCTTATTTTTTCTAATTCCATTCTAATTTTCTTACTTTGCCTTCTTTCATACATCGCCGTAAGAAATGCTGTTTTAGCCTATGGCTTCCTAATTATATTTGGTTGCAATTAAGAAAATGTAGAAAATGACCGTGAAAATTGGTTTTTATCCAAGAAGAAAATATTATTTCATCAATTATAAATATTAATAGTTCTTAGGTGAAATAATAGAATTTGGTGTACTGGCATAGTTTATTGATGTGATTAAATTAAACTTTTAAAAATTGACTTGTGGAGTTAATAAAGTTTATAACATTAGCAAAGCCATGAAAGTACATTCGTGAGGGAATACACAGCGAAAACCGTCTACACCTGTTCATTTGTGGTAGTTATTTGATATATAAATTACTCTGATACCATGGGTGTTACGGTATGACTCATGTGTTTACTTAAAAAATTGCATTTATAATATATAACGGTAAACAAGTGCGTGGTATACTTAGCCCATAAACACCCATAAGCATGTCAGCATTGTGTATCTAAAATCTCAATCCCCTCTGGGTAATTAAGGAATCATCAGCGGCGATCGTACCCATATTATATCCAACACTTTGCCATAAAAAGTAAAAGTATTGGCATTTTGACAAGTGGTTCAGGGGTGTTGCTTCGTAGATTATTAAAATAAGATGGAGATAAAGATTATAAAGTGCATCAAGAAATAAAATGTTTTTGGAGCCTTGTAGTGTGATCTTAAAATGCTGGGTGTTATTTTGTTTGTTTATTGTCTAAATTTTTCGATTTCAATTTAAAGATTGACCATAAAGTATAATGTATAATTACACTACAGTAGCTATGTAAGCACTTTACTGTTGATGTACAAAACCCTAAGTCGTCCAATATGAGCACAGGAATTCAATTATGTTGACAGGAAAATATTTTTTCATAAAAAGTCAGTGCATTGATCGTCATATCAAGACTCCATGAAATTAACTTTTTATCGGAAGCTGAAGTACAATCAATTGGAGGATGCTTAAATGTTAATTGTTGATCCAAAATTGATAATGTATCCGTATCTTGATTTAAGTAACCAAAATCTTTCACCTGTTCATTAGTTTATGACTATGAGGACAAATTTTGTTTGTTGCTTACCATGCCCGTTCCATTTACGAGATGGTATCGTAAACCTTTATTCATTGCTAAAAATAATCGAGATATACACTTAACTTTTATTTATTGTTTTTAAGATATCTCTACATAATCATCATCCCGAGTTATACGTTTCTCGAAGTGTTTCTACACCTTTCGAAGTCTATCATTGCAGAACTCAGCAAATTGCGTCGAAAGCCATTATTCAACGTTTTCATAGACGTAGTTTGTTTTGTCAAATATCCAACCCCTCAATGGCATCTCTGTGTTCTGAGAATAATAAAAAGTGATTTTGAGCGAGATCTGGAGAAGAGAGCAGATGTGGCAAAACGTTAAAGCCACATCGCTTTAGTGGTCGATCGCGCCGTGTGTGCTTCCGAAAAGGAGTCAGTATTCGTGAAACTCAAAGAGTGTTGACACCTTTGATATGTACAGTTCTTCGTGAATAATGTTCCACTCGCTGCCGTGACTAAGATCAGTCTCATTCATCATTATTTGCATGGTTGCTCCTCGGTTTAACATAAGGGTAAAGTCGTCCACTTTCTTCACTGTACAGTGATCTTCCGTTAGTGATAGTCTTCCATTTCTTGGGTCGTCTGTGATGCATGTGGTCAGTTTGAAAAATCCTTCTTCAGCTCACAACTGTGTGTCATACGACGTGCTACCAATTCCATAAACAGCGGCCATTTCATTGTGGATTTCCTGGGCAGTGTAGCCATTTAAATGGAGGAAATTAACCATACTACGAAAAGCTATCGTCTCCTATCCTAGAAAAACTATTGATTATTAAATAAAACAGTTTCTGGCGTAACTTGGTGGAAAATCTTCATACTGACTTTTAATAATCAAACCACTTTACTTTTCCACATAATGTTATGCTATAACGAAACCTGGGTAGTAAAAATTAAAACGTTTATGTGGAAAAGTAAAGTGGTTTGATTATTAAAAGTCAGTATTGATTATTATTCTGCGAACTATTGATTAGTCTGCTGCGATCTTATTCGGCAGGTAAATCAATCTACGGCTTCCTGGAACAAAATTAATCAACATTAATAGCTGTAATTAACAAAATCATGTACATAAGGATCAATTAATATGCTGGAAAAATTGTATTCAGATATCTCGGCAATTTATTTGTAAATGTTTACTTTAAAACCATACTCCCACGGAGATTCCCAATACCGATGGATGTTTTAAAATGTGGAAAACTAGTCTCCTTTTTTTGTTGCTCTCCTCTGATTTCTCTCCTCCTTTTCTCTTTTAAAATGTGGAAGGACAGTCTCACTGTATGAGCTAACTAAAAAGGATGATAAATATTTAATTTAATCATTTCTTTTTTTGATATTGATCTGCATTCTTTCACATTTGGCCAACTATCTTTTACAAGAAAGCATTTCATTCGTCCCTCGGCAACTTAATTTTATTTCATAATTCTTCAATAGCAAGTCATCCGATACTATACGACTGCTTTCTGTAAGTTGCTATCCTCATCTATCACACTTCTTTGTGACATATGTAATTTTTCGTTTAGGTGTTGTGATGTCATTGGTTGTCTCACATATTTAAGTTTATTAGTTATTTTTTGCCCCAGAAAAAACTTCAAAACTTTCAAAAATATTTTAAAAAATATCTCTTGCATCTTTTTTAAATGGACATTCTCACTATACAAGAAAATTCTATGAATTGTTAAAAGGATATTTTGTTAATATATAAGAAAATCTTGCTCTTTTATGATCCTACTGAACAATTTAAAAATGATTAACGAATTGTTTATTAATATACATTGATTTGTTTTCCATGTAAATCTCCATTTACGCTATAATTCCGTTTATATTCTTTGATATTCCTCTTTGTAGGTATTGTCGTTTCCAATGCGCTGCGTACCCCTTTGTCCTTCTTCACTCCTACACTTTAAATTATACACGCACGCATACACTACAATTAAATTATAGGGGGATCGGGATGGTGCGGAGACTAACGTACAGGCTTCCTACCGCGAAGACCCGGGTTCAAATCGTGGAGACAACAAATATTTGTCTTCAAAGTATCCCGATCCCTACTTGAGGTGCTTTGTGGAGAGCACTTTGAGTGAGTACGATGTCCGTCGGATGGGACGTTAAACTGCGGACCCCTTGGTGCCTTTCTTTAAGGCTAATGCCGACGCGGGGTTTCTCTCCACCCTTCATCCTTTCACACCCATCCCTAATGGCGCAAATGACCTGAGCTGTCGGTCGCCTCCCCAACAAAAACCAAAAAATAAAAACGTGATATAGGATTCCAGGATTTTGGAGCCGAGTTCATTTAGTTCTAATGTTCTTCAGCGTGTACACACTTCTGAAAATGTTAAAGTGAAATAGAAACAAGGGTTAACTACTCCCATTCAACATATAGTTGATTTGATGTCTCTTCCAACATTGAAGTGCAAGAAAACATTTCTTAAAGAATTATTAATATTATTGTTATTATTAATATGATTGGTAGTATAACGTTTAAGGTAGACCTTATGTTGAAACAGTTAGTTAAATCATTTAGCTTTGTCCAAAAAGATAGGTTGAGTCCCATACAATACATTAATCTGTTCTTCAAAGTCACTCTACATCCATTCACTATGACCTAACATGGCCATCTTTTTCCTTCTCCTACCTCGATTTCCTACATTCTCTTCTCGGTCACGCTTTTATATGTATATTCTATCACAATACAACATAATTGGTACACTCCTTTCCTGCCAATTTTGAATCGTCCCAACAATGCCCTCTCTTCCCCTTTCATCATGCATGGCACTTCTTCGTTTGCTTCATTTCTATTCCCTTCCTCCTTTCTTCTTCTTCTGCAAACCCACACTTTGGAAGCCTCCATTCTACGCTTATCATCTCACTCAATCACATTGTATCCGCGCCTATCAAAACCACGATCCATATGATTTCCAGCAAGTCACTTGCTAACACCTTTCCTCTTATCCCTGTCATTAATCCCCTCCTTTTAAAATATTTTTCATTTAACCGACTAAACTTGGTCCAAAACAACTGCAAAATAAGTAAACAACTCCATCTGCTGATGCATGACTGCCCATTTATTGAATATTTTAAATTAGACCTCAGCATCGAAAACCTAATACACCTTATTTAGCGTGTCTTGGTACTAGTATCTTGCATCGATCACACTGGTTTCCTAATGCCCTGAGCAATGATTATAAACTCATGGATGTCCGGCTGTCTAATGCTTCATCATTCGCGAATCTAACTGCTTTCATCAATTCTCGAAGAACTTTGAATTCAGTCCCCAGTATTTCCAGTGTCCACTTTACTAAGTCCAGTTACAACCAGGTTAACAACCAGTGTGTAACTGGTTACTAACCTGGTTGTCTCACTACAAAATATTTTCCGCCCTACAGTATTGGGAATAATTGTTGAGGTGGTTTCTCGTTGCCTTCCTCAAGAGTGTTTTGTTTGTGACGCAAAAACTCAACTTGGCGTTCCACTGTGGTCAGACGCCATTGCAGTCGCCTCACTGTGGAACAGACGCTGCATGGACTCCCAACCTTCCACCTATTTGTTGACCCTACCAGGAGTAATTATCACCGCTCTAGGGGTCATCAAAACCCACAGGGCCTTCCACCTCGTCAAGGCTGTTGTTTTTGGTTTGGGAAGTGATGCATACTAAATAATAATGTTAAGCATATGCAGTATTTTCGTTGTAGTTTTTTCGTCTACATGAGGTAATTATTTGTTGGTCTCATGCTAAGTAACCTTCTGGCTGATTGCCAGCCTATTTTTTGCCCGCAATTATTAAAAAATTAACCCCCTATGTATTATATACATGTATACCCATGATTTTCTCATACTAATTATGAAAAATTGACAATTCTCTCGTGGAACATTACACGAAAGTTTTCTAATTTCATTAGTAATAAAATAATTGATTAAATGAGACTGATATTTAATTGTTACTACTCATTATATGTCATTGCTTTGATAATACAAACATTCAGCTACGCTTATTTAAAAAATATTCATATTCAGGTCGTAAAATAAAATGTTCTTCCTAGAATATATGAGCTTAACTCATCTGGGGGGGCACATTACCATCGGCCACTTTGGGTCTAGCATGGAAAACGACAGACAGAATATCCTTGTGCCATACTTTCCGTCTTGCTTGTCACACGCTGAACTGTGGCCGGAGTGGACCACTGGCACTTTATTGTTCACCGATGAATACATAATTGATGTACTATTAAAAATACTCCATGGAATTGCCCATTGCGGAAGAGGAACCCGGATCAATTAATTGGTAATTGGACCTCCGGAATACAATTGCCGGCACGCACGCTGGACGAATGCATATGGATTGCAACAGATTCCAAGGCCAGCTGAGCACCGTCACTGAATCACTGGGGTGGCAGCGAACCCCTTCCCTTCCTCCTCTTCAACGAGAGCGCCCCACCCTCGGCCCACACTCACCGCCTTCCCCCGCTCCCGATCGCCAGGGTCGGTGGTGTGTTATCGAATCCGTTACGCGACTCCCTCAGACGAATTTGTGTCTAATGAATTGAATAAACCGCGAATATTTCGCCACAACGCATTACCCCGACCAAAACGCTCATCAGTTCTCTTTATGTGGATAATGAAGGTTTATATGTTTCCTCGCTGAGGAACTAGAGCCTCTAACTTCCCCCTCCAAGTTCGACTGAAATGATTCGATTCAACGCGAGCATCTCTCTTATTTTACGTATCTACATCTCGAGTTCGGAAATATTTACTAGTGAATTTTCTCCGAAAATGTTTTCACTGACTGACTGTATTTGGGACTTCTTTTAATACCATTAATAGTGATTTTTGTAATTGCATTGCTTTGACTTGAATGCCTATATTAAATGTATTATTGTATGAACGTTTATGGGCAAATATGTTTGTAATAGACAATAACCATCTGTTTTACAGATTTTTTTATGACTACCCTACATCAGAAATTTTTTTGAGAGATTGAGTATATTTCGTACAAAGTGCTACAAGTCGCATCTTTTCAGCATCATATTGGCATTGTATTATTTTTCCTAGGTACCTCTATTTTATTTCATTTATGAAATCCCTATTATTAACTGCATCCCTAGTTATTTAGTAATTATTTTTTTATTATTTAAGTAATTTTAATTAATTTTTAAACGTATTTAATTATTTACGTAAGGTAACTTATCTTCAATAAATTAGCCAATATACCGTAGATTTTTACGAAATATTTCTAGGGTAACTTTCTTGCAAGATTGGCAGGATTGATAAAGTTTTTTTAATTTTTCTCGATGCGTTTTCACAAGAATGAATCTGATATCACTGAATTAATCACATTGAACGTAATGTTATGGCAGCATTTTGATGGTGACTAAACTTAATTGGCGATTAAAAAACATCGTTCCTCCTTGCCATAAGAAATGGAAAAAAAATACATGTGTATATCAGTGAATAAGAAGGAAAGAGTCTTAATGGGGAAGTTAAACGTTAATGGATATGACGGCAATAAAAAGAAAGTCAGAAGAAACCTCCAATAAAGGGTAATTTATTGAATTATTACCTCTTTTCTTGATACTTCAAGAGCTTCTCTTCGTATATCATCGTATTATTTCCTTGTTTGCTTTTCCTTAACTTCTTCCTACTTCTATGCTTTCCAAATTCCAACTCACTGAACGTTGTTCCTTCTATCGAGACCTGCATCGTCCTACTACCTCTTGAAATCTCCTAAGTCTTCTTTTTCAGCATATTTTGGATTTCAACTGGCATCTTTTCACTTCGATCAAACTATTTAAATCTTGACGTTTCTGTTGTTCTTTCCTCAAGTAATTTCTCGATTCCTCCTGGTCCCACGCATAAAAAGACTTCCATCTATGCTCATCTTCTTGCCTCATGGATCATTTCTCAGATCCATAGCGATGAAATAATTTTGATACAAAGACATACGCATGTTAGGAGAAAAATGTGGATATTATAGCCCTGATATAAAAGAAAAACAATATTAGCAGACTATTATTGTTTCAACCAAATGAAACTGAATGAAGGTACTTTGGTTTGAGGTCAATAAGAAAGTAAATGAGGATTTCATAATGAAGCGGATAGTTAGCTAAGAGAATGCACGCATGTCCAAGGACTTTGCCTTGCTATTTTATCGATAAACCGATTGAATAAGACAATGACATTGTAGAAAAATCGGAATAAATTCATGTTAGGAGCCTTTGCTGAAATAGGACCTTTGAAATTGAAGTATGAAGTATTTTGTAGAGAATATTCTGTAAAGATACAAGCGGAAGCAGATGTATTTCACGGCAGTGAAAAAATCGACTTTTGCACTACTAATGCTGTCAATAACTCTTCCAAACTTTTTGAGGCCACAGTAAGATTTTTATATCTGCAGAACCACAGATATATATGTTGTCACCAGCCCATGTTTCCTTTTGACAGCATTAATAGTGCAAAAGTCCATTTATTCAAAAGGGCGATCTAGGATAAGGAGGGAAGAAAAAAGTTGTCGTATTCCAGTAGATTAAAAATAGCAGAGATTGTGAGGAAAAGGGCTTTGAAAAGAGAAAAACGATAATTGGGCCTTTTAAAAGAGTTTTCAATCTCCTGAATTAAGTTCATTACTTTTTAGGCATGTAAGAAACATATCTTATCAATTTGGACTCGCTGGTAAAAGAAGGAATGGGCGAGGTATTAAATCATATTGTGGACTATGAATATAAGATGAAGAGGTGGTTCTCGGGTTAGACTGCGTGAGAGACATTTTTGACTCTCACGCAGTCTAACCCGAGAACCACCTCTCCATCACTCAGCAGCTGCGAAAGCCTCCGATCTATGAATATATGATTTCCATAAAAAGTATCGGAAAAAGTTTAGGAAACCTAGATTTATTTCAGATATTACTAAAATGCCTGAATACTCTTCATCCATTCGTTGAGTACATCCTTTGATCGTCCACACACTTTTGCTAGTGGCTTTTCCATGACTCGAAGGCTGCCTGGTGGGCGCATTCCGGAGAGCCCTTAAGGCTAATCGTGCAAACGCCTCTTTGGCGGAAGTTAGGGTATTTCATGGTGGCGTCCTTTGAGGGTAGAGTTCACTTTTATAGGAAATAGGAAATGGTTTGCTAGTGGTGCCAAGTCGGGACTGTAGGGAGGTTGGGGAATGCCTTTGCAGAAGGTTTTCGCAAGCAGACACTCGACTCTGCTCATAGTCGTCCGTCAAGACATTCGGTACGAGTTAGAGCAGATCTTTCACATTTGTCAAATTTCAGTAAGATTGGTGTTCACTGTCATCTTGTCAATGCCAATACGATCTGCGATTATTATTATTATTAGGTAATCTACCGGTTAAAGTAGGTTTTTGGATGGACACAACTATCAAATAAACATTTTGTGACTCCCCACCTAGCAAACTAATCTATATCAGGTCTCTCTTAATCTCGGTGTACTTCCTTCCTCCCTTCATCCCGTCCAACATCCCTATCCTGTTCCTACCCTTACCTCGCTTGCCCAACACTCTCCCCTCCATTACCCTCTTCAACATTCCACTACCGCTCAATACGCCTTTCATCCATTTTTCCTGCCTCCATAGGATTTCTCTCAACAAACCCCTCTCCTCCCCCACCATTTCTAGTACTTCCTCATTTGTTTTCCTTTCGGTCCATTTCACCTTCTCCATCCTTCTCCACACCCACATTTCAAAAGCCTCCAATCAACGTCTATCCTCCTGCTTCAGCGACCACGTTTCCGCGCCGTACATAGCTACGCTCCATATCAGAGTTTTTACGAGTCTTGTCTTATCATCCCTACTCAACGTCCCCGTCATCAACTCCCTCCTCCTTGAGAAAGCCTCCTTGCCTAGCGCAATTCTTCTCCTTACGTCCCTACCACTTTGACCGTATTGGTCCAAAACACTTCCGAGATATGTAAACTGTTCTACCTGCTCTATTTTTTCCCCGCCTATTTTAATATTTAGCTTTGCCTTTTTCTTTCTGGAAAATCGCATAACCTTTGTTTTATTAATATTGATTATCATCCCATATTTATCGCACTGAACCTCCAATTCACTCAACAATGCTTGCAACCCCTTGGCTGACTGAGCAACTAATACTTGGTCATCAGCAAACCTAACCGATTTTACGAATTCCCCTCCGACTTCCATTCTTACCTCCAGTTCTTCCCATGCCTCTTTAATCATTTCCTCTACATATACGTTGAACAGTACCGGTGACAATGGGCAACCCTGCCTTACACCTCTTCCTAACACTGCCCATCCGGACTCTCCGTTCCCCACTCGCACGTGAGCAGTCTGAGACATGTACAGGTTGCGGATCAGTCTCCTGTTCCTCCAATCCATTCCTATTTTCTGCAATACACGCATTAATTTTTCACAATTCACACTATCAAACGCTTTTTCGAAATCTACAAAAGAGGCAAAAACGTCCTGATTGTATTCTATATTCCTCTCGACTAGTGATCTCATTACTGCAATGGCATCACGCGTACCTCTTCCTTTCCTGAACCCAAACTAATCATCCCCTAAGTAATCATTTGCCTTACTCTCTATTCTTTTGTTGATGATCCTGAGAATAACTTTAGCTGCGTGGGGTATCAAACTTATTGTTCTGTAATCCTCACATGACGAAACCTTTGCTTTTTTTGGAATAGGAACTAACACCGATCTCACAAAATCTTCCGGCCAGATTCCTTCCTCATAGATACTACGAATCAGTCCATATATGGCCTTCTTCCCAACTTTCCCCAACCAATTCAACATTTCTACAGGAATATTGTCCACCTCCACAGCCTTATTTGCTTTTATCTCCTTTAATGCCCTTTCTATTTCATCGTCGAGTATGCCTGAACCTAAGCTATCTTCTTCTACGTCATGTTCCTTTTCTATGTCTAAACTTGTCGGCCTAAGTTCTTTGCCGTACAGTGTTTCTATATATTCCTTCCATCTCTCTTGGATATTTCCTGGTTCAACTATTATCTTACCCCATTTATCTTTAACTGTTAGCACAGATCTTGCCTTATTACTTCCCGATAATAACCTAACCTTGCTGTGTAGAGCACCAATTTCACCCTTCTTCTGTAAACTTTCCATATCCTCGCATTGCGTTTTCCACCATTCTTCTTTTGCTTTATTTGTGGCCCTTCTCAATATATTGTTTAACTCTTTGTACTTTATTTTGCCTAAATCTGTGTTTACATTTTTCCATCTTCTTCTCTCATCCATCTTTGCAATCATCTCATCCGTTACCCATGGTTTCCTTATCCTATTCCCGTTAACGGTTCCTATAGTGTCTTTAGCGGTTTCCAATATCCCTTTCTTGATACATTCCCATTTTTCTTCGATAGTACTCTTCTTTACCGTCATCCATCATTTTCTCTACAGCCTGCTGATACTCCTTCCTCGTTAATCCATTTACTGTTTCTAAATTCCATTTCCTAACCCGCCACTCTTGCCTTATCTTCTTGAAACGAACATTACATTTCATAACAACTAAATTGTGGTCAGAGTCCGCATCCGCTCCTGGGAAACAGTGCGAATTTATCACACTGTTCCTAAATCTGTGCCTAATCATAATATAATCTAACTGATACCTTTCTGAGTCACCTGGCATTTTCCATGTATACTTACGCCTTTTGTGATGTCTAAACCATGTGTTAGTGATGACTAACCCCTGTCTCCTGCAGAATTCAATTGCTTTCTCCCCGCGTTCATTCCTCGTGCCTAACCCATAGTCCCCCACCTCGCCACCATCTCTTCCTTCGCCTACCGTCGCATTCCAATCCCCCATCACTATAAAATATTTCCCTGCAGGAACACTCGCGATGATATCCTCTAACTCATCATACATTCTATCGACTTCTTCCTCCTTGTGGTTGCTCGGTGGCATTGTACCTGAACAATGACCAAGTTCGTCGGCTCTGCTTTAATCTCTACGAGTAAAATTCTATCTGTCGCTTGCTCTATGTTGACTACGCTTCTTCCTACCCCTTTATTTAAAATTACGGCAACCCCTCTTTGGCTCTCGTCCCCGCCGCTGTATATCACTCTGCGATTATATGCACACCTAACCGACGGTCTGAATGCAGCACTTGACCTGCACATTGCATTTTGTCGTCGGTTCTTGACGTCGACGGCCGTCCAGCGCGGGGCTCGTCCTCTACAGTCTCTCAGCCATCTTTGAAGAGCTTGTGCCACTATTAAAAACTGCATTTTGTGACATGCTTTCATCCTTGAACACTTGGCGAATCACGTTCAACGTCTAAGTACCCGATTTATTCAGTCCAACTCAAAATTTGATTGCGCACAGGTGTTCAATCGTTCGCTGCATTTTCCGCTTGCACCGAGTCACTTGTCAGGGCTCAACTAAAAACACGATCTAGTCTTAAGAAAGACTCGCAGCCGATTAGCACTTGGCGCGTTTTGAAGTTTAGACCCCTTACTAATGGTGTGAGCGCCCTGTGGCGTACAGCTACGTCATGCAAATAAATTGTTATCGATAATTGGCATGCAAACATTCAGTGACTGACCCCTTTGAAGGAGGATAGATAGAGAGGGGGGAGGGGACCGAGAGTATCCGCTCCTTCGCGAAACTGCTCTGCCGCAAGGACAGTCACATCCCCCTCCCCATGTGCTATTAACCGGGGTCTGTTCATCCATAGGAAGAACGGAGGAAAGACATAACATTACGTGCGCTACGTAATGATACAGGAATGGTTATGGAGTTATGTTCGGAGGCAGGATGTTTGAAGGTGACGCATGCGGTAGGATGCATAGAACGCATCTCCCTCACCCGTTCCTCCGCACAGCCGTCAATCGACAATCCGCCGTTCCCCGTAGTGCCGCGGGCCATCCATCCTTCCGGAAGCACGGTCGCATTCTTCTCCGACAGCTTCCGGTGACGACGTTGCTTGGCGAATTCCAGGGAGCCAAGCCGACGGCTGACGTCTTGATGCCTTCTTTCCCTTTGCCCTTCCAACCCTCGAAAAATGGGGTCAGGGAATTCGGAGACGACGGCGTGCTTGAGGAAAGAGTGAAAGGCGCACTCCTTGGCCAAGGACGTAGGTCTTCAAAACCCAACGATCAAAAACTCGTGACTGGCTGAGTGGATATTTACAGCGTGTGTCGAAGGGTTCGGCGTCGGGGAGAATATTAATGTATAAATTTAGTTATATCGTCACTTTGAAAATCTTGAACATCACTACTTTCGAAGTTTCGTCACTAGATTCATTTTTGAAAATGTTCGAAAAAGAGTTTTTAATCTAACATTCCTTCATGTTTTGGAAAATTGTGAAATAGGAATGTCACGAAAACATGGGCTGGTGACAACAAATACATGTAGAATTGTGGTGCTACAGGTATGGAAATGCTTACTGTGGTCTCAAAACGTTTGTTAGAGTAATCGACAGCATTTGGAGTGCAATTGAGTGGTAGCATATTAGACGAGATTATGGTGAGTTTTTCAAAGGATTGACAGGAAGGGAGGATTATTTGGGAAGGGAATTATAAAAACGTATTTTGTGAAGGAATAACGAAAAAGAAACACTATATGTGTAAATGTTTATGCAGGTTATTTGAATGTGTAAATGACCTCAGTGGACATGGGAGATGACATGGTGACGAACCAGTGCAGATAGAGATAGCAGTCCTGCGCCACATGAGTGGCCTGAATAATGTGGCTGAAGAATATTAAAATTAAATTTGGAAAAAGGGCCATGGCAGGTGGATATATTCCTTTACTTAAAGGGAAACTCTTTTGTGAAGGATAACGTCAATCTTCTGACTTATATTCTGTTTGTGTACCATTTACCCGCCATACTTTGTTAATTTAATATTGCTTCGAACAAATGTAGGCATATTAGTTGTACTGTCCACATTTTTCAATCCGTTTAATTGAAATTTGAGGTCGATTAATTAATGCATAATTCTTAGGTTGTGGTATACAACTTTGAGCAGTTGATACGGTTGTTTTATATCAGTACAATGGAAGAAAAACATGACCTCACGCCCGAAATAACATTTTTTAATTTTACAAGTGTTATTTTCAATTACTTAGTGTTTCAATTGCTTGTATGCACAGTAGGTACTCCCTTAATGTCGATCCTACGACAGTAAATCCAAATACTCTTCGCCTCTGGGCAATCTCGTCCCACGTGATCTGCATTTCCAAGGGCGACGAAGCGGCAGGGAAAGGAGCTCACGTTCCTCAAAGAAACGCTTTACTTTGGTCACGTGATTCCACTCAGCGCTTGTCGTTTGCTCCTCCAATTTCATATCTCTGCTGTAAGAGAACACGCTGCACTCAATGAACTTCAATGTTTTGCATAGTTTTGAACTCTGGAGAAAATTGGTTTACATACACCTTCCTACTTAAAGCATCGACGCACTTGTTTAAAAATAAAAAAAATAATTACCTTTTATTGAAATTGACGGATTCACAAGCTTGCATTTTATTATTTAACAAAAAATAACTACTATTTGTAAACTTTGAATCATCATCGCAATGAACTACAATACAATTACGTCAATCACCCGTCATTGGATATCAGATAAATGTAAGAAATTGCATCGATACCTGTAATTAAGAAATCAGTCAATATGGCATGAAACTTGTAATTCACTTTGATTACCTTCCCCTTTTTGTGATGCCAGATGATTTATTTTTTTATTTGTATGCTAGAACGCCAAATTTAAAGTTATATTATTTAACATTTGGGTTTTGGTTGGTGGTTTTCCTGTCCTTTTCCGATTCACTCTTCCTGTAGTTTCGCTGACGGCTTTCGATATATTTTTTAAAATATATATCCCTTTTTCTTCTCTCTTACCCATCTTCGTTTTCTCACTCATAATTTTGTCACCGTTTACTGACACTTCTCCATTGCCTGAGATTATGTTTAAAAAATATATAACTTCAAATGTCTTCCATAATTTGTTCCCTCAGATCAGACGTTACACTTCATCATTACAAAATTATGATCTGAATCCACATACTCTCCCAGTCAGCCGTGAGAATAGTAGCTTAAGAATATGAGAAAAGAGGGAGAAAATACTAAGAAACGCATTAATTTGGAGGAGAGAGTTTTACTACTAATCATCAAAACCTTCGAGATAAGGTTATAACTGCAGTATGGATAGTTTTTCTGATGTAAGAATGGTAGAGGATGGAAAATATAACATGGATGGAAAGAAAAATAAAATGTTGAACTTGGAAGAAGGAAGATGTCTGCTGTGAGATGTTTAAAGAAGTTAGCACAAGTGGATACTGAAGATACTGAGAACAATGGGGTGATAGAGGCGCTAATAAAAGGGAGAATGCAGGGCAAGCTATTCAGAGGGAGGAGGAGTAAGCACTTTAGATGGAATTAAGGGAGGCCTAATATACGAGGATGTAGAGCTTAAGAGTAACTTAGAGTAAAACTTGGAATGCGATCCAAAGATATTTTGTGTTATCTTATTTTAGGTTTATATTAGTGTGCATTAGTGTTATGTCTGCAATCCTATTGTTTTCATGTTCCTACCATTAATCGGTAGACTATTTAAAATTCATGACCGGTTAGAACATTAATTTAAACATTCATTGATAAAGAATCTTTCGGGAGTGTTTGTTTATAATATGAGTACGGAAGAGCATTATCGGAGTATAATAAAAGGCTAAAGGTGGTGTCATTATATAAAGCCTTTACCAACTCGGTTATCTTTATAAGAAGCGTGATTTTTGACCCCGCCAAACGAGTCCTTAAAAAAAGGAGAAAAATACAGTAGAGGGCTTAACAGCCCTTTTGCAAGGGTCCCATTTGTCATAAAACTTAATTCATACTCACCCGCCCAGCATTTTCAAAGAATCTAAGAGCGTCGTTAACGATTCCTCTTCCATGTGGCGTGATGGGGTCTCGGAGGAGGTTTCCTCGTGGTGCAGATGCTGCCGCCGCCCCCCGCGGCTCAATTCCGGTGGGAGGAGACCTCCCCTTTGGTCTTATGCGGGGGCGGGGGAGGAGGGGATAAGACGGGATGGGGTGGGGAAGAGGCCACCACAAGCACAAATAATGCGACGCCGGCAGATGGCGTCGACGCCGGCAGAGGCGAGCCCTGCGCTTAGCATCATTGCTGTGAAACAAATGAATCGACCCAAAGCTCGTTCGCTATTGTTCTTTGTGGATTCAATAGCCGCTAAGACATAATCCTTCACTTTATTTTGGAATGTCCCAAACCTCCTCTGTGGGATCTCCCCTATCCTTGCGGTGGTACTCCTGTTGCTTTGGATAATTTATATACGTTGCATATCCCGACCTATAACATGATATTTGAATATATTCCATAGGGCTAAAATTGGATTCATTCAGCACTTGGATTTAATATTTTCCATGCAATTTCCATTAGCTATCATATCGAGTATACTCGATTCTCAAAAGTGATGGGGTTTGTGGGGTACTTATCGTTGATCCTTACTACTCGTTATTTCCTCTCCAAGAAATATTTAAAATCATTTAGTTACTATATACTCAATCTTTCGTTATTTTGGTTTGCAATTATCTTCTTTAATAAAATTATTTACATTGGTCTAACTCAAGGGTGTCCGAACTTGTCAGCCCGAGGGCCACACTTGACCAAACTGCTTGACCAACAGTTTGGAAGCCAAGTACACACTCGAGGTCCGAATAAAAAAGAATCAATACATAATTGTTGTTTTTAATTATTTATATTAATATTATTTTACAGTAATTATTGAATGGCACATTTATGCATTACACATGAACACCTGGATTATTGAGACTGGTGAAATTGTATCCTGAATGCCAAAGCAGCAGACACGTCTGGGTTTAGGTTTGATGTCCCTTACTTCAACAGCGACCAGAGATTATCATCGGATAAGGTCCTTAAATTGTTCTTTGCGTATTTAATTCTCGAAATTTTATTTGATTTATTCTTTCCTTATAGTTTTAGGTTCAGAAAATTTAAATTACTAGTTGTGTCTGCAGCAAAGGCCAATTTCCAAACCCACTCTTCATCAGACAATAATGTCTTTGCCCTGGTACAATACTTCCCTGGCTTGCCTTTACTTTCCAGAAAGTGACCTATTTATTTTCTCAATTCAAATACTCGGGTCAGAACTTTATCACAACTTAGCCATCATACTGCTGTGTAATATAAAATCTTACGATTCTATGTCTGTATATTTCAACATGTTTCTGAACTGTCTAGGTGAGCCGATGAGACCTTACTAAATTCAACATTTTCATCAGATTATTCAGTACACTGCTAATTTCCACATATTTAACAAACAAAGCTTGCTGGTGAATAATTGGTGGTGAATTGGTGGTGGCATTGGTGGCATGAAAATTGGTTGTGGAATGTTTTTCTTGTTACACATTTGCTTCACTTGCCCAACCAAGCCTTTCTTTAGGCCACTCATGTTCTTTCCTTCATCAACAGTCAGGCAACTGACGTTAATCCAGTCCAAGTTATTTTCAGCAAAATTAATTGAATATATCCTCTCCGGTAACAGTGCCACACATGCTATGTAGGGAATCAGCTCTTGTGTTATGTTAATGTCGTCATCCACACATCTAATGAACAGATGTAATTGAGAGGCAGAACAGATGTCCAGCGATTTATCCATTGCAATTGAAACATGGCCGAACTTGCTTGCATTGTTTCCTATTTGAGTACAATGTTTTCACCCATGTATCCAACACGGCGGGTTATGGCATATGCACCAAAAGCTGCATTTTTAAATTCTTTCAATATTTCTGGGCAATGTTTCTCAGCCACCTCCAACAAACATTCCTTCACTACTTCAACATTTGTAAACGGTTTGCCACTTTTAGCCAGGACGTAGACAAGTTTATAACTGGCCTTAGTTGAGGATTCATTTTCATTTGAGGGTTTACTGAGCAATGTCCTTTGAGATGTGAGTTGATTTGTTAGTTTAGAAAATTTTTCGGCACGGGGTTTACCCTCTAACTGTCCATATTTCTCCTAATGTTTGCTTTGATGATGGCGCCCCAGGTTGTATTCTTTCATCACAGCCACGGTTTCATTGCAAGTCACACAAAATACTTTCTCACCGGATTTGATAAAGAAGTATTTCCAACTCCATTCTTTTTTAAATTGCCGGCACTCATCATCTATATTTCTTTTCCTCTTATTGGCTGTCGAGCAATAACGTAAAGTGACTTTAGCATGAAGAAATGATGAAACTGAAAGTATCTTGCACAGAATATCGCTCAGAAACCTGATTATGCAAACTTTTATCGTCATAATTACAGCTGCAAATTGTCCGAAAAAGTTTTTTTTTAATTCTTATGATTTATTAAGTTTTATTAATTCTTAGATTTACTGACCCGAATATAGTCTGATAAATTTTTCCACTTATGGTAGAGAGATTAAGGCTTAATTAATCTTTCCTCTTAAGAATATTCGGAAAATTCTTGTTTAACGACGACATTCCCAATACTTCATGCATTTTAGTAAATAATTACGCAAAGAAAATTATCACAAAATAAAATGGGAGTGCAGCATGTTTCGCAATTATACGCTAACTGACACCAACACCTCCTCATCGCAGCAGTCAACCGTAACTGGAAAACTGCGATCAAAATAATCAAGTCCTGAACTAGCAGCAAATCAATTAAAACTCTGATGTCGTTATTTTACCTCTTTGGCTTTGAATAGAGGTATTAAAAGTAAGCAGCGAATAAGGTTTTGCAATGTAGTGATCGGTTGGAAAACATGAGGCAGCACTGCGCGCCTCTCTTTTAATTCTGTGAAAACGTAACGGTGAAGTAATCGGCTGCTGATATTGGCAGGATACCCGTAATTTTCTTAATTTAATCAGTTGATAATAAAGTCTCCATGGGCCGGGTGAGAGGGCCTCGTGGGCCGCAACTGGCCCGCGGGCCATAGTTTGGAGACACCTGATCTAATCGAAAAACTGACTGAAATTTAAAAGGTTACCTACCATATCGTACACTTATTATAATGGGTTTACAAGGGCTGTTAAGAAAGTAACATATGTTTCGCCCCAGCGTGGCGCTGGGTAGGACTAGAGCCACCATCTTGGTGTCCAAACGTCCCTACACTCAGTACTACGCATCCTGCTGTGGTGGTGTGTGCAGACAGTGGTTCTTCTACTTTGCTCACTGCGATCTCTTTAACTGTACGCTGCAGGAAATCCCGTGAGTGTTGAAGTGCGATCTGTGATTTGGTTTTTCCTGGAAAAAACCGCAAGGCAATTGAAATTAATCGGCAACTTTGTACGGAGTGTATGGAGACGGAATAATGAGTGAAGGAGGAGTGAGGCAATGGTGCATTCAGTTCAAAAATGGCCACAGCACCAATGCTCTCGACGAGGACACCGCAGTGGTCGGCCTAGCTTTGTGGCAGATGAACTGACGGATGGCCAGTTCTTGGACATCATGGACATTAGTTCGTTCAGTCTTCAACTAACAACACCACTGACGCACAACACTAATTTATCACTTATTTGGTTCACAACACGCGTTTCTCGACGAATATCAGCAGCGTTGCAGTTTATTGTCAGTAAAAACCTTATCACCAAACGGGTTTGCATTTGGCGGGATTTCCAAATGTATTGCTCATTTTGACTTGCTATTTAAACAAATGACAAACAGTGCAGCTCGAGGCGTTCTAATATAGTGTGTGCGTGTGGACTTTGGGCATTCAGGCAAATAGTTGCAAAAACATTGCAATTATGGGGACAGAGGAAAGTTATACTTAGTTTTTTAACAATAATTTGTTCTAGAATTTGGAAAAAATTATTTAAAAGTAGTGAAATTCACTCTATGTACTAAGTGATTTTTTGGTAAAAATGATTAAGTGGAAGCATTCCGGAAAGATTATGGAAATTTTTAAATAGAAAGTTATAAGCTTTACGGTGCAAAAAGGCCTTATGACGAGGATGAGAGTATAGAATTGCTCGAGAATGCTGTAGAAAGCCAGGCATGTACAGGAAAAAGAGAAGAAACAAGAAATTATACGTGAATTTACAAGAAGAGGCCTATGATTTTACTCAAAGAACACTGAATTAGTTGATTTCATAGATTTTAAGATGCTTTGTAAGAATATGATTCGTGAAAGAATGCTTTCTTGAAGGAAAGTAGATTTCAGAGATCGCTCAGATGGATTCGAATCATGGACGAATTTGAATTTAGAGGAACAAAGAAATTAAGAGAATTCAGTATTTTACCTCCCAGGATGCTGGTATTGTTTCACATTTGTGTCATTAGTGGTGAAGAATGCCTCTTTCAGAGGGCCGTCATATCCAATCACTAAAAAAGTCAAGTTCTGAAATAAGTTGGAATATGTATTGAATATCACTTCTCCAGAAGAAGTAAGTTGTTGTTACATGTTTTGAAAGAAAAATATTTCCAATCATCCATTGAAAACTATGGATATTATCTACAAAAACAAAGATTTACTTGTAAATTATCCCATACTACTCACAATTTCACATAAAAGCTAAAAGTTTTGAAAACATTTTATCAGTAAAAACGTTAACAGTTATTTTACGTATTTATATTACCCTGTCAAATTATGGAATTATTATCGCACGTTTTTAATATCATTTTAATTCACTTTTGAACTATCTTAAAAATAGTGTGTCTTGGGGTCAAGAAATATTTTGTAGCTTACATGACTTGGAATCCATTTATTATGCATGTCAAAATATTAAATGAATAAAATCGGAATATTATACGTGACAATCCATAAAATTGATTTTCTTTAGAATTTTGCTAACTCAAAAAAAAAATACTTTAGGTGAATAGGGTTCAATGTTTGCCGCAATAAATAGTTTAGTTTCACGTTTCGAGTTTAATCCTCACGAAATCGCGCGTGAAAAAAACTGCGATGTCCTGCGTAGCGAATGAATCCGGGACATAGGAGTGCAGTCTCTTTCTTCACCTCTAGATCGATCTTGTGTCGCTTCTTCTCAGGTGGGCAGACCTCTTTTGTTGCACAATTCGTTTTGGCTAGCACAGCAAATGGGTGAGAATTTTTGCAAGAGTGGCAAAACACCCCTTCCCCGCCCCGTGTGACTCCCGGCACAGCCCCGAAGGGTTCACCACCGAGGCCGGCCGACGAGACGGGGCGCGTGCTAGCACATTAAATGCGCCTCGCGTCTGCCCTATATCTGCCTAGCAGCGCTACTCCCCACCGAAGTGCTGAAACATCAAAATGCTGAACGATTTTGAGTAATTTCGAACTCTTTTTCGATAAATCATTCGCGGTCTCATTAGATTTACTCAGTGTTATTTATTTTTGATTAGTATAATTTGTACCTAATAGGAATTAAACGAAAGTAACATTTTAGCACTATTTCATCAATTTTCAAATTCTATAGTAAACCAAAATAGACGCTAGGCTCTCTCTTTATGGATATTTAGACTTTCATGTATATTCTGTATTGCTTTCACTTTTTGATTCAGTTGATTCCTTTCATCGGTTCTTCACACTTTCTACCTGCCTTGTTGCCGTACGGAAAGTCATGCCTCTTTCTACATAGCGTATGAATCATTCTCCCTTTTTGTTTGCACATGACTTTTGTTGCAATGAATTGTTCAATATATTACTACATTTTCTGGTAAAAATGAAGTAATACTGCTTTTCCTTATTTGTGAGTGTTTATACTGTTAAATTAAAATGAACGTATCTTCAGTCGTGAAGCAATGGAAAACGCAATAGCCAAAACCGTAAACTTGATTGGAACTTGGTCTGTTTAAGGGGGTGAAGGTCAAAGTAAAGTTACGAGTAAGGGGAAATATGGGAAACAGACACTAGGAAACTTGGATGTGTTTGTGAAACAGTGACCCACGTGTAACTTAATTGCACACAAACATTGCAAAAATAATAAATGAGGAAACAAACTTGCAACCAATCAATCACTAGGATGTGCTAAAGAATAACATTTACAATCGTGAATGCGATTCACTTATACAGGAATGAAAAACAAATTAAAATAAAAAATCAAAGAGGAAAAAAGAAAAGCCCAAGTTCACGTTCGCAATCACTGAATCACTCGGGTGTGTTCGACCTTTGTGAATCGCACTCACTCGGTCCTTCAGGGTTTATAAGGATTCCTCCTTCGCCGGTGACCCGTCAATCACACAGATGAAAATAAAAATGCTAAGAAAGGTAGGAGGTAGCGGGGGTAGGTAAGTGCCTAGAGAAAATACTCCTCCAAGAACAAAATAAATATTTATGATTTTTTTGCAAAAGTTCAATTTTTTTTCTACTTGGTCTGTATTTCACGTGATATATTTTTTCTCTCCCATATTCTAGCCATTCCGTTAATAATATTATTTCCCTCTTGAAGGAGTTATTGGGTCAATATAATGAAATTCCATAATATACATTGTACAAAGAAAGGGATATTGGAAGCCGCTAAAGACACTATAGGAACCGTTAACGGGAAAAGGATAAGGAAACCATGGGTAACGGATGAGATGATTGCAAAGATGGATGAGAGAAGAAGATGGAAAAATGTAAACACAGAGTTAGGCAAAATGAAGTACAAAGAGTTAAACAATAAATTGAGAAGGGCCACAAATAAAGCAAAAGAAGAATGGTGGAAAACGCAATGCGAGGATATGGAAAGTTTACAGAAGAAGGGTGAAATTGGTGCTCTACACAGCAAGGTTAAGTTATTATCGGGAAGTAAGAAGGCAAGATGTGTGCTAACAGTTAAAGATAAATGGGGTAAGATAATAGTTGAACCAGGAAAAATCCAAGAGAGATGGAAGGAATATATAGAAACACTGTATGGTAAAGAACTTAGGCCGACAAGGTTAGACATAGAAGAGGAACATGACGTAGAAGAAGATAGCTTAGGTCCAGGCATACTCGACGATGAAATAGAAAGGGCATTAAAGGAGATGAAAGCAAATAAGGCTGTGGGGGTGGACAATATTCCTGTAGAAATGTTGAAATGGTTAGGGAAAGGTGGGAAGAAGGCCATATATGGACTGATTCGTAGTATCTATGAGGAAGGAATCTGGCCGGAAGATTTTGTGAGATCGGTGTTAGTTCCTATTCCAAAAAAGGCAAAGGCTTCGTCATGTGAGGATTACAGAACAATAAGTTTGATATCCCACGCAGCTAAAGTTATTCTCAGGATCATCAACAAAAGGATAGAGAGTAAGGCAAATGATTACTTAGGGGATGATCAGTTTGGGTTCAGGAAAGGAAGAGGTACGCGTGATGCCATTGCAGTAATGAGATCACTAGTCGAGAGGAATATAGAATATAATCAGGACGTTTTTGCCTGTTTTGTAGATTTAGAAAAAGCGTTTGATAGAGTGAATTGGGAAAAATTAATGCGTGTATTGCAGAAAATAGGAATGGATTGGAGGGACAGGAGACTGATCCGCAACCTGTACATATCTCAGACTGCTCAGGTGCGAGTGGGGAACGGAGAGTCCGGATGGGCAGTGTTAGGAAGAGGTGTAAGGCAGGGTTGCCCATTGTCACCGGTACTGTTCAACGTATATGTAGAGGAAATGATTAAAGAGGCATGGGAAGAACTGGAGGTAGGAATGAAAGTCGGAGGGGAATTCGTAAAATCGGTTAGGTTTGCTGATGACCAAGCATTAGTTGCTCAGTCAGCCAAGGGGTTGCAAGCATTGTTGAGTGAATTGGAGGTTCAGTGCGATAAATATGGGATGAGAATAAATATTAATAAAACAAAGGTTATGCGATTTTCCAGAAAGAAAAAGGCTAAGCTAAATATTAAAATAGGCGGGGAAAAAATAGAGCAGGTAGAACAGTTTACATATCTCGGAAGTGTTTTGGACCAACACGGTCAAAGTGGTAGGGACGTAAGGAGAAGAATTGCGCTAGGCAAGGAGGCTTTCTCAAGGAGGAGGCAGTTGATGACGGGGACGTTGAGTAGGGATGTTAAGACAAGACTCGTAAAAACTCTGATATGGAGCGTAGCTATGTACGGCGCGGAAACGTGGTCACTGAAGCAGGAGGATAGACGTAGATTGGAGGCTTTTGAAATGTGGGTGTGGAGAAGAATGGAAAAGGTGAAATGGACCGAAAGGAAAACAAATGAGGAAGTGCTAGAAATGGTGGGGGAGGAGAGGGGTTTGTTGAGAGAAATCCTATGGAGGCAGGAAAAATGGATGAAGGGCGTATTGAGCGGTAGTGGAATGTTGAAGAGGGTAATAGAGGGAAGAATGTTGGGCAAGCGAGGTAAGGGTAGGAACAGGATAGGGATGTTGGATGGGATGAAGGGAGGAAAGAAGTACACCGAGATGAAGAGGGACCTGATATAGATTAGTTTGCTAGGTGGGGAGTCACAAAATGTTTGTTTGATAGTTGGGTCCATCCAAAAACCTACCTTAACCGGTAGATTACCTAAAAAAAAAACATTGTACAATTAGTCAGCGGAAAATTGTACTCTAAGATATATTTTTTTAACTTGAAAAGCGCTATTGGGCGAAGTAAAAACTCGTCTGTATCATAACAGGTTGTGAGGTTCATTAGAAAATTAATTTTTTCAAAAAAGAACAAACATTTTTCTTAAAAATCAATAAATTCAAATCTTCAATTTATTCATAAATAATATAAATCAATTTAGATAAAATATAAATAGATTAAAGTTTGTGAAAATGCTTAATTTATATTGAATGTTCGAATAATTTTAACGACAATACATTTAGCGATGACGTTGGGTAATTTAGCTAGTGAATTACTTTGAGCGTCGTTGAGATGAGTTAGCTCGCAGCTTTGAAGTATTGATTGATATATAGCAAACACTGGATCGTAGTAGTAGCTCAAAGAGATTTTATTCTCGAGAAATATAATATTTTGGATTAAAATTAATTTTTAAAAGCCTACCACTTTTTAAATATGCCAGCCAGAGTACTAACCTAATTTATAACTTCGGGCGAAGCACTGCGCGGGGGCGTTATCGCTCCAGCGGTCTGCGGACGAACATCCCCGGGGCACACGCAATGAGTGTTATGCACATTGCAGAAACCACAGGATAATTAGTGTTCGATTGGTCACATAGTGTTCAGGATAGTGGTAGATTGCTCATTCATCGCCATCAAACAGCCTTCGCCGTGTCGCATTCCTTGAGGGGCCTAAATGTTACGACCCTCGGTTGGATTCGTTGGTTAAAGTCGTTTTTATTGCCAGGGCGGTGACGGTAACTTGTTGGAACGTTTTCATTTCGACGGAAGGGCCTGGGAGGGGTCGAAAGAAAGATTTTGGATAATCTGATTTAGCGTTTGATCGGGATGATGAAAGAAGACACTTTACTCTTCCACAAAGACAATTTTATTACAATATAGTTTTCGTTACAGCGTAGCATCTTCATCTTAAATGAAACCTAGGTCGTAATAAAGAAAAAGCAAAGTGTCTTCTTTCATCTTGAAGGGTTTCCACCATGTTACGCCTGAAACTGTGTCATTTAGATCGGGATTTATTTTGACATTCATGCGCTTGAGTGCTCGAAACACGATTTCAGCAATTGCGGTGTGAGAGGCCACAAAACTAGTGTCGAGTTAGACGATATCTTGGCCTGAGCCATCCATTGTCTTAGTCACATACTCCATTAATTAGCAAACACACGAGTACACTGAAGAATGTCTTTCTCTCATTCTTCGACCAAAATTGTGAATAAGTAGAGTACACGGATTTACAATGAAAGAGTTGTACTGGGGTTCCTCCAAAGTAAGTAAAATAAATAATGGACATAACAATTATTACAAATCAAATTACTGATCACTAAAATTCTTCAAATTGGTCTCCTTGTGCATCGACGCACCGATGCCACACCAGCGTCTCTGCGCCAGTCGCGGTAAATTCCCAGGAAGGCACCAAAGGGAACCTCGCCATGGCCTTTCTGACGTCACTCAGCGTTGCAGAATGATCCATGATCCATCTTTTTCCAATGTGGATAAAATATTCTATTTGGTAAAATATATCGAAAGAATTATAAAATCGATAAAATAACTCGATCACACCTTTCAAGGTGACAGGAACACTAATAGAATCAATGGAAGGAAAACGCAACTAAGCGCAGAGGTTCTCAAGAAATAAAAACTCAAAAGTTGAAAACGAAATTTAGCGGGCATAAATTAGAGTAGTAGAAAACGTCACCATGGCAGGAAGTTTTACAAAAGGTGGAAAAGTAGTAATGGAAATAAAATATTTGTTTTACATAAGGAAGGTTCTACGAAGCATGGAACTCATCGTCCCAGTTCAGTGTCTGTCGCTGAGGCACAAACCCTATGTGAATAACGCCTAGTGAGTCGATGAAAACGATATTAATCTTGACTGGTTCACGATTTGTCCAATCTTAAGATTTTATTACCACAAATTCTTAAAAATAACTAATTCAAGTGAATTTCAAGTGAAATCAATTTGTCTTCGGTTATTTAAATATAAATTTACCTTGGAATGCTTCTTATATAACTGCTAACGAGGAATACATAATATATCAGTTTTAGTAAATATATATATCATGTTTCTTCATTTATCTAATACGATGCTTCTTGATTTCTTTCTATGGGAGGCTAACCTTTCATCAGTATGATACCAAAAATCCTTTAAAAAAATTAAATCATTAAATATAAACACGGGAGATAACGTGAATGGAATCATATAATTTGGCTGTATTTAGATAACAGGTGTGTAATGAGAACCGAAATGACTACATGAATAGACCTGGCGTTTGGAAAGAATGAATGAAAACAAGCTCTCGACGTATTTTGGATAGGTGAGCAATATCAGCAGTCACCTGGCCCATTTGACGACTTAGAATGTGTTTATGGGCATGGCCGTAATTAGTTCAATTTTCCCTCGCGTTTCAAGCGCATCTGTGAGACAAACAGCTTTCACCATCATGGCTGTTGCATTAACACTTTTTATTTCTTGAGGGAAACGAACAGGGATATGTGTATATTGAGTATGCTAATCGTAACTAGACTTTATAAGGTACCATTCTGGTCGTGTCAGTCAGATGAATAATACGCCCGTAGGGCGGTATAAATTTCAAACGACGGAGTCCCATCGCAAACGTGAAGCCACTGCAAGCTCTGGTGCTTTAATTGTCAGTAACCCAAGAAAAGGTCAACCGTTGATTTGGAGAATCTCAGAAACACGCACTTAAAAGGTGTCCGAACAGAAGACTAAATGATATTCACAAGAACGATGTACAAGTATGTAAAAAAGGTCGTGCTTAAGACGTCAGGAATAAAATTTTGTGGAAAGACAAAGTTCTAGTATCATGTACATAAATATTTAAAAGAAAACGGTTAAATTACAAAATCGACGCATTTGGTGGAATGCAGATTTTTGCACAGTTTGCTACCTGGTGATAAGCGTATCTATCTCACTTTTGTTTCTTTGATTTTTTTTAGTCTGACCCGGAACCGCTAACAGCGATTTGTTACGCCATAAAATACACCAACAAAATTCATTTATTTGTCAAAAATATTACATTGAAATGGTACACCAATTTGGTGATCATTAAAAAGTGTTGGCAGAGTCCGTTAACAAGTATTAAAACTTTCATGCATGAAATGAATAGTAACTTAATTACTTTTCTATTCATAGGTACGTTTCAGTTAAGTTAACGAGGAAATTCTAAAACCAAGGTCAGAGTAATAATCTTTAGAATATATTTTTGGAATTTGTGTTAATAATACCTTAGTTTTTCACATAATTTAAGATTAAATACGAATACGTTTACGAATAAGGTTAAAAGAAATGACGTACACATACATCTTTAATACTAAACATAAGAGAAGGTTTCCGTGAGGGTATTTCGTAGGCACACGTAAGTATGTTGGCTTATCCTTATCATCTGTTGAGTGACTGATCAATAAATGTAATTTCAAGGGAATAGAAAAACTGTCTGACGTCAAAGTCAAGCGCCTTTTGAACACCGCACTTCAATTGTTCTCCCGCGATAGTCAGAACCACTGGTCAAGTGAGTGGGTCGAATGCGAGAATGACCTTAAATGCGTCCTTGGGGTTCCCTCCGCGGGGACCTCTGCCAGTGACTGCAAAGACAGGACTGTCTCCTGGGAGAGAGGACAGGGTGAAAAATACCTTAGAAGTTGAGATTTTGACCCCGTGATCGAATCTATTCGCAATATTTGACGGCCGATGAACAGATGAAATTTTAATGATTACAAAAGGGCGGTAGATTTGCTCAGGTGGATTCGTCGGGAAAGGAGGAGATCTAACCACCCAATTTTTAGTAGGATCAAAGGAGTGATTTTCCGAGCGGTCATAAAGTTTGCGAAATACCTACCAAACTGAATGCTGAACTTGAAGCACTCTGTGCACAGCACCCAAGTAGACATGGAGATACCGGAGAAAAATCCACCATCCGAGGCACGCGAAATATGGGCCTCAACTGAGGGAGTCAATCACACCACTCCAACTCAAGATGTATTGCGATATGGAGACGCCAACAATTTTCTACGGACAGTAACGTCAAGTGATTCCTGTTTATCGTCCACAATTTTAAATTAGGTTTTTCTCTTAAAAGAAAATGTCGAAAACTCTTGTTTTTCATGAATAAAGATTTCATGCCTGTGAAATTTGCTTTGGATCAAGGAGGACATTATTGCACCTGACTGCACTAAATAATAATGACATGAGAAAGCTTAAATATATGTCTTCGACCAGATTCTCATAAATCGAAATGTTCATAATAAGACACCAATTTCTGTCTGCCAAGGATGGGACGTCTTACCGACCAATGCAAGGGGACTTTTCACTATGTGATAACTGGATATTATGAGGGCTGATATTTGAATTTATTAGTTCAATTCCCCCAATTTGCTTAAAATCAATCCAAAATCTGCCGACGCTAAGTTTATTTAAATTAAAATTATTTTACTTCATTACTTGTTTAGGCTGAATTCTCTATTATGATTACGTGATTGCTCACAGCTTATAGTATCTCATTCTGTGTTTCTTCATTCGGCATTTATTTAATGAAAACATAAAACTACGAGTCACCCACGTGACAATGATGCCGCATCCATTAAACTTATTTATATCATTTGGAGCCCTTAGAAATATGTATTTGCCGCTTGATAAAACTGACATGAATCAATATAAATAATAATGGTTTTTGATCCAGTTGAGCCATTAAAAACCTGATGGTTATGCGTAGGATTTGAACAGGTAATTAATTCAATGTTTTTCTGCTTTTTACCAACTTACGTTTCTTGCTCGAAAGTATAAAAAAACCTCATTCATTCAAAGTTATTTCCAGAGGCCCTTGTCAGTGTCGCCATCAAAGTTTTCCTTCGTCATTGTTCATTCATTCCCATTTGAAAGGGCGAACTCAGAATTAATGTGAACTAGAATGCAAAGAGATCTCTGAAAAATACATATTGATAAATAGACTCCAAGATGGGATGGTGATAAGGGTATACCTTATTTTTTAACCTCACAAAGATACGGGAGAAACTTATTCGGTCTGAGTAATTTTAAAAATTACTGTTCATTTTTTTGGCTTTAAGATGATAAACTTCATAGAAAAAAAAGTTCTGATGACATCCGATGATTTCCATCAGAACGCTAGATTCGATGACAATTTCAAAGACCAAACTGTGCGTCGGAAGTCGTCCTTTTCATTCTGCGACCGTCCCACTGATGTTTTTGTCCATTAACGTCCCCTCGATTGTCGCGTCCAGACGTCAGCGGAGTGTGGAGGTGTATCGTGGGGACACCCATTATCAAGAGGCACGCGGTCGCACTCGCGGCTCCGGTAATCGGACAGCCGCGTCACTCGGCCCAAATCAGCGCGAGTGACGAGCGATTGAGAGACAGAGTCGAGTCAACAGAGGGCCGTCGTTTCCATATCCTCGGGCGCCAATGCTGTGATTCCGCACAAATTACTAACTCCTCCCTTCCCACCCGTCTCTAGTCGGACGACCCAAGAGTGACGGATTACGATTCCACTTTGGGCCATCCGCCACCGACAGGCAGCCTGCGGTGAACTCCCTTTTCATCATTTACTCGCATTTTCATTATGAATTCTGCGATGCGAACGGCATGGCATCGGTCGTGCTATTGCAGATACTTCATCTCACTTGCCACCGGGATGAACTGTCTATCACACAACGGCGTAAATAAACTCAACGTTCAGCTTGACGTCTCTATAAGTTTGAAAAGGCAGGTGCATAAGTATACACACACATAAACACACACACTCACACACACATATGTGTGTGTGTATACACACACACACACACACACATATATATATATATATATATATATATATATATTTTATCATAAACACAATAATAAACCCGAAGGTGGAGATGATATCTTCATCCAGTATTACGCCCGTCGGCTTGTGAAATTGTGAAATTCAAACAGGGTTGCCAACAGGCATGCCACTGAGGTGGAAAGAAGACACATTCGTTGCCATTTCTTTTAACTCCAATACAGTTTAGGACTCTTTGAGATATCCATGAAGGAAAACATTTGGAATTCATAGATCAATTGCCTAGTAAAGCAACAGCATAATGAAAGTCTTAAATGTAATGACTTTCACAACTATCGTATTTTATTCTTCTAGTTACAAACGACGTAAAAATCAGCTTTCAAATGAGATTTTCTTAAGCACTATTTCCTTAACTAACCGATGAAAAACTTACACAAAAGACTACATAATCGAAACAAAAGTACATATAATAACGTACATAGACTATTACAATTGTCCTCTGAATAAAAATGTATTCACGACCAGTTCAGATTCACTGCGTCATTTTCAAACTGAACTTAAAAATGATATAGTGCATCGAAACTGATCGTGAATAATTTTTATTTAGTGAAAATCACAAAAATATACCAAAAATGTCACAATTCTCTGCATATAAAACCGACCAACAAACAACAATACTTATATTATAACAGTTTCCACCCATATCAAACCGAACGCTCCATTCCTTATTCTCTGTCCAAAAGATGGCACAGAATCTGCAATGACCCCGACGCCTTTGGATAGTTTCCTCTTAAATTGTTTACACTGCTAAACCATCCTCCACCGCCGAAACCCAATCTCTTTTAATTTGCCCCACGTACTTCCCCGTTTAGAATCTCTGCGATCAATCCTAAAAGGAGGGGGATTTTTAGAAATTTTGGGATAATATGGAAGGTCTTTGGGTTGGAGGGGAGATGAAATGCGTGAAGATCAAGGTAATTAACGTCTAATATTAATACCTGGGCAACTCCTGGAACCCAGGAACCCAGGAACCCAGGAACCAGATAAACTCCTGCTCTATTGTTTTGAGTTTGAGTGGAGGGTCAGACGGTGGGAGGGATGCTAAAACGGATACGTTATAGCATTTATCAAAGTGAGTGTTGTATTCGGAGACGTGTTTGGGGATTGGGAGCATACCAATCAGGGAAGAATCTTTGTATGAGGACCTGTAGCTATTGATTTTAATAATGAGGGGTGTGGTACACTGTCCGATATAAAAGGTGGGGCATGTTGGCAAATTGGTAGGTAAACTACATTTCTGGAGAAACATAGGGGGTGGAGAATTGGTGGGAGAAAGTTAATAATCTGTTGGGTTCGGGTTTTGAAAACAGGACATGTTCTGCAACTAGATTTATTGCAGGGCATGGGAGTGGCTTTGGGAAGGGACGGGGATTTAAGAAATGGATTGGTTGATTTGAGGAGATCTGATAAGTTGGCGGGGCGTTTGATAGTAATAGAGGGTCATTTGGAATGGTGGAATGTCATTTGGCGGTGGAATTATGGTTTTAGAGGAGGGGGTAGAGGTTCTTTAGGATTGATCTCGGAGACTTTAGGCCAGGGAAGTACGTGGTACAAATAGAAAGAGGGGGAGGGAGGTTTCTGCGGTGGAGGAAGGTTTGGGAGTGTAAGAATATCTTCGGATTCTTTTATTTAGGAGGGATTCTGGATACCTCATGGAAGGAGGGCAAAAGTAGTTAGAAATTTGATTGGGTCTATTTTGAAGTACATAGCAGTGAGTTTAAAAAGACGTCCTTCCCTTCCCTCCTAGCCAAATCTTCAAAACCTCTTTTTGCCGAATGTTTTTCAAACTGTTTTATTTATTCATTTATTATGTGCCAACTTTATCAATGTTACGTTTTAGTGTATTAAGTTTAATTTCATAATAGTATTCTCGACATTATTTCGTAAGTTCTCAAAATTATTAATTATTTGCAATTTGCTGAGAAATCAATCTTCGTAAACTAAAAAACTATTATTATAAATGTGATAAAAACAAAATTGACCGACAAAAAACCTTTCCTTCTTTTGATAGGTACGTTTGCTCTCTCACCTAGCCCATCACATCGCCTCTTGAACATTGCACTTCGACGCTCTTTCCACCTTTAGAAACATTTCGGGGGTCATTTACTGGCGTGGATATTAAAGCTAAGATTTAAACAATTTTTCCACTACCGTCTGAGGCAATTTTTGGATAAAAATTCTGATTTTTTGCAGCAGAATGAAGGGAATAGTTGAGTAGGGCAAATGGTCTACATAAAAGAGAGACGGTGATTGTAACTGGTCATTTGACTTCTCCATTTTACTCTCCTATCCGCTTCAAGAGCCATTTTCTCCAATGGAATATGATTTTGATGCTGACATTATTTAAAAGACTTACTTGAGCAGTTAAATAAGTTTAGCAAGTTCTCATGTCGTGTGTCATTAAGAATTTATGGTTTATTTTTTGCAAATAAAGGGATAACACTGCAGTTATGCTGAACTTCTTTGGTACAAACTATTTCTGAAAGACTTAATAATTTTACATGTCTAAGGAAATGGATGTTAAAATTGTAATGGTAAATAATAATTTAAGCTTATCCTTCTAAAATACTCGTATCTTCTGGGTGTAGTTAATTATATTTTGACATTTTTTGTGAAAAATTTAAAAAACTTTTAAAATTTATTTTCCATATTCCAATCGCAAATAAGCAGAAAATTTGATTCCTTTTACTTTACATTAAAATCGCTCGATTTGTCTGGATACAATATTGTAATGAGAAAAAGATACTTTCCACAAGGTGCTAAAATTGAAAGTTTATAATATTTTGTAAATCAGTGTAATATATTGAGACCAAAATATTATTTATAAAATTTAGATCTACTTAAAATATAGGATTACTAAAATTCAATCGAGAAATGTTTAATGTATTTTATATTAAAACATAATACAGTATTATCTGTAATTTCATGTAATAAGAAATTATTCATTGCTTTTAAAATTGCAAGTTAAAAAAAATGAATAAATTAATCTACAGTTATGTGTTAATAACCTGGATAAAATTATGCAATAAGCCGTAAAAACATGTATTTTTTTCTCAAGTCCTATTAAAATTTTTCATATATCAATGAGAACAAAATCCATTTTCGAGACAAAAATATATCGTCTTTTGTGTAATATTAATAAATAACCGAAATAATCACTAAGGAAATTTTCACTGTGAAAAAATTCGTGAAGAATATCTAAAATTAATTAGCATAATCATTTGCAGAGCAACGTACATTTTGTGTTGCTAGTAGGGTGGCCCTGTCAGTTGTAACTTTTGACTTATGGTTGATTCATGGTTTGTTTTGTAGGGAATAGAGTCCTCACCCACAAGGCGATCGCCAATAGAACGAACTCAGCTTGGCGTCGAAACCGTGCGACAGTTCAATGAAAGCTGAGGGAGTAATCTCTGACTCGACCGAAATTTATAGTTAAAAGTACGTAAGTACAATGAAAGAAGAATTGTTTGGTGTTGCCTGAAGTTCATGAATATAAATCTCTAATTTAACCGAGATTGATGTAAACCTTACGTAAACTTATAACGAAAACTGAATAAATAATATGAAGTTAATTACCTTAATTAAATATGTACGCATTCATTCCTTTACTGAATCTTCTTCAGTGTTCAATCCTACCAAATAACAACCCAGGGTATTACTGCCATTTTCCTTCCAACGTTGTCTTAACTGTTTCTTTTCTCTCGTGCTCTCTCCCCTCTGTGTTTCCTTACGGTTCTCTTAGCCTGGCACATCATGTATTCATTAATGTCCAACTTGTTCACGACCCACCCCAAATTATGAGCAAATTTATCGCAGCTCACCACTTATGTCATATACTTAAAAAGTTCCACATCTTGGACTTTTTCATTCATTTGTCGTATGCTGATTTCAGCAGTAATGAGCTAAGCACAGGTCAAGTTTCCCAGTTTTTCACCAACCTGTTCCGCTCATTTTCCGTTCACAAACGCCTAATGGCTCCCACATCTTCCTCTCTCCGCAAAATGATGAACGCGTTCAATATGACCGTAGTAAAAGATCTGTTCAAAAATATGCTCAAAAGATGAGACTGTTTGAATAAATAGTTATATTTATTATTTTCCCTTTTAATCATGTTCATCCCCTTGAAAATACTTCCCTTGGCTGCCAATACAACGCTCCAAGCGTTTTTTACAGCCTTAATATCTGCGTGCCATTTCATTGGATATCTACAATAGATGCAAATAGGCGTTCTTTCGAGGTGGATTTAGAAAATAGGAAAAATTCCGCTCTAGAGTAGGGTGGCTATATTTTGTTTTTGACTAAATATTCAGTGAAATCAATGGTTAATGCGGTGGTGCGTTGTCGTGATGAAAGCAACAAGGCTTGTTTTTCCACATAATGGTATTCTCAGCCACATGATCTGTCTTAATCTTGTCATAACCTCTGTATAGTGCTGTCCATTCACGAAGATTAAATGCCGAATGCCTCTTGAATCATTGCATGAGCTTTCCTTGCACTTTAACCGAGGCTAAAACAAAATTCAATGCCCCCACCCACAACACCTTCGCACCAACTCCCGACACAAGAATTTGTGCAGCAAGAATGAGCAAGCTCAGATAAGAATCGTTGGTGTGCTGAGGCAAGTGGATATAAAACACGAGCAACGGTTTTTGATTTGTTGTAGACGCCGGTATAAGGCGATATCTCACTATTTGTGATCCGTCAAGTAGTTTACGCATGGAAAGGCCAGTCTCATCTTTTTTGGAAGAGACATTGTATATGGCAGCCTTAAATTATTTTGAATGTTTATCCAAATTACCTGTATTCATTAAATTCCATACCATTATTTGTTTTAGTGGCTTTTCTTCTTCGTTATTTCCTTTATTTTGATTCTTGATGTTAATTTAGTCCGACCCCATTTGTGTTAAATTTCTTAGAACAATTGAAAACTAATATTCAGATTTAGCAGAAAAGACTTGTTTTAGACGTAGTTCAGTTATGTTTTGCATGTAATAAATATGCACACAACACAAGATCTTATGCGATTGAGTTAATCTAACCAAGATTTTTCGCCAAATGTTAATAGCTACTTGATATTTAAGCACATAAATATATGTAGATATTATATAAATTATGTAATGACATTGAAATATATTTAATAAATGATAAAAATAAAATTTATTGCTTTGTGGTGATTATTTATTAATATATCCTTACCTTTTTCACTCAAAAGTGATTTTTTTCTTATTTATATTTCTATGGAATCTAATTGTTAAATCATATTTTTCTCTTCAGCATAGTTTTTCTTCGCTATTATGCATGTTGTCAAACCTCGTGGGATATTGTGTGTCGGAAATTAAGGATGAGAGGTTAATAACACGGATGGCCAACACTGAAATTTTTGTCATGGCTAATCTTTCAGTGTTCCGCAAGTGCCTCAGTAGGCCATTGTTTGGTTAAAATGCATCGTACATTTGGATTATCAGTGTTTTGGTCACGTGGACTTCACGTAGGCAGAATCCCACCTGGTTAATCTGAAATTGCTTGTTATATTAGACGATAATAAATTTAAAGTATATAATGGTTAAGTAAGTGCAGAAGATATTTACAGAGAACTTGTATCTTAATGTAATGTTTTTATTTTTAAACATTTTCATAAGAAATAGAAAAAAATCGATGGACTAGCAGAATATAATATTAGTGATTTAGGAATTTTAATAAATCTTAGGGTGGGTTTTGAGCATGGGAGTCTGCTCGGTTGCCACTCCTTCACAGCTGAAGAAAAGGCCATGTCCTGAAGGAGAAATGAGAGGTGCTGTCAGACATTGAAGAAATCTGTTTAACCTACGGCGAGGAATCATATTATCTTCCGTTCGTTGCGCAATTAAGAGTAACATACGTATGTATATATGTATGTATGAAACATGAATGTTGCATACCTAAAGTGTAAAACGGATGAAATAACATATTTTGTACTTCATTTTTATTATTTTAATTGAAAATATGGGAAAAAAGCCTTCTTTAACTAACCCTCTCTCTTATTTCAGTCAAAATAACCAATTAATTCGGATTAATAATTTCATTTACTACGAAATATCCTCAAGCATGTTTGCAAAACTAAGCCGTTTATTTTGTTTTCTTCTGTGATATTCCTTTCTAATTTAATACATAATTCTTTGAAATAATCATTCAATTATAATGAATCGACTTTTGCATTGAAATTTTCATGTTTTTGTGTTATTTTAACTCCAGCCATTTTTGTGGATATTTGCTAAGTTTCACTTTATCAACTCATAAAAATATGATATTCTACCCTGAAACCCGATCTTTTTAGACTCAAAGAACCGATTAATTTTGATAAAGGTATCGTAATTGGTATGTAGATGCTCGGAGGAACCCTTATCTGTGATATTCAAGGTCGACTTCTTGTAAATGTTCTTGGAGTTAAGCGACTGTGAGGAGGACTGGTGTCTATTCATTTTTTTACCTCACCGCTTCTTCAATCTAACTCCAAATTCATAACAATACCACCGCAGGAAAATGTGATCCTTTCCAGGCGTATGCTGTTAGAGAAAATAAATCGGATTCTCCACAGTGTCAAGCACTCAGTTTCATCCGATGGTTGCATTCACGAGTAGTCAATCAACTTCGGAGCTGAATGTCTTGGTTGTCAAATTGGCTGGCGTGTAGCCACCAGGGCCTGGAGTGAGGCGCTGTCTGATTAGCCGAAGGCTAGGTGCTTCCCGCATTTCTCTGTCTCCTAGGCCACTGCTCACTCATATTCGGTTTAGAGGAATTACTCGCAGAATATTCAAAGTTTCATTTAATGTTTTCCGCGGAAATTTTTTATTTCAATGCCTTCCAATTGTCAGATTTTCTCCAATCTCGTCCGCGCAACAAGACGTTCTGCGTTGTCCAAATAGATGGCACGGTGAAGTGTAATTCGCCGGTTGATTTGTCGGGCGGGCTAAGTTTGAAGTGTCCCTGATGTTTCTCGATTTGCGTGTCAATCCTTCTTCCCGTCTTTCTCGCGTAAACGCGACCTCAAAGCGTCTGCTCCTCGGGGTGCATATTCCATGAAGGAGTCACGAGGCCACATGAGTCTCCAGTCTTTTAAATTTTGAACATGGACAGAAATATGCGTCCTTTCATCACTCTCCAAAATTCTTGAGGAAATGGGCTGGAAGGAGTGACGAAAAGCCTTCTTCATTTGTGTTGTCCCCTGGGGTTTACTACCTTGCCGGCGCACAATCAATCGATGGGACACCTTTTTCTTGAAAGGTTTTTGATTGTGTGGTCTTTTAAGTTAGTGATCTGTATGAGTCCGTGCGTAGAATTTTCGGGCTTGTATCATTATTTCTCTGTGTTTCTGCTGGCAAATATTTGCCTTAGTTGCCATCATTTTGACTGATAATAATTTTTTGTCCTGACAGTGAAAGTAAATGCATAACATAAGTTCAAATACTCGGTGTATTCTCACGAGTACTGGGTAATATAATTTGACTGCTTTTAAAGCTTTAATTAGCTGAAAATGACAGTATTTTATTTTTCTAAGCCATATATATATATATATATATATATATATATATATATATATATATATATATATATATATATATATATCGCGACCACATCCTTACTGCCCCAATGCCCCTCTGTCGCTTACAGACGACCAGCCAATCTCAGAAACCTTCTGAGATCCACCAACCCTTTGACACCCCGCCCTGACAAATTTCCACATATTTCCCCTACCTGCAATCGCCCCCGATGTAAAACATGTCTCCTAATCAGATCTGCTCCCCTCTCCCCACATCCCCTCATTGTCCCTTCACCCCGTTCCCACGCTAATTGCCTCTCAAAAAATATTATCTATCTCTTGTCGTGCAAACAATGCACCTCATTCTACATAGGCGAATGCATTACCCCCTTCTCCATCCGAATGAACAATCACCGCTACTCATGTAATTCTGCTTCACTCTCTTCTCTTCCTATCCATTTACACGCAAGTTCACACAACCTATCATTTGACGAATGCTTTTCCCTAACAGTTATAGAATCCCTACCCGATTCAGCCACCAATATAGAGGTGAGAACTCGCGAATCCGCATACATCCTATATTTCCGATCCTTTAAAATTCCCACCCTTAACCGCCATCTTTAATTTCTTTCCCAACAGTCCCTAAACCTTCCGCCCCCCCTCCCCTCCCCAGGCACTCTTCCCTCAAAACCTCTCAGTCTGACCTGAAGAAGGCCCCGGAGTAGGCCGAAAGCTCAAATCATCTACAGTGTGAGTGTCCTTTTACGTGTTATCTGTTTTATTCTGTGTTCTATTGTGCCGTCCAAAAGTTATATTGCTCTCGTGATCTTCCGTATATATATATATATATATATATATATATATATATATATATATATATATATATATATAAACTTGGAAAAGACGCTCTCCGGCGACGCACAAACACACAAACACTAACACAAAAAACACTACACACATAGAAACATAAAAGAAGGACACTTACATTGGATATTTACGTTTCGACGGCACGGCCGTCGTCATCAGAATGCCGTTGTCGGGGAAGAGCGGAGAGGACATGTGCAAGAGAAGGGTGACGGGAGGAGAGGTAAGGGGCCAATGGGAAGCGGACAAGGTGGGGGAGGGGGAAATGGCAGGGGGCGGTAGAGTTGCCGCGGTAGGGGAATGGCTGGAAGGTCCCGGTCGTGAAGCGGCCGGGCCTTTAGCGGGGGACTTGGTGACCGATTCGCTCAGAAGAGTGAAGCGGTTCTAGGCAGCTTTGGATAAAATCCTTATATATATATATATACAAATGCATATATATACATACATATACACATATACATATATATATACATACACACACTCTTCTACATATATACAAGGAGGAGGAGAATTAAGGGGCCAATAGGAAGCGGACAAGGTGGGGGAGGCGAAATGTAGGCAGCATTGGATAAAATCAGTGGGCTTGGTTCAGCCCGGGGGGTTTAAAGGACTGGAGCACCCAGATATATATATATTATAAAATATATATATATATATATTATATATATATATATATATATATATATATATATTTATATAACACGTTAAATATTTATATATGTTATATATAATGGAGTGGCATGTAAAACGTGAAATTTGATCCAACCGAAAAAAATTACTCCAAGGTACGCGAAGATAATTCCCAAAAAACTGTCTCCGCCCGCTTTTCCGCTGAAATTTATTATACGCATTCCTGCTCTTAGTAGTGCTTCTTTATCCATTATACGTGATTGAATGTCCTTCATTTGAGCTATGTTCACATATTTGCATTCAAGGGATCCATCAGGTGATCATTTCCATAAACACTTAGTGGCTTAATGCCGACGGGCGTGGTCTTAGGTTAGCGGGTGTGCTAATTAGAGCGCCGATGTCTGGGCTCGCTTTTCCGTCACCCAATGCGCTTGTGCTCCATAAATCTGCTCCCAAAACCAATCTCAATTTCTCCACGGCAGGCTATCGCCAAAAGAAACAAGAGACAATCAGCGGGCTCGGATTGAAAGAATGACGAAAACTTTGTAAAAAGGAGTTGGGAAGGGCGCAAGGAAAAGCGATTGAAAGAGTATTATTTATCCAAAGAGAGGAAGGGAAATTGATAGCTGGGCTGCCATTCATTCCTCAAAAAATGGGGGCGAATATCATCTCCGTTTGGCTTTGTGCGAAGAAAATAGAAGCCAGGTACTCCAAGATCGAAAGAAAGCCAACGAGAAAATGGTTCTTGAATTGTACACCCAAGTAAATCATGACAGGAAATGTTTTCAGGAAACCAGGCTGACACTTCTTCATTCCTCGCAAGGAATATTTTTCAGTTTAACAGTTTTCAAACTTCGAATACGATATGTACTACTGGGTAAATGTGAATTATTATATTTTCATACCATACGCATGTTAACGTGTACAACGAAAACCGCGTGAAGGTATATTCTCATTTGAGGTAGATAGATAAAAAAGTAATTAGAGAGAATATAATATTAAAACGGCTCAGCTATAAATTGATCATTAAAAGTAAGTGATATTTTGAAATATTTCTCAGATTGTACCTTCCAGTTGTATTTGATGACTCTATTTAAATGATTGTTTTGAACTGAAAATTAGCCTGTTGGGAATGTCAAATATCTTGGACGAAAGATATATATATATATATAGTCACTTTCTTGGAAAACCCACAAACGTGCACAATAAAATTAACTAAATAGTCATAGCAAACACAGAAACTAAAACATTTAAAAGAAGGACTCACTAGTTCTCGAATTTTCGGTGGTGAGACCACATTTCTCAAGAGGAATTAGCGCCATACACTACCCCTCCAAACCCCTCACCACGAATGCCTTTCCCCCCCTTTTCTTTTCTTTTCCCCTCTTTTCCCCTCTTTTCCCCTCTTTTCCCCCATTTTCTCCCTTCTCCTTCCTACCACTGCTTTCGGGCCCTCCTCTGCCTCAGTTCTGTTCCTAATTCCTCTTGAGAAAGGTGGTTGCACACCGAAAATTCGAGAACTAGTGAGTCCCTCTTTTAAATGTTTTAGTTTCTGTGTTTGCTATGACTATTTAGTTAATTTTATGCATATATTTTGTTTTAGGTAACCTACCGGTTAAGGTAGGTTTTTGGATGGACACAACTATCAAATAAACATTTTTTGACTCCCCACCTAGCAAACTAATCTACATCAGGTCCCTCTTCATCTCGGTGTACTTCTTTCCTCCCTTCATCCCATCCAACATCCCTATCCTGTTCCTACCCTTACCTCGCTTGCCCAACACTCTCCCCTCCATTACCCTCTTCAACATTCCACTACCGCTCAATACGCCTTCATTGTCCATCCATTTTTCCTGCCTCCATAGGATTTCTCTCAACAAACCCCTCTCCTCCCCCACCATTTCCAGTACTTCCTCATTTGTTTTCCTTTCGGTCCATTTCACCATCTCCATTCTTCTCCACACCCACATTTCAAAAGCCTCCATTCTACGTCTATCCTCCTGCTTCAGCGACCACGTTTCCGCGCCGTACATAGCTACGCTCCATATCAGAGTTTTTACGAGTCTTGTCTTAACATCCCTACTCAACGTCTCCGTCATCAACTCCCTCCTCCTTGAGAAAGCCTCCTTGCCTAGCGCAATTCTTCTCCTTACGTCCCTACCACTTTGACCGTGTTGGTCCAAAACACTTCCGAGATACGTAAACTGTTCTATCTGCTCCAATTTTTTCACTCCTATTTTAATGTTTAGCTTAACCTTTTTCTTTCTGGATAATCGCATAGCCTTTGTTTTATTAATATTGATTCTCATCCCATATTTATCGCACTGAACCTCCAATTCACTCAGCAATGCTTGCAACTCCTTGGCTGATTGAGCAACTAATGCTTGGTCATCAGCAAACCTAACCGATTTTACCAATTCCCCTCCGACCTTCATTCCTACCTCCAGTTCTTCCCATGCCTCTTTAATCATTTCCTCTACATATACGTTGAACAGTACCGGTGACAATGGGCAACCCTGCCTTACACGTCTTCCTAACACTGCCCATCCGGACTCTCCGTTCCCCACTCGCACGTGAGCAGTCTGAGGCATGTACAGGTTGCGGATCAGTCTCCTGTCCCTCCAATCCATTCCTATTTTCTGCAATACACGCATTAATTTTTTCCAATTCACTCTATCAAACGCTTTTTCGAAATCTACAACACAGGCAAAAACGTCCTGATTGTATTCTATATTCCTCTCGACTGCAATGGCATCACGCGTACCTCTTCCTTTCCTGAACCCAAACTGACCATCCCCTAAGTAATCATTTGCCTTACTCTCTATCCTTTTGTTGATGATCCTGAGAATAACTTTAGCTGCGTGGGATATCAAACTTATTGTTCTGTAATCCTCACATGACGAAGCTTTGCCTTTTTTGGAATAGGAACTAACACCGATCTCACAAAATCTTCCGGCCAGATTCCTTCCTCATAGATACTACGAATCAGTCCATATATGGCCTTCTTCCCACCTTTCCCTAACCATTTCAACATTTCTACAGGAATATTGTCCACCCCCACGGCCTTATTTGCTTTCATCTCCTTAAGTGCCCTTTCTCTTTCATCGTCGAGTATGCCTGGACCTAAGCTATCTTCTTCTACGTCATGTTCCTTTTCTATGTCTAACCTTGTCGGCCTAAGTTCTTTACCATACAGTGTTTCTATATATTCCTTCCATCTCTCTTGGATTTTTCCTGGTTCAACTATTATCTTACCCCATTTATCTTTAACTGTTAGCACACATCTTGCCTTCTTACTTCCCGATAATAACTTAACCTTGCTGTATAGAGCACCAATTTCACCCTTCTTCTGTAAACTTTCCATATCCTCGCATTGCGTTTTCCACCATTCTTCTTTTGCTTTATTTGTGGCCCTTCTCAATTTATTGTTTAACTCTTTGTACTTCATTTTGCCTAACTCTGTGTTTACATTTTTCCATCTTCTTCTCTCATCCATCTTTGCAATCATCTCATCCGTTACCCATGGTTTCCTTATCCTTTTCCCGTTAACGGTTCCTGTAGTGTCTTTAGCGGCTTTAGCGGCGGTTGGTACATTCCCATTTTTCCTCGATAGTACTCAGTTCTTTACCGTCATCCATCATTTTCTCTACAGCCTCCTGATACTCCTTCCTCGTTAATGCATTTACTGCTTCTAAATTCCATTTCCTAATACACGCATTAATTTTTCCCAATTCACTCTATCAAACGCTTTTTCAAAATCTACAAAACGGGCAAAAACGTCCTGATTGTATTCTATATTCCTCTCGATTAGTGATCTCATTACTGCAATGGCAACACGCGTACCTCTTTCTTTCCTGAACCCAAACTGACCATCCCCTAAGTAATCATTTGCCTTACTCTCTATCCTTTTGTTGATGATCCCGAGAATAACTTTAGCTGCGTGGGTTATCAAACTTATTGTTCTGTAATCCTCACGTGATATAGCCTTTGCCTTTTTCGGAATAGGAACTAACACTGGTTTCACAAAATCTTCCGGCCAGATTCCTTCCTCATATATATTACGAATCAGTCCATATAGGGCCTTCTTCCCACATTTTCCTAAACATCTCAACAGTTCCACAGGAATGTTGTGTTTTTTTTAAACTTCCTGCTTACTTCGCTACAAAGCAGTCAATGTTTAACAGGCTGCTATTTAAATAGACTCTGTGGAGAAAAATATTTTTCTTTCTCCAGTGTCCTGTTAAAACTCGCAGGGAACTGTAATGAAACAAGAAATTTGAACTGAAGCCTACTTGTACTTCAAAAATGAATTATCATTTTTCGTATTGAATGCCACCCATTATCTTTGTGGAATAAATTCCTATTCATAAATAATATACAATTACCGTGGCAAAAAAGAATTCTAATTAATTAAATTAATTTTTTGCGGCAATATGCAAGCATAAGTGAAGGGATTTTCAGGTATTCCCGAGATTAAGGAAGAACACTTCACCCAATTGCGTGGGGAACCTCCATGGTGAGTCTAAGTCGATATAAACCTTTGCTTTCGTAGCTCTCTGCAGACTATTCCAATAGACCCTCTACTCCTTTTAGAGATATTTTGTTCTTTTAACTTTTTGACTTGGTTTATACTCATGAATTATGCTTGCGTATTTCACTAAAAGGAGAAAGTAGGAATTCTAAAGTGCAAAAGGATGCCTCGCAGATAATTTTATTTCGAAATGAAATAATTAGGATCAAAGTCTGGAACAAAATATGAATAATATTTTCAAATGTCATTTCAAAGAAATATTATTACCGAATTTAATTTTATTATATTTAGTTTTCAACTGTGTGTACCAATAAAAATATTTTCTTGATAGATATACATTGTTCTTTTTCAATTTATATTGAAGACTTCCACCTTTGAAAGCAAAGTATGTGAAGATGTCTATTATATTTTAAATCAAAATTCACGATGAAAAAATTAGCGTTACCTTTTGGTATATTTTGTAGTGACGTACACCAGTGGTTAGAACCTTCTTCATACATGTATTCAGCTAGCGGAGGGACTTGGTTTCAAATCTAGTTTAGACCGATGTTTCCCTATTCTAGTTCATAAAACCCTATTGAAGGTATAAAATATCATGTTATTATGAATGGAAGTTGATGGGAGTTCACAGGTGGCACAAGGTATAAGGGATTGTCTTACCCTAGTACCCTGTAGCTGAACTCTTCTGGCGTGTGAATATCACTCGCTATACGAGTGCTTCCTGCCCATCTATCGCAACGAGCATAGGATTGGGGAGTCCCTTATTTCACCTCTCTCATTCGTTGGTGTCTTCAATTCTCTTTTAACTCCGTTGAATAAAATGCTTCATATTTAATTTTTATTAAATCATATTTGAAAAATTGGATCAGCATTTTTTTTTGGTTGCACTTACGCCTCATTATTCAATTTTTGAATTATTTGAAGTATATTTTAATGAAAAAAAAGTTACCTCCTCATTTCAAACTCCGTTTAGCTGCTTGAATTACCAAAATGTGTACGAGTACATATGCAAGTATGGCAGTGCATTTTTGATTGTATAGCTAGATAAATCATGGTGCATATTGGATCTATTCCCCTTAGGATAAACTATTTGTTTTAATAATTAGTGGCTTACCCAGTTACTTGTGCATTATTTAGTCCACAGGAAAAGACTGCCGCTTTAACTTCTTAATGCGGTCGGAAGGGAATAAAATTCATGAAGATGGGAAAAGGCCCTGCTGATTGTTTGATTTGCTATGCTGTGGAGGTGTGACAGAAGCGGTTCAAATCCGGCGCTTGTTAATGGTTAGCCGCCTCACGTGGATGGCCGAGGTGCTCATCGTCTTCCGTCCGCCGCGGACTTCATCCGTTCTCAGGTCGCGATCTTTCGTTCGCGACTCGGCAACACTGGAAATGCTCTGCTTTCCGACATCTGGGATTACGATATCAACTATAATCATACATATACATTGCCTAAGGACGTAACTCGCCTATGAGTCTTTCCTATGTCTGTTACTATTAAGTTTTATTCATTCTCCTCCTCATGCTAGTCTGTACCTCGCGTTTGTATTCCGCCTTAGTCCACCTGTACGGACAATATTCCAAATTCACACATATTCTTTCCAATTTTATGCCATGTAATAACTTTCCTCCGCCAAGTATAACCTAGTTTCTAAATGAGCCGTTACCTGTCGGCTTCAACCACCATTGTAAACCTCTATTATAGCATAGCTTACTCTAAATCATAAGTTTCTCGTCTCTCACAAACAACACGCACACGAATGAGAGGTTTTTTTGGAATGTCATGGTTTCATCTTTTATGTTAAATGACCGATTGGGGTGGGTTCTCACTCACCGGGACGGTGTATGTGTGTCCGTATGGGCCGACAATGAACGCTTGAACGCTTGAAGAAGCGGTTCAAGGGGTACCAGAGGTCAAGCGAAGAGTTTGCCTCATTCACAATATCGCAGCGGTGTTGGAACACTTATCGTTGGCGACGATTTCGGTCGCTTAGCCGTCGTTAAGACAGCGTCAAGGGAAGGGCTATTTGGATACGGCAATTATGGGACACATTTTTCAGCTGAAAGTTCTCGGGTGCGAAGGCAATACACCTACTTCTGATTACTCGTATTTATTGATGGGTGAGGACAAAAAGTGAATAGTTTTCTCACGATTAGAATTTCACGGCGAACTGTCCCATGTAAGGGGGAAATGAGAGAGAACTACGGAATTTCATTAACACAAGACGGACAATACTCTAGTACTAAAGAATATCGTCTTGACATATTCTTAGAGCAAATGTAAATCTTTATGAAATGCAAAACCATCAACAAAATTAAAATGCTTGGTATTTGAAAACAGATTCTAATAACGATTGCGCATCGCGGTTTTTTTACGCAACGTGACCAGGCGAGGATTTAACGTAATGCAACTTTGACAAAAAATATTAATTTAGGCAATATCGCCAAAAACTTATAAAATACCTATCTAGATTAAATGCTCTGCACAATGTATTCCCGCGTCTGATCGCATCGTATTGATTTTTGTTAAATTTGGTGTCAAGTTTTCAAAAATATTTTTAGTCTCGGAATTATCTGTGATTTTTCCTTGGAACGTCGCTAAATGTTCAGGTTTGGATTGTCATATTTACCGCGCATTTTTTTATTGTATATTATTTACAAGTTTTTGTAATTCCTATCGTCGTATGCATTTCAAATGCATACGACGATACGATACAACTTATTGCATACAACTTGCATTTCATTGCATGGCTTCAGAACTAGTAGGTCTATATAATTTATCCGTTCTCTCATCTAACATCCCTTTAACTCATCGTATTATGACGCAGAATAAAACGTGATTTAAAAAAGTTCAAAAAACTCGTGCAGCGATGCTAACGAATCTTTGATCGATTCTAAGTGTTAACAACTCTTTTCCTCAATTAAATGGACGGTTTTCATTTAATTTGTTTTACAAATAAATGAGAATTCATTCGTCACTTTCGTCTCCGATTAACGCTGTTTTTTTGTTTGTTTTAAGTGCGCTAATTGCGCTAGTCCTGACATTGGGACAGTCTCGGTGTCTCGCCGAATGGCGTCGCAACCGACGCTCCCAAATTACGCCCTACCGCCGGAAATCGGTGACTAATTCTCCCCCTTTGGAGTTCTCCCTCCCTCATTCGACCCTCTCACCCCAATTATTCCCTGGGGTCGTTTGAGGGTATTTAGCCCCCTCCGGATGTGTTCGAGCGGCGACCGGTCTAATCGGGAGACTTCACCACCAAGCCAAAGCATTTGAGGGTATTTAGCCCCCTCCGGATGTGTTCGAGCGGCGACCGGTCTAATCGGGAGACTTCACCACCAAGCCAAAGCATTTGTCGTCTCCTGCCTCACGGTGTTCAGAGGCGCCATGTGTTAGTCGTAATAATCCGTAGTCTAGGATCCGCGGCGTCGTTGCTGGGGAGCAGACGTGGGAAGAGCCTCTGTACGAACGGAACTGTGTTGGAATCCAATATGCATACATATCCAAAAAATATTCGACACAGTTGACGTACTGTAAACACATGGAGTTGACTTTAAAATTTAAGTTAATACGAAAATTGCGGAACACTGGGTGGATGGTCATGTACCAACCTGTATTGAATAAAATAGTACCTTCATAAGTTAGCGTGGGAAATGCATAACTAAGAAATTGTTTTGTATTATCTATGAAACACGGGATGATTAAATGTGGCTAACTTTTTGTTATTTATGGCATAGAAATAATGAAAGTTTTGGTAGGTTAAAATTGAGGTATTATGAATCAGTATCCTAGCAATGCATGACACTGTAGCCCTGTACAAAGCTAATTGTTAAGTATAATAAAAGAGAAAATTTTAAAGAACATAATAAATCGTCTGCTTTTATAGATTAATTAGTATAAACATATCATGCAAAATGACCACATTTTAAAATACTTAAATAGCATAGTGTGACAATTTTCAGTGTGGTGGACTCAAGGGCTCCCGAAATTTCTGCGGAGCTGAATTGAGCTGGGTACTACAGAATACAAGTGAGAAAACATGTATGGATGCACATCTAAAACCGAAAGGAATGTTTAGAGAAAATCTGTTGAAAATGTAAAGAAAACGATGGCATTAAGACAAAATGATGAAAGTTAGAGGAGAAAAAGAAATGGAAGAATGTAAACTCCGAGTTAAGTAGGAGGAAGCATAAAGAGCTCAATCATAAAGAAGGCGCTCAACAAATATTGCCAAAAGAAGCGTGGTGGAAAACTCGGTGCAAGAGTATAGAAAATCGACATATCTGTAGAGGGCTGAAATTAGTACGCTTGAAAGAAAAACGAAATCCTTTTCAGGGCGCGAAGAGGAATAATCCGCATGAACAGCCAAAGAAAGTCAGGAAGGCTGTTATTTACATCAGAACTGTTTCAAAAGAGGTGGAAGCAATATGTAGAGGAATCGTGCTGTAAAGAAATTAGGCCACCAAGGCAAGTGGAATTATGACTTAAGTGAGGATAGCTAAGCTCCAGCCTTATTTGATGGCGAGATAGAATGGGAATTGAGGAATCTAAAATCAAATAAATTCGTGGGATTTAGACTAATTTCCCACGAAAGTACTTAAAGGTTTTTGAAAAATTTGAAATAAGGTTTCTCATGGAATGATTCTTAGCATTTATTGTAGAGGAATTTCGCTGGTAGATATCGTCAAATCAGCGTTAGTTTCTATTCCAAAAAGAGGAAAAGGCTATGTGGGATCTATAAAAAAATAAGTGTAAGTATTAGATAAGGAAAAGGTATTTCTCTGAATCATCTATAAAGGGGATGGACAGAAGTGGAACTGTATAATTCCGGGATGATCCTTTTTGCCTTCGCAACTAGGAATAACACACGTGATGTCATAGCAGTCACCAATAATGGTTACCAATAAAGAAAAACATATAACATAACGAGGATGTTTTTTTGTTTCATAGGTAAAAGTGTTCGTTACAGTAGACTTTGAAAAATTAATGAATGTTTTGTAGAAATCAGAATTGCAGGGACAGGAGGCTAATACGCAACTCGTACATCCCAGATTGCTCAGTTGTGATTGAGATATGCATAGTCCGGATGGGCAGTGTTAGGAAGAGGTGTAAGGTAGGGTTGTTCATTGTCACGGGTGCTGTTCAACATATGTGTGGAGGAAATGATTAAAGAGGTATGGGAAGAACTGGAGGTGGGACTGAAAGTCGGAGGGGAATTCGTAAAATCGTTTAGGTTTGCTGATGACCAAGCATTAGTTGCTCAATCAGCCAAGGGGTTGCAAGCATTGGTGAGTGAATTGGAAGTTCAGTGCGATAAATATGGGATGAGAAACAATATTAATAAAACAAAGGTTATGCGATTTTCCAGAAAGAAAAAGGCTAAGCTAAATATTAATGTAGCAGGGTAAAAAATAGAGCAGGTTACAGGAGCAGTTTACCTATCTCGGAAGTGTTTTGGACTAACACGGTCAAAGTAGTAGGGACGTATTGGGAGAAATCCTATGGAGACAGGAAAAATGGATGAAAGGCGTATTGAGCGGAAGTGGGATGTTGATGAAGGTAATAGAGTTGAGAATGTTAGGCGAACGAGGAAAGGACAGGAAGAGAATATGGATGTTGGACGGGATGAGGGAGGAAGGAAATACACAGAGATGAAGAGAGACCTGATATAGGGTAAGATACTGGATTGTGTTTTTTAGCATATTTATTTTGATAGTTGTGTTCATCCATAATTCACCTGAAATGGTAGTTTAACTAAGAAAATTGTGTAAGTATCTTTAATTTGGAATTTTCTTGTACAAAATTGCATCAAGAAATGATGCCCAAGCCTCACATGACCCTCTATGCGATTTTCCAGAAAGAAAAGGGCTAAGCTAATCATTAAAATGGGAGGGAAAAATAAATGGATAAAAGATGTATTGAGCGGCAGTGTGATGCTTAAGACGGTAATAGGGGGGAGTATATTGGGAAAACGTGGAAAGGGGAGGAACAGGATACGGATGTTGGACGGGATAAAGGGAGGAAAGAAATACACAGAGAGGAAGAGGGACCTGATGTAAATTATGTTGCTGGATTGTGTTTTTTTATGAGTCACAAAGTATTTATTTGGTAGTCGTGTCCAACCGAAAACCTATCTTAGCCGGTAGATTACAAAAAAAATGTACACACACATACATATATATATAATATTTCTATATGTATATATATATATACATACGCACACACACATATATATATATATACACACACACACATATATATATATATATATATATATATATATATATATATATATATATATATATATATATATATAGAAAATAATGTACTGATTTCTGAGAAGTAACACGGAAGTGTTGAATAAAAAACTTAGACTGCAATACACAGCACAAGAACACATAAAAAGAACACTCACAATAATGTCTTGATAATTTCGACCGACTAGAACTTCATCTTCTGCGGAAGATAAGATATGACTGTCATGAAGAATAAGAATATATATAATTATATATATATATATATATATACACACCGGGTCGCGGTGGTCTAGCGGGGAGAGCGTTGGACTGCTGACCAGAGGGTCCCGGGTTCGATTCCCGGGCAGGGCACTTTGGGCACCTGCAGCTCCACCCAAGCTAGTTGATTTTTCGGGTACCAGATCTTCCTGGGTAACCATAACCGGCACAGGGAAAGGAAGTGGCCCCCCTACCCTGATGTGTGAATATTCACACGCCGTCGGGCTTGGTACATGGGTGGGCTCTACCATCACCTACTAAGCCGACCTTCGGGTTGATTACTGTGTTTATGGTTATATATATATTAAAATATACATGTATACACACATACAAGCACACACACATATATATAATCTTATATATATATGTGTGTGTGTGTGGGTGTTATATATATATATATATAACACCTATAACACCCATAATATATATATATATATATATATATATATATATATATATATATATATATATATATATATATACATGTATTGTGTATTTGGCCAATGTGGCTCGTCTCTTCTTCTGGCTATGCGTGCCATGAAACGCACCGTTCCTATCCTTTATGATGTTGTATGCTTGCTAACCTAGTGTCCATTCTTCTCTTGTGTTTGTCAATTTCTCCTTTGGTGGGTGTAACAGCTCCCTAACGCCATCTTCTGGGTAATGATTCGGAGCACTTTGGCGCTTTATAAGATCGCAGATTTCAATGTAAAAGTACTCTTCCTCGATAGCTCAGGTGGTTTAGAGCATCCGCCCGGAAAGTGGAGAGATCCGGTGTTCAAGTCCCGGTCGAGGAAAATATTTTTACATTCGTGATCTGCTCACATTCGCCATCCCCACCTCTGTTGTGTTCGTCCTTTATATGTGTTCCTTTACCATTTTCCTTATCTCTATTTCAATTTGAATGAATATATATATATATATATAAGATTATATATATAAGATATATATATATATATAAGATTATATATATGTGTGTGCTTGTATGTGTGTATACATGTATATTTTAATATATATATAAATACATGGGTGTGTGTGTGTGGGTGTTCATGTTTTTTGCTGGTCATAAGTAGTCATTACCCTGAGACGCATTTTTAGGGTTGGGGATCGGCTTTTTGCAGTGCACCTTGGGATCTGCAAAACGTGGCCGTATTCATCCTATTCTGTTAACTTTTTCTGTCCATTAGTTTGATGAAAAGAGCCGCAACGCTTTTGTTCGGCTCGAGTTCCAGGCCTCGCGGGTGTCAGCCAAATTCTACGTCTTGCGGTCATTGTTCCCCACACCGTCTGCCTGTGCCCCCATCTTCCTCTTCCCCCATCCCTTGCTTCCATCCTCCTCCTCCCTCCCTTCATTCATTTCCCAGCAAGAGCAAGTTACTACGCACGTGAATGGGTCGCTTTGACTCCGGTGTTCATGCGTGAAAAAGCACACCGGAACTCTGCCAACGGAAAGTAAACTCCCAGGCACCCTCTCCCCCTCTGTCTCCCTTTTTGCCCCGCCAGAGGCCTTCGTTTGTGACCCGAGAGGGTGGCTGGAAGGTGAGAGAACCGTGTTTGAGAACCTTTTTATTCGAGAAACACCTATTTCTCTATCCGGCATACCGTAACTGCTTTTTACGTAATAATTTGAAGTGCAGGCATATATGGATGTTCGGAATAATAATTTTTTTTAATTCATTTGTGCACGCATACACAAATAAATAAAAATAAGAATGGTCATTCATGCAATTATATAATAATGTATAAAAATGTATATGCAGTATCGAGCAGATCACAAGCCACGGATCTTTCGACTTGCCGGAGCGATGCTCTAACCACCTGACCTGCCGAGAAACCATAATTTACACTGAAATCTGCGGGGATTTATGGAGCATGAGTGCCAGGAAATGTGCTGTTCCTATCCTTTATGACATTGTATGAATGCTTTTTCTGCTGACCTGTCCTCTTGTGTCGTCTATTTTTCTTTTCATTGGTGAACCAGTTTTTAACGCCATCTTCTGGCCAAAGAATCGGGCACCTGGTTGGATAACCCTCAACCCTCCCCACCTCCAGATTTCACTGCAATTTACGTTTTCTCGACAGCTCAAGTGGTTAGAGCATCGGTCCGGCAAGTCTAAAGATCAGGTGTTCAAATCCCGGTCAAGGAAATATTATTCCACTTGTGATCTGCTCGATTCCACCTTCCCCCCCTCTCCTGTGTTTGTCTTTTTTATGTATTCCTATCCCTTTTCCTTACATCTATTTCCATGTGAATGAGGATATGTTCGTCATATGGCGGGTTTTCATGTTTGAATGTATATATATATGCAAATGTTTATAAATCGATGATGTTAAAGCACTCACGAGACCAATATAACATTTGGACTGCACAAAAATTATATACTAGTATATGTATGGTGTGTCCTTTAACGTGTTATATATATATATATATATATATATATATATATATATATATATATATATATACAGCACGAGAACACATAAAAAGAACACTCACAATATTATATTGATAATTTCGACGTACTTGAGCTCCGTCTTCTTCGGAAGATAAGATATGACTCTAGAGTCTAGAGTCATATCTTATCTTCCGAAGAAGACGGAGCTCAAGTCCGTCGAAATTATCAAGATAATATTGTGAGTGTTCTTTTTATGTGTTCTCGTGCTGTGTGTTACTGCCTAAGTTTTTTATTCAACACTTCCGTGTTACTTCGAAGAAATCATCTATATATATATATATATATATATATATATATATATATATATATGCATACATACATATAAAATATATATACACACAAACAAACATTATATACAACAAATATTATTTCACACATAGAAATAGATATATAAGGAAAGGGGATAGGAAAACACATAAAAGACGAACATGGGAAAGGTGGATCCGCAAAGGCGGATTTGAGAATTCAGGTCAGAGTCAGACCAGAAGAAGGCCTCGGAGTAGGCCGAAAGCTAAAATAATCTACATTGTGAGTGTCCTTTTACGTGTTATCTGTTTTATTCTGTGTTCTATTGTGCCGTCCAAAAGTTATATTGCTCTCGTGATCTTCCGCATCATCGATATATATATATATATATATATATATATATATATATATATATATATATATATATATACTACCTTGAACAAAAAGTTCCCGGAATAACCACTGTGTGGCGCTCCCATCGTTCCGATTTGAGTTCTGTTTTTTTTGTTATATTGGTACTTCTGTTGTTGATATTCCCTTTAAATATTAGTGTCATAACTTGACATTTGCAAAAGTTACGTAGCCAAGAGTACATCTATCTCTGTGTGTGTTGGCGATTTTTTACAATTGCAGAAATGGATTTAAATTTGCAACAACGAACTTGTATTAAATTTTGCGTAAAAAACGGATTTAGTGGCGCACGGACGTTGGAAATGTTGGAAAAGTGTTTCGGCAACGATTCTCTAAAAAAAACGGTCTTTTACCAGTGGCACGAGCGGTTCAGAAGTGGTCGTGAGTCAATCGAAGATGATGAACGCAGTGGCAGACCATCGACATCGAAAGTCGGTGAAAAAATTGATAAAGTAAAAGAAATGTTGGTCAATACCCGCAAATTAACCATCAGAGAAATAGCGGAGGACTTGAACATTGCCTATGGATCCGCCCAAGACATTGTGGTTAATGATTTGGGTTTCCGTCGTGTAGCAGCAAAGTTGGTGCCAAAAGACCTCAATTTCATGCAAAAAAGAGACCGTGTTGACGTCTCAAAAGACATGATTTGCGAGGCTGAATCCGATCCCACATTCATCAAAAGGATCATTACTGGAGACGAGACGTGGGTTTATGAGTACGACACGCAATCCAGACATCAGGCAAGTGAATGGCGTTCACCAAATGAGCCGAGACCAAAAAAACCACGTCGTTTTCAGTCAAAAAAGAAGGCAATGCTGACGGTTTTCATGGATTACAACGGTGTAGTGCATCATGAATTTTTGCCAGAAGGCCAGACAGTAAACAAAGAGTATTATTTGGGCGTTATGAGACGTTTGCGTGAAGCAATTCGCCGAAAGAGACCAGAAATCGTCGCACAGTGCGTCGAGACCGTCGCACAGTGCTATCATTATTCGTAATTTTTTGACGAAAAATGCAAAAAATACCATCCAACAGCCACCGAATTCACCTGATTTGGCTCCCTGTGACTTCTTTCTGTTCAATCGAGTTAAAAAACCATTACGGGGAACGCGTTTTAGCAGCCGAGAGGAAGTAATGGAAAAATCGCAGGAAGCACTGATGGACATACCGAAAACCGAATATAAAAAATGTTTCGAGGATTGGATCAAGCGCTGTCATAAGTGTGTTGCAGTCGATGGGGATTACTTTGAAGGGGACAATATAGATTTAGATGAATAAACTTGTATTTTTAATTTTCTGAATAAATTCCGGGAACCTTTTGATCAAGGTATATATATATATATATATATATATATATATATGGTCTGACCTGAAGAAGGCCTCGGAGCGGAGCCTAAGTAAAGGCCTATCCTTCTCTCCCACACAAAAAATTAACCAAATCAATCTACTCACCGACACACTCAATTTCTGCCGAAACCTTCGTTGGCGCGCATTTTGGAAATCGCAAAGTAACTCTTCGAGTCAAATTAAAACCAATCCCGCACTCAACAAATTCCGCCCGGCCTCCACTCATGAGCCAAAACCCCTACCTAGTAATCATCCCGTGGAAATATTCATACGCCACTTCTCCAAAAAGTCACTAACAAATCTTTCACACAATCTCTAAAACCAAGAAACAACCTTTCCACAAACGAACGTCATGCCCTTAAAACCCTACAGGCCAATCCTAACATCGTGGTCACTACCGCCGATAAAGGCTCCTCAGTCGTAATTTTAAACACCCGAGACTATATTTCCAAAGCCCTTAGTCACCTCAACGACACATCCACCTATACCACTCTCACCGACAACCCTACTCCAAACTTCCAAAAGGAAATTCGGTCTCTTCTCCTCCAATTTGGACCAGAAGAAGGCCTCACCTCCCAAGACATATCCCTACTCTCACCCCCAAACCCCAGAACACCCCAGTTTTATCTCCTCCCAAAAATACACAAACCCAACATCCCCTGTCGCCCTATAGTTTCTAGTTTCAACTCTCCCACCGAAAGAATCTCCGCATTCCTTGATTACCACCTACAACCTATCGTACTCTCATTGCCCTCCTTCACGAAAGACACGTATTACTTCCTCCACCGTTTAAACTCTATCTCCATTCCCTCCACCTCCAACCTGCTTATGGCCACCATCGACGTCACCTCCCTCTATACTTCTATTCCCCATGCAGAAGGCCTATCCTCCCTCCGACACTATCTTTCTCTACGCCCCCCACCCCAGTGCCCCTCGACCGAATTTCTCCTCAATCTCGCCACTGTCGTCCTGACAAAAAATGCATTCTCTTTCCAAAACTGTTTTTATCTCCAAACGAAAGGCCCAGCGATGGGAACGAGGATGGCGCCATCGTACGCCAATCTATTCATGGGCCACCTTGAAGAGAATTTCCTTTCACGGCAACCCTTCCAACCTCTTTTCTGGGTCCGCTACATTGACGATATTTTTATGCTCTGGACACACGGCTCTGATTCTTTTGACAATTTCTTATCGGCCTTAAATTCTTCTTTCACTGTTAAATTCACTTCGTCCATTTCAGACTCCACCATCACCTTTCTTGACACAGACATCTCAATTCACAATAACAAATTCACCACTTCAGTACACATCAAAGACACTAACCATCAACAATATTTACACTTTACTAGTAGTCATCCTTCTCATACCAAACGCTCAATTCCCAACTCTCTCTCTATCCGCGGACATCGGATTTGCAGCACCACAGCTACCCTCAACAAATACTTCCACAATCTACACCATGCCCTCCACAAACGCGGTTACCCAGAAAAGCTCCTACAGGATAAAATCTACCGCTCCACCCGACCACACACACCACAGAATGACAACCCCACATCTGACGCTGGACTCAACCTTTGCACAACCTATTTCCCCGGATCCCACAGACTGAAAACCATTCTCAAGGAACTTTATCCTATATTACATGACAATGACGCGACCACATTCTTACTGCCCCAATGCCTCTCTGTCGCTTACAGACGACCAGCCAACCTCAGAAACCTTCTGAGATCCACCAACCCTTGGACACCCCGCCCTGACAAATTTCCACATATTTCCCCTACCTGCAATCGCCCCCGATGTAAAACATGTCTCCTAATCAGATCTGCTCCCCTCTCCCCACATCCCCTCATTGTCCCTTCACCCCGTTCCCACGCTAATTGCTTCTCAAAAAATATTATCTATCTCTTGTCGTGCAAACAATGCACCTCATTCTACATAGGCGAATGCATTACCCCATTATCCATCCGAATGAACAATTACCGTTACTCATGTAATTCTGCTTCACTCTCTTCTCTTCCTATCCCTTTACACGCAAGTTCACACAACCTATCATTTGACGAATGCTTTTCCTTAACAGTTCTAGAATCCCTACCCGATTCAGCCACCAACATAGAGGTGAGAACTCGCGAATCCGCATACATCCTATATTTCCGACCCTTTAAAATTCCCACCCTTAACCGCCATCTTTAATTTCTTTCCCAACAGTCCCTAAACCTTCCGCCCCCCCTCCCCTCCCCAGGCTCTCTTCCCTCAAAACCTCTCAGTCTGATGTGTTATCTGTTTTATTCTGTGTTCTATTGTGCCGTCCAAAAGTTATAAATATATATATATATATATAACACGTTAAATATTTATATATGTTATATATAATGTAAATTCACTAACTAGTCGACAAACACAGAAATTAAAACATATAGGAATTAGGAACAGTTCTGTTCCTAATTCCTCTTGAGAAAGGTGGTTGCACCACCGAAAATTCGAGAAACAGTGAGTCCCTCTTTTATATGTTTCAGTTTCTGTGTTTGTCGACTAGTTAGTGAATTTACATTATTGTGCACGTTCGTGGGTTTTTCAAAAAAGTGACTTATAATTATATATAAATATATATATATATATTAATTCAAACAGAAATAGGTATAAGGAAAGGGGATAGGAAAAAACATAAAAGGCGAACACAGGACATGTGGGGAAGGCGGTTTTTGAGCAGATCACGAAAGTAAAAATATTTCCTTATCTGGGATATCTATATATATATATATATATATATATATATATATATATATATATATATATAGATAACACGGTTAAAGGACACTCACACCTGAGAAAGTTTAAGAATTCGCCTTCATTGAGGCCTTCTTTGAAGCCTTCTGTGAGGTCTTCTTGAAGGTCTTCGCAAAAACAAGTTCTACTAAATAAAATACCTCTTCTTTCTACAAATCACAGGGCTAGGAACAGCAATAAGAAAGACTCCCATCTGCGCTAGCCTACGTAGACATGAGGAGGCAAGTTCCCAAGTGGCTGGTCGAATCTCAATCTGGGGAAGATGTATCGATGATATCAGTATCACCTGGACTCAAGGCAGATGCTTGCTCCATCGACCTTCCTGGCGCCCTCAGCTAGCTCTCTCCCGATGCCTCCCTTGCCGCATTTCATCAATTTTCCAAACATAGCAGGAAAAAAAACCTCTGACATATTTGTTAACCAAAAAAATCATTCAGTGGTTCATTTTACTCGCAGAACGAATGTTATTATTCCAAGAACTGCAAATAATTTGTGCCACAGTATTCCCACACATTTAAAATGCAGAATGGAAACCAAATACATTTTTTCCTAATCTCCAAATACCCACTGAAAATAGACAATAACGGCCGTCTCTTTTTGAAAAATGCATTATTTTCTTTCATTCTACAAATTTTTACGATGAATCAACGAAAACAATAATAATATCAATCAGTGCGATGCGTATTTCCCAGAATAGATAGAACCTTTCTTGATGATTTTTTTACACTAAGTAAGCATCTATTCGATTGCAAAACCTGCTATCAAAGCGTAAAATTAAGTTAGAGAATACATTCAAAACTTCGCCAAACTTTTTGGCAACCTCCTTTTCCCCACGAAGTAAACCCCCTATGCGGAGATAAGCCCTTTGACCCCGTATCCATGGTCTCACTTTCACCATTTTCACTGACCTCATTTTTGTTCTCTGCTTTCCCGCCTCTGCTGGCGGGGACGCGCGGGGAATCACGGGCACAAACCAACGTCACTCTTTGCAATTTCCTCCGCAACGGCACAAATATAATAATGATGATAGGAAAACCTCAGGCCAATGAATTATTTATGAGAACCTGCACTTTATCACGAGTCTGGCCTCTTCCATAGGCTAATTTGCAACCGAATTTGAAATGCCTTTTAAGCAGACGTGACAGCGACTTTAAGTGACTTCCCAAGGATCCTAAAGAAAGTCAAAAATAATCTCTGTGCGTGACGATCCTGTCGCCGGGGAATTAGAAAGTTCACATTTCCATATTTATAGTCCTTCAAATTAGAGTCCAATTCGAGCCCAATATATTCAAAATGTCGCTTACATATTTTTCTTAAAGGAGACATAATTAAAAATGAATTTCACGATCAGTGTTTGCCGTAACTTTTCACCAAAATCATGTTATTAAGTTTATTTTCATGCATTTATATAGCAGAATTCAGCTGAGTGAGGCTGAATCATCGTGTTGAGGGCATAAATACATTTTATAAATGCGATTCGATTATTCATTATTTCTGGGATTTGAAAGGAATACGAATTGCCTGTTCACCATCCGATTATGTTATTTTTTAACTTTGAAAAATATAAACAAAAAATAATGTAGTAAAACTAAATTATCTTATCTATGGAAATATGTCCGTTAAGAATCTGGACAAATTTTGAATGAGGCCTTTTTTATCTTTAACCGTGAATTTATAATATTTTATCCATTAAATCAAGTTTCTTTCGCTTTATTATTTTATTCATTTTTGCAAACTTCATCATTTTCCTTCTCTCGGATTTAATTTCGGACCCCTTTATTGACAATAACTCTCGCTATCTCTCCCAGACCCCGGTCTGTCTCTCTTTTCCGCTCCCCGACCCTCCTCCAAACCTCGCTCACTAGGGGGTGAGCGTGAACTGGCTCTGGGGCAAACGGCAGACGGGACTCGATTCAAGGTCTTTGGTGGGACAGACAAAGACAAGGGTCACCTCTTTCAGGACAAGAGAAAAAGGGAATGTTTGGTGGTTAAGTTACAGAATAAAGAATAGTCTCAAAATGTCCCATGAAAAATTTATTTCCAAGCTAAATAAGCTTTATAGAAATTCTTGCTCATCCGATCGGGACAAAGCAGAGATGAAATCATAAAAAGGAATATCTCAATGAGGGAGAAAAAGTCTCGGAAAAATAGATTTATTTCAGATTTGTTTTAATTCTTCAAATTTTTTCTACGTGCCTGAGCCTTGAGCGTGTAGTCATTTTTGCCAGCGGCTTTTCCATGACTCGAAGGCTCCCTGGTAGGGGAATTCCGGAAGGTCTTTAAAGTTACGCGTGCAAGCTTCTTTGACGGTACTTGGGGTTCCATGGGGGTGTCCTTTGAGGGAGAGAGGATTTTACTTTCATAGGGAATAGTCTGCTGGTGCCAAATCCGGAGTGTTAAGAGCTGAGGAATCATCGCAAGGCCGTTGCAGAAGGCTTTCCAAATATTCTTCTGTCTCGTAAGTTAGAGCTTGCGAGTTGCTTGTAGTTCCAGTGGCCATCAAAAACAAACCTTAAGGCATTTCACCACTACTTGTAAACCGTTTTTTATTCTCCGGGTGTTGAAATTTTCTTTGGTCACGCTTAGTTTGTCGTCAGGTGTCTTAAAAGTCGAGTCATCAGATTCATATAAATGTCATCTGCCAGATGACATTGGATGAGTCGTAGATATTTGTCTTTATTTTGCGTCCATATAAAGGCTATTGTCTCTTCTACCACCTAACCCCTCATATACAGGCGAATGCCGAGCTCGCCGACGGCGAAAGGAGGCAGTGTCAGTGGCTCTTTGCGGGCCTCCGTCCTATGTCCTCTCCGGTCCTTACCTTAGACACTCACGCTTTGTGCACCCGCACGACCACCGAAATGCCCCTCATAAATGGTGCCTCCCATCTCAGCGGCTAGTACCGGCCATCCCACAAGATAGATTTTCTTGCCTGCGGAACAATCTGCATCGGCTTTGGCTATTCGGCTTAGACAGGTGAGGTACATTAAACGGAATCCGTCAGCAGAGATCTGCAAATTCCGTCCCAAAAGTAGTAGGACTGAGTCGATTCAATATCTGAATTTCCAGAACTGATACATTCACTCAAAAGTCTTTGAAGTATGAGCACTCGTCGCACCCTTGTGCGTCCACACACACCGCTGCCAGCGGGTTTTCCACGCCTCATACGCCTTCTGGAAGGCGGCGGCGCCCGGAATGCTGCAAACCTCACTCGTCAAGAACTGTTGTAACGCTTCCACCGAACCGTGGTAACGTCTTTTCAGATTCGAGGTGGGGGAAGAGGATGAATTCGGATGGGGTATTGTTTAAAAAATTTGAAACCCCACCCACATGGTCGAGAAGCTGTTGGCGGATCCTCGTGCGAGGTTCATTTTGCTCGTCCGAGAGCACTCGCGGAACCAAATTCACACACATCTTTCTCATACTGATTTTTTCGGTTATAAGTCAATGAAAATCACTTTAAGTGTTTCCAATCTCATCAAAAACCATGCGAACACTTAATCTGCGACCCCTGTCCAACAAAGTCTTTAATTTTCGTTACTTTTTGAGGCTAGAGGTCGTCCTGAACGTTCAGCATCCACAAAATTTTCTCCTCCAAAATTTCTGCCACTCAAAAACACCCGATCTCTCCATAAAGCGTGCCCCAATAACTTGTTCATGACGGAGCGTAACGACGTCACCTTAGAGAATTTTCGCAAACGAACTATCGACACTCCGTAAAGGCTGGGAGGCAACTGCCACCGACCTCCAACTTATCCAGAGAGCTAGCTCAGTCAGAAAAACAGCCGCCCGTCCTTCTTTCTGCAAGGAAAAATTAAGCCCTACGACTTAAGGAACTGATCCTATATCTGGTGCTAGAAGAAAATTAAGAAAGATCTGTTCCTCTCGACAGTACACCTTGGAGATTGCTACGATAGTTTCGTTAGGGGAGAAAAGTCGATTTCAAAGGTTAGGAAATGAGTCAAACAGCCCGGTAATCCGAAAATATAATTAATTTTCTGAGTACTCAGGGGCCATCTATTCCAATCTTTAAATCATCCCTTGTCTCTCTGGACATTTCGTTCACACTAGTTATAATTCACACCTCTATCTCAGCTTTTTGGTCACCACTCAGTCAGATTCTCCATCAGAAACTCGCAGCTAAACAGTCTGAGACTTATAAATGATGCTGATAAGTCTCCTATTCCTCCAACCTACTCATGTTTTCTGAAATACAGTCTTGATTTTATCCAAGCACTTAATCAAGCGCCTTCTCGTTACCTACGAAAGAGGCAAATACGCATCATATTCTATTGTATTCGCCTCTCTATTTGTAGCCTCTTCACTGCTATGGCATCGCGCGTGCCTCTCCCCTTTTTGTACTGAAACTGATCATCCCCTACGCATTCATATACCCTTTTTGCTCGTGCACTGTTATTGAAGGAAATAAATCTAAGGTTTAAGGTACTGATGGAATTAAGGTACTGACTTCATCAAAATACGAATCCCTATAATCTTTTCTTAAATTGCAAATGTAATCAATTCTTCAATTATTATTAGGTAATCTACCGGTTAAGGTAGGTTTTTGGATGGACACAACTATCAAATAAACATTTTGTGACTCCCCACCTAGCAAACTAATCTACATCAGGTCCCTCTTCATCTCGGTGTACTTCTTTCCTCCCTTCATCCCGTCCAACATCCCTATCCTGTTCCTACCCTTACCTCGCTTGCCCAACATTCTCCCCTCTATTACCTTCTTCAACATTCCACTACCGCTCAATACGCCTTTCATCCATTTTTCCTGCCGCCATAGGATTTCTCTCAACAAACCCCTCTCCTCCCCCACCATTTTTAGTACTTCCTCATTTGTTTTCCTTTCGGTCCATTTCACCTTCTCCATTCTTCTCCACACCCACATTTCAAAAGCCTCCAATCTACGTCTATCCTCCTGCTTCAGCGACCACGTTTCCGCGCCGTACATAGCTACGCTCCATATCAGAGTTTTTACGAGTCTTGTCTTAACATCCCAACTCAACGTCCCCGTCATCAACTCCCTCCTCCTTGAGAAAGCCTCCTTGCCTAGCGCAATTCTTCTCCTTACGTCCCTACCACTTTGACCGTATTGGTCCAAAACACTTCCGAGATATGCAAACTGTTCTACCTGCTCTACTTTTTCCCCGCCTATTTTAATATTTAGCTTAGCCTTTTTCTTTCTGGAAAATCGCATAACCTTTGTTTTATTAATATTGATTCTCATCGCATATTTATCGCACTGAACCTCCAATTCACTCAGCAATGCTTGCAACCCCTTGGCTGACTGAGCAACTAATGCTTGGTCATCAGCAAACCTAACCGATTTTACGAGTTCCCCTCCGACTTTCATTCCTACCTCCAGTTCTTCCCATGCCTCTTTAATCATTTCCTCTACATATACGTTGAACAGTACCGGTGACAATGGGCAACCCTGCCTTACACCTCTTCCTAACACTGCCCATCCGGACTCTCCGTTCCCCACTCGCACCTGAGCAGTCTGAGACATGTACAGGTTGCGGATCAGTCTCCTGTCCCTCCAATCCATTCCTATTTTCTGCAATACACGCTTTAATTTTTCCCAATTCACTCTATCAAACGCTTTTTCGAAATCTACAAAACAGGCATAAACGTCCTGATTGTATTCTATATTCCTCTCGACTAGTGATCTCATTACTGCAATGGCATCACGCGTACCTCTTCCTTTCCTGAACCCAAACTGATCATCCCCTAAGTAATCATCACAACATATTTCTCATGTCAATGAAAACAAACGTTGCTCAAGCCAACTCTTAAAAAGAGCAAGGCTCAAGAGGAGAAACAATTTCGCCCTCTTTCTTTACTCTTTTTCTTATCCAAAGCTCCGAAAATCTTCTTCTCTAATTACCTATTTGATCTAGGATAATCATATCCTTGACTTATTACATTCTCGATTTCACCATGACCGTAGATCTGCTACTGCTCAAATGAAAATGGCTCATCATATACGACACGTATCGGGCAATAGAAAGGTATCAGCATTTGTTCTGCTAGATGTAAGTAAGGTCTTCGATTCGACCAGATATTGACACCCTTTCCGAAGAGCTAGGGCGCATAGCTTTAAATTTCTAATTGGATTGATTAATACCTACCAGATCGACAACAGAAAGTAATTAACGATAACGCATGGTCATCATGAGAAAAGATTACAACAGATGCAAACAACACTTCTATCCTCGTTCCCCTTTAAATTTCTCTGTTCATATGCAATTGTCCATCCTCGCTCATAAAGCTTGAATATCTCCCATACGTGTGCGATCAACACACAGTATTCTCAAAAACTAGCATATTATTAGCTTTAGGTGTATTAAAAATCATTTAGGTAATGTCAGCACACGGAGGAAATCTAATTTTCTTAATGACTTAAATTGATGGTGTACCGGGAGTTGCAAGAGGGAGTATCCGAAGGCAGTTGACCAAATTTTGAGGCAGGATAAGTTGACAGTTATAATAGAGGATGCGCTATAATATCTCAGACAAAGAACACGTAAAGCAGTGGATTAAATATTAAAAACGAAGTATATGGTAAAATAAAAAAGATGTACGTGGACATAAAATACTGAAATACGAGGCGTGTTCATAAAGTAAGACCCGTTTGGTCACAGGAAAAAATATACTCATATGTAACACATTTTATTGGCACTTTTAGTTAGCTACAAACCTACTTCACTTATCTACATAATCGCCGTTCACTTCTAAGCATTTTTCGAACCGCTGCACCAGCTTCTTTAACCCCTCTGCATAGAAACTCGCCGCCTGAGAGTTGAACCAATCGACAACGCCATTCTTGAGTTCCTCTTCGGTTTCGAAACGTTGTCCACCAAACCACTGTTTCAAGTGCAAGAAGAGGAAGTAGTCGCTGGGTGTAAGGTCAGGACTCTACGGTGGGTGGTTTAAAGAGTTCCCAACGACCCAAAAACTCTCGTCCACTGGATATTCTTTGCTCTTTGTGGTGGTCGGTGAGCATTTTCGGTACCCACCTTGCACGCAATGTGTGGTATCCGAGGTTTTCCGTAACAATATTGTAGACAGTAGTGCGTCCAAGTTGAGGAAATTGTTCAGCCAGGCCATTAATTGTCAATCGACGATCACATTGCAGTTTTTGTTCCACTTGCGAAACAATTTCATCGGTCAGAATACTGGGCCTACCACTTCGCTCTTCGTCATGGACATTTGTTCGTCCATTTTTAAAATCACAGCACCATTGTCTAACCTTTCCTTCACTCATAACTGTAGTCTTATAAACTAGGCATAATTCCCGATGAATTTTAGCAGCCGACAATCCTTTTGCATACAAGAATCGTATGACAGAAACGCACTTCACAGCTGGCGGGATCAACGATTGTCGCGGACATTGTTGTTTGCATGCACGGACAAGCAAACGACTTCTGAAACAAAACAAATGATGCTATAGCGCCTCAATGAATCAGTAGATGGCGCTGCAGGAGCAAAACTGTGTTCTGATGCGCCAATATTTAAATATACGCAAATGGTACTTACTTTAAGAATACGCCTCATATAAATAGGAATTTGGATGAGATGAGAAAATGAAATACATGAAAATGGAAGTAATGAGAAACAGGCAGAAATAACTGAACAAGCAATTGAGGCTAGCAGCTGGCAGGTTAACTAGATATAATTCAATGTGCAGCGCAAATATGTGGAGGTGTAACAAAGAGAGGCTTCATTTGTGAGCCATACAAGGAGGTGAAAGGATGGTAAGGACTTAGAAAAAAGGTTTCGTTTATACTGCTACAGACGCGACGAATTAAATATTGATGGAAGAAGAATAATTCATAATGGACAGTTTTGATGGATAATGAATCAATTGATATCTTGCAGCCAATAGTATTGAATAATTGAAAAAAAACTCCTATAGCCGTAAACATTTTTGATGGGTTTCGGAAGATGGACAGTACGAGGATACTATAAGAATGGATTATGGTAAAATCGACTCTGAGGATTTAGATTTCTCTTTTATTTTGTTGGGTGTGCCTTGGGAGTATCTACAGAGGTGCGCAATGCCAAAGTCCAATTGAAATCTACTCTAAGCGGATAGGCTGCTACTAAATATTTTCCAAAATATTTCCCCCAGTGGTATTCATATCTTTCCCGATTAATTAGTCCAGGAATTACCATAAGACCTCTTATTCGCATCCCAAATGCCGCAGACACAATTCCAGATCCATATTTTTGTGGACTAGATATATATTTAAATGTCTCGCAATACTCGCTATTCAGCAAAACCGTTGAATTTCCAATTAGCAATCACGGTTCCTGCGGTGGGACCTGAAATCGGATATCGAGCTCTCTTGTTTTCACATTACGCTACGCAACTGATTGGATCAATATCTGGTTCCAATACAAATATCATTTATTGTTTTTTCTGCAATTCCCCACAATTCTGTGAGCGGACAGATTTTATCATTCGAGAAACGATATGTATTTAACTTCATTACAGATTGTTTATCTCCGAGCACATCGTGAATAAACCACAAACGATGACATCAACCAAATGATTCTATACCGCTTCATTAGCTTTTCTTTTTGGTTAAATACTAAATCTGTAGATGTGTTATGATATCTTTTCCAAGTTAAACTGAACGTTAGTGAAGAAAAAATATTCTTGTAGAAAGTAAGTAATTGAAAGGTAGAATTTATTATGAAACAATCGGACACCGTCCGATCGTTCGTTAAAAGACACTATATGTTCATATCAAGTGAATGTTATATGGTACAGTTCATCAAAAGTATTTCAGTGCATGTAACAAAATTTACACGCATACAAAGGGAAAAGGGTTCTTTATTATTTAATAGACATTTATATTTTGGAAATAAATAATTAATAAAGTTTGACAAAGATATAAATAAATATTGTATTTATTTATATTAAAATCAACATAACACAAGTGAACGAGTAATCAAGGGAACAATATCCCCCCTAGTGTCGAGATTTTGTTCTTCACGAGTTGACACGTCTGTCTACACAGTGGATTTGTTACAAATAAATAAATAAATATATGTGTATATTTCGATGATGTAGAAGCATTCAACTGAGCAATATAATATTTGGACGGCAAAATAGAACACAAAAATAAAATAGATAACACGTACAAGAACACTCACATTTTGTAAATTTTGAGCTTTCGGCGTCTTTTTATTCCTTCTTCAGGTTAGAGTGGAAGGTTTCGGATAGGGAGAATATGGAGTCTTGAGGGGGGAGGCGCAGGGTATGCTGGAAAGGGCATTATGGCTTAAATATGGGGGTTAAGAGTGGAAATTTCAAAAGATTTGAAAGCTAGTACATATGAGGATTCACGAATTCTCCCCGCTATATTGGTGGCTGAATCGGGTAGGGGTTCTAGAATGGTTAGAGGAAAACACTGATCGAAGGAAAGGTTGCGGGAACTTGCGTGTGAAGGGGTAGGGAGAGAAGAGAGTGAGGCAGAAATACAAGAGTAGCGGTGACTGTAAATGGGTCTGGTTATTTTTTTTTCGGCGCGGAAACATTGTCATATAAGCAATTAAATAGGAGTAGAATAGAGGCTTAAAAATGCGAGTGAGGAGAAAGATGAAGACGGTGAAGTGGACGGAAAAAATATCAAGAAAGTGATGGGTATGGTAGGGGAAGAGAGGAGATTCATGGGAGAAATCAAAAGGAGGAAAGAAAAATGGATTCAGAGCACTTTGCAATCAAATCGCATTTCCCCGAAGCAGCGGCAAAATCGCGCGCTCACAGACGACACCGTTGATAAAGAAACTGCCCGCGTACGTAAAAGAGACTAAAATAATAATTAAATCCATTTACATATGTACGGAGAAATTGGTTCCGCGATAGCGAGCATAGACCCTAAGGCACGTGGCAGATTTATTTATTGCGTTGTTCCGTAAAATACTTTGATTTTTTGGGATATTTAGTTTCAAATTTTGCTTGATAGTTTGTGTAGCTCATTGAAATCCATATGTGTAACTGACATTTGTCTCCTATTAATGCTATATTTAGTAGATAGGCACTTCATATTCGTTTTCTCCCATCTGTTGATGAAAATATTCAACATGTTTGACTCTATATGCTTATTTAAATAATGATTATCAGTTAATGAATTAACTGAGCTCTTACGGTTAATAGTATTGAATAATTGAAAAAAACCCAATAACTGTAAACAGTTAACCTTTCAAAACAGGGTACAATTGGAATTAGTTGGCAAACGTCACAAGTCAAAGGATGGGGTAAAGGTGAAATAAAGAAAAGGAATGAAAGATGAATACGAATACGCGTATTTCGGCCACAAAGTAGCCCTCTTCAGCGTACTGAAGGTGAATCGTCGCGACAACACGAGTTGAAGTGAGAATGGGTTAAGGGCATCCAGATAATATATAGTGTGGAATGTGGGGGGGGGGGGGTTGAAAAGGACCGGAGCCAGTAGACAGAACTGACAGTTAAGGAGTTTGAAGAGATTGGGTATGTTGTAAAGGGGAGGGAGAGCTGAGCGAATGAAGAAACGACCGTTAGAGAAGTCTACACACCATTGCCAGTGGCTTTTCCACGACTCTTAAGTTTCCCTGGTAGGCGGAAGGTGCTTAAGGGCACACGCCCAAGAAGGGTCCCATGGTGGTGTCCTTTGATGGATGGTTGATTTCACTTTTATAGGGAATAAGAATAATAGTCTGCTGGTGCCAAGTCGGGACTGTCAGGGGGTTGGGGAATTGTCGCGATATCGTTGCAGAAGGTCTTCACAAGCAGACACTCGACTCTTAGTAGGGGAGCTGGTGGTATGCTGTGACCACCACATTTACACTCACACAAACTGTACGCATTTAACGAGTGCCTTGCCAATAACCAATGGGAAATATGATGTCCTCAATAGGGTATTTCGTTGTCTTTCCTCCGGGGGCGGGGGGAGATGAAAAATTTGCGAATCAGACATATTTTTTTCGTCTTAAACTTGGCCAAAAAGTCAATGAGGATGCCAAGAATCCCTTTTGACCAGTTTAAGAAGATTCAGAATGACCTATGCCCGTTAAGACCGGCTCAAAATATAAAAAAAGTAGCACAACCGACCCATCTGAAGTGGTTTTAAACTTGGTCCTGTAATTAAGCGATGTACGAAAACCATTCTGAGATCACGGCTCGTGCACAACTTTGCCGATGAAGATGATGAATGCATGATCGAGGGAGGGCGCCTTAGACAGAGGCCCGGAATGCCGGAAAACGTCACAAATAACTGAAAAAATGTGAACATCAAAGAAGCACGGACATATAAGGCAAAAACCAATCCAATACCCGGAGTGTTTTTCAAAAATTATCATAATATGACTATTTTATATTTTCAGTTGGGTCAGTGGTGTGTGCAGCTCCTCAGGGGTGTAAATGAGGGTAGAACTGGGCGAATTGGGGGCAGGGAATTCGTCCGTCACTCAGAAGTGATAGATATTTTGGTAACATTGTATGCAACTAAAAGTCCTTAGAAAGGTTCTTGGAATCAGGTTTTTTGGACAAAATTTTCCCTTCTAAAAAAATGGCCAAACCCAAAAAATCCCAAATTGTGACCAAAAATCTTGGAACATTCACAGTGATTGACACATTGGCCATTTCAATGGGCTGTTTGTTTCATACAATTTTTCCGAAAAACCCATCACTTACGAGTTTCGAACATATTTCCTGCCCCTTTTACATTCCTGGGGGGTCGTGGACCCAATTGATTGCACTGAAAATATGGAATACACTTATATTCATGACAATTACCTCGATTATTGGATCGGGTTTTCCATCATTTGTCCCTCTTTGGGTCCATTTTTCACCTCTTAGGAAGGATTCACACCCAAAACTAATGTGCAATTCGGAAAGAGCAGACAATTGTACCCATAGTAATGCATTTCCATCCTTCTCTGAGCTGAATAAGCCAATTTTATTTTCGAGTGTCTGTTTATGTCCGGTGGTGCGTCAATGGGTTGAAGTAGTTTATTTTCAGAGAAATTGAGGAGGTCAGAGAGGCGAGAGGGGGTTAAGCAGCGATTTTTGACCAAGTGTGAAGTATTATTCAAATTAGAAGATTTCGCATGGTTTTGATTTCTCATCACAGTAGGATCCAACTTCTTCCCCAATGTTCATAAATTTGAATGATTCTATTGTAAGGGGCCTGCAAAAATCAGTACCCAGCAGAGGGATCAGAATCCTTACGGAGTCAAGGAAAGAAACAAAATATACGATATATGCTGGACAGGGTTTGCAGGTTACAAATGCCATTTGTCGAGGGTGAATTTCAAACTGTTGGTGATATGAATTTCCAACACTTGTCTGATATTTTGAGGGATCTGTGAATGGACTCCTGTATGGAATGACGCGTCAATGTTAATGCTCGGATGGACAGGCATTTTCCTTTACGGAAGGGATTTAGGATTTTATTTATTCATTCAATATAATCATATCATATTAGACAGGGAATTTTCGGGGGTCCAGGGGTTGCTCGATTTTTGCCCTGAAAATTTCTGGATGGCACATCATATTGATATCAGAGAAGAATCGTGACTTCATTTCGGGTTAACAGAGTATCAATGGAAGCAAAATTTACATTCTTTTGGCTTAGCCTGGCCGTATAGAACCAAAAGAGCATTGAAAAATGTCGGGAAAAACTTTCCAAAAAAATTAAATAATGAGACTTTGTGTTTCCCGGGAGGCAGCTGGATACATGTTCTTTCAAACTCAAGGATCTTGTATTATTTATTGAATGTATTATATATTCCGTGATTCCGGACGGAAATCTGATAATTACTTTCGGAAAAATTTTAGTTCGTGGTAGACAGTGGTTGGGCACGCAAATTTGTCTGTCCTTTCCGAGAAAAATAGAGCCCAAAATGAAATATCCTCACATCAGGATTGTTTTGAAAAGGACAGAAAAATGTATGTCCCGCGTTGTCTACCACGCACTTTAATTTATCTAAATTTTTTCATCAGATTGGGGTCATAGAATGAATTCATGGGAGCCGATAAAGATACTTGAAAGGGAAATAAAAGAGTGGACTTCCAGGTGCTGGGAAATAATATAATCTTTGATAATCCCAACTTACCTGGAGCAAATTGATTGTTTCAAAATTAGATTTCTACCTTGATGGTGTCTAGGACGTTGTAAATATATTCAGTGTCAATTATCATGTCTTAGTGGTGTCTACTAGGTATTCAATAATGCTTAGACAAAGAATATTAGTCATATACTCTTATATTCTTCTTCTTCTAAAGCAGATATAATAAGCTTCTGAATTGATTTCCCCAGGGACGCTGTACAGTTTTGGTTCAGAGTGGGCATAGGGCCCATGGAGTTATTTTGTGACTCTGCGGGCCCGTTTTCCAAACCCGGCCCACCATTACCGTCTTAAAATGGTCAAAACGAGGTCTTGGCATCCTCATTGACTATTCAGCCGAGTTTAAGACGAAAAAAAATTTGTCCGAGTCGCAACTTTTTTTTGTAACTTTGCGTGCCCGGTTTTCGGAATCGGCAAACCATTATCGTCTCCAAATGGTCAAAACGGGGTCTTGGCATTCCCATTGACTACTCGGTCATCTTTAAGGTGCAAAAAAAAATGTCCGGTTCGCAAATTTTTGTGCAACTTTGCAGGCCCGTTTTCCGGAATCGGCTCACCAAAATCGTCTTAAACTGGTCAAAACGGGGTCTTGGCATCCCAATTGATCCGTTGGCTAGGTTTAAGGCGAAAAAAATATGTCCGATTCGCAAAGTTTCATCCCCCCCCCCAGGGGGAAAGACAAGGGGTAACTTGTAAGACTTGCCTCTTTTGTACTCTGCTAGGTATCCTCGTTAAACGTGAGCAAGTCTTACAAGTGTAAATATCAGGTTCATAGCATACCACCAGCTCCCGTGCTATCTGGTCTTAGTCGTTCATCCAAAGGTCTTAAGGAGAAGTTTAGCGCGGATATTTTACATTCCAAATTTTCAGTGATAGTGCTAAGCACTGTCTTATTCGATTGAAATATCCGCAATCATGCTTGCCCTTAAATGACTGTCTAAATTCAACACTTTAAACTCACTTGATGTAAATAAAACAGTTTCTGGCGTAACTCGGTGGAAAATCTTCATACTGACGTTTAATAATCAAACCACTTTACTTTTCCACATAAACTTTTTAATTTTCACAACCCAGGTTTCGTTATATCATAACATCATTCCTGAACCTGATGATGTTATGCTATAACGAAACCTGGGTTGTGAAAAATTAAAAAGTATATGTGGAAAAGTAAAGTGGTTTGCTTAGTAAAAGTCAAACTTTAAGCTCACGTCGCCTTCCGTGCTTGCCACTTAGGAACTGCAGTTTTTGACATGCCTTCATCCTTGAACGCTTGGAAAATCATGCCCAACGTCTTAGTAACCAATTTCCCCAGTCCATCAAATATTTGATGGTGTACTATTGTTTTATCGTTCGTTGAAATTTGCGCTGGCGCCGAGTTACTCTGCGGAATTCCACTAAAAAGACCATCTACCCTGAAGGGACGCTCGCAGGCTATTGGCGCTTGTTGAAGCCTACATCCCCACCACGATGCCTGCCCAGGGCGACCTACAGTCGTCTCAGGAAAATTGTTTCCGAGACTTTTTATGCATACCTTGTGCATATTTCGCATTAATTGCTTATGGCAAACCTTTATTAAGTCTTACATGATGGCCGTGCCCATGGAGCAATTTCCCTAACTCAAGGAAAAGGTTGTGGCACTTGGCATTCTTCTTTTTCTTCATGTAATATTTTTTCTTTATATTCCTGACTATTCTACCTCATTTAGTATGACCTTTGGCCATGGTTTTAGACAAGTAGTCTGCTACTGAAAAGTAATTTTACAAATATGAAGTTTTGTAACATTGTAATGGCTTTGATTGCAAATAATTTCCGTAAAAACTTTTAAAATGGGTTTCGGACATTCAGTGTGACAACAATAGTGTTGGCTATATCTGTGTTCTTGTTGGAAAAACTTCTTTTACTTTTTTATTTGTTTTTCCGTCCCTGGGTTTCACTTTACCAATGGCTGCGTCACATATTTATTTGTTTTATGTTTTTTGGTTTCATTACTTCCTTAAAACCAACTTTCGGAGGTATATTTATAAAAATATTCTTCCTTTCTATGGCAGTTCATCAATTTTTTGTTTGTTAATCGTTCACGTGGCATATCCCTACCCACGTTTCTCTCTTTCATTTTCTCTTTTGAGCATTCGAAGGCGTAACAATTATTAATCATTATTCATTATAGTTGGTGAACACCTCAAGTTATGACAATTTGTTGGGAGAGGTGGCCCCTGAATCCACCAAAACCTACATTCACTATTGAACTAAACGTAATGATGAGACCCGGGATTATAATTTGTATTGCCGCGATGGGGTGATGCTTTGCTCGTAATTACATTAAATTATATCTCTTCGCCGCTCCCTTATCCCCCGAACATGCGACTCGTTCTCCTCACCAAGGAGAGGGGCGAACACGAAACAAGCCCCAGCGGTGCACTCAAGCGCGCTCTCCGCGCAATCTCTGGCGGCGAGAGAAGTGGAGGGAAGATGATATTTGCAGTCCCGTACGATGAACCACAGGTGTATGATGGGAACACAACTAGGGCCACCCTGGGGGAAGAACTTTGGATATAGTCATGAGCGGAGAGAGGTCAGGGTAAGAGATAAGAAACTAAAATTACCGATTTATCGTACTGATTACTCAAATACTATCAACATAATATTTTATTATATTGATTTGATATTGTCAACTTTATCATAAATCCAATACCATAAATGATCAAGAACCATTCTGACCAAAATACGAAATCGTATGCATGATTATATATATATATATATGTATATATATATATATATATATATATATATATATATATATATATATATATATATATATATATATATGAGAGAAGAAAATGGAAAAATGTAAACACAGAGTTAGGCAAAATAAAGTACAAAGAGTTAAACAATAAATTGAGAAGGGCCACAAATAAAGCAAAAGAAGAATGGTGGAAAACGCAATGCGAGGATATGGAAAGTTCACAGAAGAAAGGTGAAATTGGTGCTCTATACAGCAAGGTTAAGTTATTATCGGGAAGTAAGAAGGCAAGATCTGTGCTAACAGTTAAAGATAAACTGGGTAAGATAATAGTTGAACCAGGAAAAATCCAAGAGAGATGGAAGGAATATATAGAAACACTGTATGGTAAAGAACTTAGGCCGACAAGGTTAGACATAGAAAAGGAACATGACGTAGAAGAAGATAGCTTAGGTCCAGGCATACTCGACGATGAAATAGAAAGGGCATTAAAGGAGATGAAAGCAAATAAGGCAGTGGGGGTGGACAATATTCCTGTAGAAATGTTGAAATGGTTAAGGAAAGTTGGGAAGAAGGCCATATATAGTATGGACTGATTCGTAGTATCTATGAGGAAGGAATCTGGCCGGAAGATTTTGTGAGATCGGTGTTAGTTCCTATTCCAAAAAAGGCAAAGGCTTCGTCATGTGAGGATTACAGAACGATAAGTTTGATATCCCACGCAGCAAAAGTTATTCTCAGGATCATCAACAAAAGGATAGAGAGTAAGGCAAATGATTACTTAGGGGATGATCAGTTTGGGTTCAGGAAGGGAAGAGGTACGCGTGATGCCATTGCAGTAATAAGATCACTAGTCGAGAGGAATATAGAATACAATCAGGACGTTTTTGCCTGTGTTGTAGATTTCGAAAAAGCGTTTGATAGAGTGAATTGGAAAAAATTAATGCGTGTATTGCAGAAAATAGGAATGGATTGGAGGGACAGGAGACTGATCCGCAACCTGTACATGTCTCAGACTGCTCAGGTGCGAGTGGGGAACGGAGAGTCCGGATGGGCAGTGTTAGGAAGAGGTGTAAGGCAGGGTTGCCCATTGTCACCGGTACTGTTCAACGTATACGTAGAGGAAATGATTAAAGAGGCATGGGAAGAACTGGAGGTAGGAATGAAGGTCGGAGGGGAATTCGTAAAATCGGTTAGGTTTGCTGATGACCAAGCATTAGTTGCTCAGTCAGCGAAGGGGTTGCAAGCGTTGTTGAGTGAATTGGAGGTTCAGTGCGATAAATATGGGATGATAATCAATATTAATAAAACAAAGGTTATGCGATTTTCCAGAAAGAAATGTCTAAGCTAAATATTAAAATAGGCGGGGAAAAAATAGAGCAGGTAGAACAGTTTACATATCTCGGAAGTGTTTTGGACCAATACGGTCAAAGTGGTATGGACGTAAGGAGAAGAATTTCGCTAGGCAAGGAGGCTTTCTGAAGGAGGAGGGAGTTGATGACGGGGACATTGAGTAGGGATGTTAAGACAAGACTCGTAAAAACTCTGATATGGAGCGTAGCTATGTACGGCGCGGAAACGTGGTCGCTGAAGCAGGAGGACAGACGTAGATTGGAGGCTTTTGAAATGTGGGTGTGGAGAAGAATGGAGAAGGTGAAATGGACCGAAAGGAAAACAAATGAGGAAGTGCTAGAAATGGTGGGGGAGGAGAGGGGTTTGTTGAGAGAAATCCTATGGAGGCAGGAAAAATGGATGAAAGGCGTATTTAGCGGTAGTGGAATGTTGAAGAGGGTAATAGAGGGGAGAATGTTGGGCAAGCGAGGTAAGGGTAGGAACAGGATAGGGATGTTGGACGGGATGAAGGGAGGAAAGAAGTACACCAAGATGAAGAGGGACCTGATATAGATTAGTTTTCTAGGTGGGGAGTCACAAAATGTTTATTTGATAGTTGTGTCCATCCAAAAACCTACCTTAACCGGTAGATTACCTAATAATAATAATAATAATATATATATATATATATATATATATATATATATATATATATATATATATATATATATATATATACCTTTGGTGGGTGAAACAGCTCCATAACGCCATCTCTCGGGCAATATGTATCGGAGCACTTTGGCGCTTTATAAGATCGCAGATCTCAAGGTAAATCAGGTTTCCCTATTAGCTCAACTGGTAGAGCATCCGCCCGTAAAGTGGAAGGTCCGTGGTTCAAATCCCGGATAGGGAAATATTTTTACTTTCGTGATCTGCTCAAAAAACCGCCTTCCCCACATGTCCTGTCTTCGCCTATTATGTGTTTTCCTATCCCCTTTCCTTATACCTATTTCTGTTTGAATGAATATATATATATATATATAGTTGTAATATATATATATATATATATATATATATATATATATATATATATATATATATATATATATATATATATATATATATAGAGTTCTGTTCCTAATTCCTCTTGAGAAAGGTGGTTGGACCACCGAAAATTCGAGAACCAGTGAGTCCCTCTTTTGTGTGTTTTGGTTTCTGTGTTTGCTATGACTAGTTAGTGAATTTACATTATTGTACACGTTCGTGGGTTTTCCAAGAAAGTGACTATATATATATATATATATATATATATATATATATATAGATGATTTCTTCGAAGCATCCCGGAAGTGTTAAATAAAAAACTTAGACAGCAACACACAATATTAGAACATAAAATGAGCACTTAAAAGTTGTTTCTTGATAATTTAGACGGAATAGTGCTCCGACTTCCTTGGAAGATAAGTTAGGACTGACTGCTGATATGGGGGAGGTGTGGTATGTGAGAGATAGAAGGGGACGGAGGAAGGGGAGAACGAGTGGGGGGGAGGGGTGAAAGAAAGGGTTGTGGAAGGGGAAAGGGAGAAGAAAGGCCAGAGCGGGGTGGAGATAGGATAGGATTGAGAGTGAGGACGTGGAAATAATTCACAAACGGAAAAGAAAACTATTCGTTTAACCACAGATACTACAGCATCCACAACCCAGGTGTCAACTTGCAAAGTCGTCATCAGGACTCAGTTAGTCAAAATCCAGGCCAAGAATAACAAAATACATGCGAATAAACAAAATATCTTCCTATCCCGTATGCAACAATTCCACACCTTTCCACTTCGACCCTCTACAGTTAGTATAAATACTATAATCCTAATAAAAGCTATTTAGGATCGAGAGTGAAATGTCCATTCTTCACAACACACCCACATTTCAAATGCCTCCAATCTACGTCTATCCTACTGTTTCAGTGACCCCGTTCCCGCGCCGTACATAGCTACGCTCCATATCAGAGTTTTCACGAGTCTTGTCTTAACATCCCTACTCAACGTCCCCGTCATCAACTCCTTCCTCCTTGAGAAAGCCTCCTTGCCTAGCGCAATTCTTCTCCTTACGTCCCTACCACTTTGACCGTATTGGTCCAAAACACTTCCGAGATACGTGAGTCGTTCTACCTCTTCTATTTTTCCCCTCCTATTTTAATGTTTAGCTTAGCCTTTTCTTACTGGAAAATCGCATAACCTTTGTTTTATTAATATTGATTCTCATCCCGTATCTCTCGCACTGAATTTCCAATTCACTCAGCAATGCTTGCAACCCCTTGGCTGACTGGGCAACTGAAGCTTAACTTCGGCCATCAGAAAACGTAACTGATTTTACGTATTCCCCGCCGACTTATAGTTTCTGGGATTCCTTAGGGTTCGATGTGGTGGTTTTATAGCCCATCATAAACCTGAGAACTTGCATATCAAATATCGATAATGGCAATAATGGGAGAACATTCAATTCGACAAATATCGAAATGTCCTTCAGAGGGACATTCTTCTTATTCGTAAGCTGTGCGCTTACAGGGGTGATTTGGGGAGTTTTGCCTTACCCTTGCCTAATCCATACTTTAGTCCAAATGATTGTGTTATCATGAAAACGATTTGTCTTTGGAGAGATTTTTTTCTTTTAATATGGACCACGGTGCTTTGGAAGATAATTGATAATTGCAAGCCTCAGATTTGAAAACGAAGGTTAAGACGAGACTGATCAAGACAACCCCTTTATTCCCACGATGTACAAGAGGTCGGATTTTTTGATTTTAGCGAAAACGATTTACTTAATTCGGTTAAACCAGGCACAAGGGAGTTAAACGAATAACGCTGAACAATCGGTCCTGACACCTTGCAGCTTCATGCTCGAATAGTGGCCACCTGTGGACCACAACCCCGTGAACCGTTTCCCCCCCCCCACTTCTCGTCTCAGGTGACCTCGAGGAGGACAAACCATTTCGAAATCCAATGCCTACAGCCTCATACTTTTGTCATTGTAGAAATAAGGAGAAAATGAAGAGAAAAAACACTAAATTCTTTCTCAAGTGTGTAACGCATATTTTGTCACTCTCCTGAGTTACGAGCTTTGGATTCTGTCAAAAAATATCTGCATCGACTGCAACTCGGCGGTGATGTGCTTTTTTGTTTTCTTTTTAAATGGAAGGTAGTTTTTTGTGATTTGAGGACGAACGCTCGTACGTTAGTTTCCCCTCCTGTGCTGACAACACGTACGGGCTGCCTACGAAATCACTTCCAGCGTATCCGTTTTGGCATCGGAGGATTCATTTTACTCTCATATTTTGGCTCGAGAACAAAGCGCGGCGAGATTGTTATTTTTTTTCATTTTCACAGTTTGAAATGCCAGTTTTTTCCTGAGTTGAATAATGGCTTCGTGACCTGGAACATCCTGCGAAACGTGCATTTATTCAACGTGAGCTAAACGCGGTCGCCTCGGAGGATCTCGCTCGCTCTCTTTAAAATTTCGGCCAACCCTCTCATATTTCACGCAAGAAATTGAGAATATGTTAGGTGATTTTAAATTTTCTAGACAATCATGTATTCGGTGTCATAGTATTAATTTAAACAAAGGGCAGCAAACAGGAAAATGCATGTCCTTTCCTTATGGATGTATCCTCTTACTGACATGTCCGTGTCTCAATTAGCAATATTTAACTATGTGATCGAGATTACTCTTAAAAGTTATGGCGAAGCGTGATCTCATTAAACACAGATATTTATTATATGTTAACCGCTTTGAATTAATTTGTCCTAAAGACACTCCCAGCTCTCTTTTAAGTACTTACTCCTGCGAAACCTCGTGGCAGTTTTTCCAAGTAAAGCAAAGTAATGTATGACATAGAAATGTTGACTCCGAGTGCATTTTGGTTGGTAACTATTTCGTAAGATATAGAAATTAAGGGAATAACTAGTGTATTTATCGCTTCTACACATGCGATTTCGTTTCGTTAACTCTTGCTTTGTTCCTTGATATAATATTCAAAATAATTGACGTCTCTCTCATAATAAGGAAAATGTATTCCACTGTATTCTTTATTATTTAAATGAAAACACGATTTTTACCAACACGCTAAAACTTTGACACATTTGGAATTTGTATTTTTAGTATTTTTTTAGGATTTTTAGTATTTTTTAATGGTTTTAGTGTTTTAGTATTTTTTAGTATTTTTTTTAGTATTTTTTTGTGTTTCAAGTACCCTTAAGTCACCGCTAGGGTGTATGGTAGGGGTTTAAAACACACCAGACTAATTTTGACCGGAGTATTTGTACCCCTACCGCGGTCAGACAATGTTATTGTTTCCTTATCGTTCATTTTATTTTATCTCATCTGTTCCACACTTAATCTCTCTTATTTAATTGTCATGATCTCGTCTACCGTAGTACAATGGGAGTAATAATATAGTTTCCACATCGCTGCTAAAGAGACATCCTTTCAATTTGTGCAAGGGCTTCAATCTGTAATTCAACCTTATCTCCGTGAGTGACACCCAGCCTAGCTGCTCTAATATTTTGAATACGCTACTAAGTTTATCATAACAACGCTTCACGAATCTGTTTCCTATACGTTGCACACGATCCAACTCAGCAATCAATCCAACTTCGCGAGGATCCCAGAAACTAACTGCATATTCTATAAATGAGGCCTAATCAACGAAAAATGGCATTTCTCTTTGGCCATTTTATCACATTCACCCAGTTCTCTACTTATAAATTCTAATTTTGTAATAGTTTTTCCACATATTTTCCGTATATTTATCACCGAGAAGATTTCGTGAATGAGAGTCTTAGTATTTCACCAAATCTGCAAGGGAAGAGTACGGGCAGTTTTGCGCTGAAGTTGAGGAATCGTTGATTGAGTAAGCAGACCGTGCACCAGTCAGCAGACCGCGCCGGGGGCCAAGGCACCGGTGAGAAATGGTGTGGGACAACGAGAAAGAGTACCCCCTTTGCCTGGGAATTGTCAATAAAAGGATATAGGAAAGCGTTTATGCGAGCGTGTACTCAGGCTAGGAAGGCAGACAAGGTAAAGAATGGACAAATGTTTGTCCATTAAGACACTACGGAATCAGATTTGAGGCAGTAAAGCAGAGCAAATGTGGAAGAGATCAGATCATTAAAATATTCCCTCGCACTAGCTAGGTGAGGTGAATTAAAATCCGCTCATAGGAATCATTGGCATGATAAAGAGTGTGCAAATTTATTGAGTCATTAATGAGGCCAAGTTTTCCGATAAAAAGAATATAAATTAATTCATTAAACGCGTGTTCGTTATTACTTGGTAATTTTTCAATAACGTCTGACCGGAGAATCCTTGAAATTTATACCATGCTAAATTTATTATATATCTAGCAAGAAAGCAATAGAATAGTCGAAGATTAATTCATCATCCTAAACATATCGATTGACTCGTCCCATTCGATTTTTACCAATGATTTGGGCATGAAATGGGCCGCCACGGAATTCGTACCAAAATTGTTAAAATTTGACCAAAGACAGCAACGCATTAACATTGTTAATGAGGTGTTGGACTCTGCCCGCGACGACCCAAATTTGCTCCAGAGGGTCATAACTGGTGAATAATCATGGATTTATGGTGGTGACGTGAAAACTAATGACTCAATCGTCCCAATAGAAGCTGCAGCACGAGCCAAGACTGAAAAAGGTGCGCCAAGTTTGGTCGAATGTGAAAGTTTTGCTTACAGGTTTCTTTGATTGTAGGGGCGTGGTTCATTATTAGTTCTCACCACAGGGCAGAACGGTAAATAAGGAATATCACCTGCAAGTTATGCGCAATCTGCGCCAAGCAATCCTCCATAAACGCCCGGATTTGTGGAAGAACAAAAATTGGCATTTGCATCACGTCAACGCCCCTGCTCGCACATCGTTACTTGCGCGCTAATTTTTCGCCAAAATAAAACACACCAATGATGCCGCAGCCACCGTATTTCCCAGATCTGGCCCCCAGTGACTTTTTCTTGTTCCTGAAACTGAAGAAGCCCATGGAATACAGATTCTTTGATCCATTTATTGGAACGCAAAAATCGAAGACAAGCCAAAACACGTCCAAGCAAAATAGCTGTCAACAATTAAATGAATATTCAAAATATCCGAACTTTTCGGCATAAGTAAGAGCCAAGTACCAACATAACTCCACAAAAATGAAAATCAAATGTACGTAACCGATGGAAATTCATGAATTGGCGATACTTTTTGAACATACCTCGTATAATGGTGTACGCATTATCATCTCATTAATGCCAATAAGATCTGCGTTCATACGCACACTTAACCGACACTCTGAATTCAGCACTTAACATGCACTTAAGGAAAAAATTGTTACTGGTACTAGTTACAGACAGACACCTTGTATTAATAGCAGTTAACAGGAGTAGGGTAGAGATTTGACGTACGATGACGCGACGTACAACAAAACTCGTAAGCCCCGACAATATTTACCAAAAAATATCATCAAACCCATACCCAATGATTCCAAACAGCCAGCACATCCACACTCCTCGCCGTACCACCCCAAACCCTTTTCTTCTCCTCTCCAGCTCCTCCCCGCCGTTTGCTCTCATTTCAGAATATTCATGAGAAGGCGCTGGGGGGAGGGGAAGGCACCTGGAAGTGCTCCAGAGAAATCACCCTCCATTGTTTCTCTTGATCGTCTTTAGGAATTGCATTTTGCACGTCATCCCTCTATCGCCCCAGGTGCCTACGAGTCTTCGAGGACCACCGCCCCCGTCCGATATATTTTCCTTCCCGGGACAGCGTAAGCAATTAAGGACAGGCCTCGCTTTCCCCCAGCCGGTTTCTATTTCAATGTTTTTGCCCAGTGACTTTTTTTGCTACTTAGGTCGTTCCTCGAGAGCTTTCGGAGTCGTTTGTTTGCCTCAAGTCCTCGTTCGCACCCAAACGACCCGTGCGTTAAAGATGAATGATTTGGAGCGATGGAAAGTGAGAAGAAAATACTCCATGCTTTGGAGGCAGTCCTAAAACCCGAGCGCATTGAATATATCCCCCGACGGTGCATCTTAACGGTGGATGACAGGGATCACTTTAATCTACTCATGTAAAATATATTATAATCGAAATAAATCTATTTTTACGAAATCTTTCCCGAAACTTTTGATGCAAACCATATATGAGGTCTGGCCAGTAAATGCGCGGACAATACAATGCTCACGGGCGTGAAGGTGAGCATAATTTAGTCTGGGGTGTCAGCGTTGCGTCTGGATAGGGCAGGCTAAGAAATGTGGCGGTGATCCGTCTGTGCCCTTCCAGGAGCTACCGCAAACGGCAGACTCCTATTTAATAATAGTTGTATATTTTAACTGAGGAACACGAGGGTAATTTGAAAAGTTCTGGAATAGAACGAGGTACGACGAAACCAGCAACATGGAGCAGAAACACTGGTATTAGCAAGAAATTAGCATAAAACATATTATATATCACTTTAAATCTACATGAAAGAGCAAGTTACTGGTTATTTATTACACTCTATTTGACGCCTTGACTATCTCTCCTACTACTATTTCACTATTAAGTTAGGACCGCAACGCCCTATTGAATTCTAAACTGGAACAAAATAGATCTTCTAGATAACTCGAGCTATTAGCATCGCACTCACTCATTTTTATCCTTAGAGTATCTAAATAATACCACGCATATGCTACTTAATTCTATTGTTTTCAAAATTAGAGAAAGTTAGAGTGAATTTTTCTGATCAATGACTTTCGTGTGTTCCCAGATATGTATCGTGACACAAGGATCTGACCTCCGATTTGGAGCATCTACAGAAGGGCTTTTTTAGATTACTTGTGGTTCCTTCCTTCTCGAATTTCCCCGCAAAGGCATCTGGCGTCGTGGCGACACACTACTCCGCAGTGTCCGAGGATACGGGAGTACCTCACTCAATCTTCGTTAAACTGATTCACGAGTCCTCCCCACAATTAATTTTCTAATAAATTCCAGCATATTATGGTCGATCGATTCGCGCGGCTCCTCCCAGGTGTCACCATGGTCACGTGAGGGAACCAATCAAGACGGGTGCTCCAAGAGCACTCGTGCCGATGCGCCCTGACCGGCCACCAACGCGACAGACGGTTAGGAGGGGGCGGGGGCGTGGAAACAAGGCACCGGAGGGGGGAGGGGCGGCGGCCCGCCGTTCTGAAGTGCCTCCCACTCTCGGAAGCCGAGGACTCGCTTCGATGACTCACGGCCGCCATGTCCGCACCCTGCTCTACGGTACCCAACATTTAAGGGGAATGGAATATTAAATAATGACAATCCATTATTACTCACAGTTAATGCTAACTAAATTACTTACTGTTTGGAATGTGAATTTTTGGCATCTTAATATCAATTCTGAAATATTCTATCTGATTTGAATCAATTTTTCAATTTCATTTTAATCGAATTTTTATGACGGAAATGAATGTGTTGTTAAATTTCACGAAAGTTAATTATGACTCGCCTATTTTAAAACGTTTTCCTCTCTATCAATTTCCCCACATTCCCATTGCCAATCGAAATACCTGCTTCTTTGGGATTTTTTCCATTAATCTCTTCTCCTCCCCTACCATACTCGGAACTCTCTCGTTGGTTGTCCTTTATTTCCTTTAACCATTCTTCTCCAAACGCTTATCATCTTGCTTCAACGACCACGTTTCCGCGCCGTACACTCCAAATTCCATACTAAAGTTCTGACGAACCATTTCTTAATATTATTACTCAACTTTATCAACAACAATTTTCTGAACATTTACCATCTGCTTTGAAAGCTTCTTCTTTGCCCCAGTGCACCTATTTTTCTTATATTACTACTGCTTTGTACTTTTATGCTAAACAATTCCTAGATACACGCTGAAATCCAATTATCTTTGTTAATATTTGTCTTGAATACATTGATGCTCATCTCCCACCAAATTCACTGGCCTTCCAATTCACTCAGCAATGCTTGCATACCCTTGGCTGACTGACACACTAGAGATTGGTCATAAGGAAACCTAACCGATTTTACGAATTCCCCTCCTGCTTTCATTGCTACCTCTAGTTCTTCCCATGCTTCTTCAATGATTTCCTCCAAATATACGTTGAACAGCACCGGTGATAATGGGCAACCCTGCCTTACTACCTAACACTACCCATCAGAATTCTCCGTCCTCAACTCGCTCCCGAGCAGTCTAAGACACGTGAAGATCGCGGATTAGCCTCCAGTGCCTCCAACCTATTCCTATTTCCTGCAATACATTCCTTAAGTATACCCAATTTACTCTATTAGGTGAGTTCACCGCTGGAGTGTTGAATGAGTTTTTTGAGTTGAATGAGAGAGACGGCAGTTTCTCGTCGTCTTCAAACCATTTTCCACCAAGCCACTCTTTTAAGTGAGAGCAGAGAAAATAGCCGCCAAGTGCAATTAGCCGCCAAGGAAAATTTGTCTCTATCGCTTCGAAAGTGGTCCAAGAACGCTCGCCCACTCTTTCTTTTCCCTCTACGTTGGTCGGTAACTATGCTCAATGCCCGCCTTGCACGCCGTTTGGGATATCATGCTTTCCAAACCTCTACTAAAGCTGATGAAACTCAACGCATTGATTGATCACCATTACTGGAAATAGTAATCAATTTTGGATCCATATAGAAAGTAATGGGTATTTTCAGAGTATTAAAATGATCCAAGTCCAAGTTAGACTTCAGAAAATTTGCAAAGAAAAGACGACTAATTTTTAGCCGATGGAGAAGCGATCTAAATGATGGTTGATTGAAATGAGTGTTTCGTTCTCATTGTATTAAAAAAATAAAAATATTGGCCAAAACACAACTCGCTTGGTTATTTTTGAGTTCCCAACCACTGTCATTGGGGTACAAGGATGGAGAGCGCTCCTTTTCTTGACTCAAGGAGTGACTCCCTGAGTGTATCCTGTTGGAGTTGGCTTGGACCACGTAAATATTAAAGTCGGTTGTGTTTGTGTTTCGGTAAATATTTTTATTTTTTGTTCTTAATAAATAAAAACGAGCATCAGGAGCAAGTGAACCCCATGTAGGTGCTATCAGTATTTATTTATCTCTATCTATGCCTTCATCGATGGAATTAACTTATTTTTCAAGAATACCCGCACTCCGCTGAATTTCAAATTTTTGAAATGGGAAGTGACGCTCGTCTGACGGATTAACTAGGCAAAATTCCTCGGTTTATTTAATGATGCGAATTATTCCAGCCAAACTATTCCTTTAAAATGTCCCTAGAGCCATAATTATTTTCGCGACGAGGTTATATTTCCCCACGGGTAAGTTTTATGCCATATTCTCTAAAGCCCTTTTAGCCATCAAGTATATTTTCCACGCAAACATCTTCTATTGCGGTGTTTAAACCAGGATATGTTGTGTTATGATTTCAACTTGTCCCTGAAGGATAGCATTTGGTTACACCCCATGGTCATTCCTTCTTCCCAATTCGTAATGCCAAACCTATCTCCCAACCCTCCCATTGTCCATACATCATTCCAATTCTCGTAGTTTTCAGAATTCAAATCCCATTTACACTCTTAATCTTACCTCTTGCATACGCTGTCTCTTTCTTTCTGCGCATGCTTACTAGACGGCAGTTAGGTCTGAATAAAAAACAAGTTCTACAGCTACTAATATTACTCACATGCTCTATGCTCACGTTCCTTCATCCTATCCTTTGAGAGAGCTGTTTTTTTGGGGGACTACCTTCCTCCAAACAGTGCATTATTCAATAGCTACCGCAGTTGTAAATCTTGCTTTCCATCCATCTTCCTTCACACATCCCTAAAATATAAATATTTTACCTCTCATTATCAATTTTTATGCTTTACATGTCATAAAATTTATCCTAATATTCTTGATTCACACTTTAACTTGTTCGGACCTTTGGTGCAGCATCTGCTCTGCCGTCAGTTACGCTTTGCTAAGATACCGCGGGATGACGACGGCGGAAGCCTTTCCTTATCCGCGACCACGCGTGACACGCAGCCTAGAGGGACGGGTTCCATAGCACCAGGTCTGATTTGTTACACTCATGCCCATCATCATTTCTTGTCGAATAATAATTGAGATTGTTTCCCGTTTCCAATCTCAATGGTGTTTTTAACGTGACTGCATAGGTATGGATTCGTGTAGCATAAATTGGTAAAAGATAATCGCCAAATTTAAAAAATGTAGAGCCCTTTCAAAGTAATGCGCTGGCAGAACTTTGACTTATAATACAATTTTCAGAAAATGCTATATTTTTTGTGCGATCACGATGATTTTAAAAATATTTTTGCGGGTAAAACACTTGTCTGTCATGCACATGGCTGGTATGAAAAGTATCGGAAAAATATACTAATTTCAGATATTGCTTTATCAATGTCACAAAATTCTTCAAAGTACATCCCTTGAACGTCGGCACACTTTTGTCCTTGCCACTTTTCCAAAACTCGAAGGCTCCCTGGTAGGCGGATTCCCGAAGGTCCTTAAGGGTACGCATGCAAGCTCCTTTGACGGTACTTAGGGTCCCATGGTGTCCTTTGAGTGATGCTGGATTTCACTTTTGGGAATAGGAAATAGTCTGCTGGTGCCTAGTAGGGACTGAAAGGTGGTCAGGGAATCGCCGCGATGCCGTTTCACACATTCGTCTCTGCTCTTGGTCGTCCGTCCAAAGACCTTCGGGAGGACGAGTTTAGCGCAGCTCTTTCGAATCGCCAAATTTGCAGTGATAATGTTGTGTGCACTGCCATCTTATGTCAATGCCAATATACGATCTGCGATCATGTGCACACTTAAACCGACGGTCTGCATTCAGTACTTCACGCAGACGCCAGGAAATAATCGCTACCGATAATTTCATACCAATTTAATATTTCATATCCCCTTATATTGTGTACGTGGCCATTTCACATAGGCCAATACAGGCAAACTGTTCCACCTGCTGTAGTTTATGAACTCCTTTATTGATATTGAACTTAGTATTTCTCCTTCTTGAAAATTGTGTAACCCTTGTTTTCTTTACATTTTTTCGAATCCGATGCCTAGTAATTCATTTATTTTCGCTCAAGATGGGTTGCCCATTTGAGGGTACAATTTAGACGGTACCAAGTATTTCTTTGTGTTTATCATGAATACTCTCCCTCGAGTCACTCTGCATCATTTCATTACTTCGTAACTTCCGCCTGTCTTCATGCTTTTCGGCCCTCTCCTCCTTCCTCGACTCCTCTTGCCAGACGTGCTCCTTCCTTTCTTGGCCTTGGCACCCCACCCCCGTTCAATACTCCCCTCCATCCACTTCCTCCATTCTTTTCTGGATTTCCCTCAGTAATTCCGGTTCTTCGCCCTCCCTATTGAAACCCTCATCGTTTGCTTCTTCAATCTGCAAGTTGTTTCCTCTAATCTCCGCTGTTACTCACATTTCCAAAGCCTCCAATCTGTGCTCACCCGCCCGCCTCGAAGACCAGGCCCCGCATTCACAGTCTAACGCATCGTTTAATCACAGAATTTGAACAAGTTTATCGCTCTTCCAGGCATACTATTTTTCCACATTTCTGGAGTATTTTCTGATGGAGTACACTATTATATGAGGACTGTCAAGAAAGTAACCTCCGTTATGCTGTAAAAATACACAGAAACTATACTATTAAAATCCCAAAACTACATATCCCCACTATTTTGTGCGTATTCGCCAAACAGATTTAAACATTTGTCTCATCTCTGAACCAGTTATCAAATTTCTTCGGGATAAAATTCTGCCGCCTGAGATCGCAGCCAACGGACGACGGCGTCTTGAAGTTCCTCGTCGAGACGAGTATAAACTTTCCAGTCGTGTTTCCATAGAAAAGAGTCGTAGATATCGCTATAGTGAACAAACGAAAACCAACGCTATATCAAAACCACTGCAACCCGAGGTGCACTGACCTACTGTGTCCGTCAATAAAGCCACCATTCGTCTCCCTTCATTAATTCTCACGCCACACGAAAACGGACGTTACTATCTGGACGGGCCTCTTATTATCGCATAATATAATTATTAACTATAGACATTTTATGATGATATTCCTGCCGTACAAACTGCCTCTCTGCTGGTATTAGTAGGTCTATTAATATTTTAACCTAAATTATAAAAAACTTCTATCTTTCGCAACACACTGATAAAATTCGGAACAATTTATCAAGTGGTTCAATCATGTTTTCCTTCACGCTAAATGTGCATTCGGTTCTCCTCGTCAAACACGACAATACTCAAGACGCAATTGTCTTCAATGTCGCTCAATCTTATCAAATTCGGTCTGTTTAAATTTTTATAAATGTTGAAGGCCATTCCGGAGGATGATGGCCAAGCACCCTCTGCCTCCTGCTGAAATGGCACGCTGCAGAATATTTTTATAAGTTGGCCGCTTCTCTAAGAAATGCCTCTCAGTACTGGACCCCTGCTCCTTGAGTAATTATAAATGTTGACTGAAAGAACACGAATCACTACACAATCTTTATAAGGGAACCCAATTACATGATATATTTTTCTTTCTAGTCACCCTTTTGAAAAACGCCATAGAACAAATTAATCATAACATGAAGCAAGAAAATGTCCCAGAAAAAACCGTAGAAGACTTTTCGATTTTCTTAAACGCAGGTTTCCTTTAAGCTGCTGGCAGATGCCTTCCCCCTGAAGCATTCTGCGGGTTGAGAAAATATTTTTGGAAGTGGGCCATTTCTGTTCCCATCGTCCTTCCCTTTGTCTTTAGCCCTGAAAGGAATGGCAATCTCTCTAAGGCAACTGAGCACGGGCGGGCCAGAGATGTGGTTTCCATGGGAACCTCGTTCATTGAAAGGGATACGGGGGCGAGGAGTATGGCCAGGAGAGCGGGGGGAGGGGGATAGAGTCATCCTGGCAGAGAGAGGGGGCAAAACAAAGGCTCTCAGGGTGTCGATAGACTGGTCACATCAAGTGAAACTGCGAAAGAGAGAAAAGGCCAGAGAGGAGGAAGTGACATATCGTAAGATGAGTGTCGGTCATTATTGATGATAATTATATTGCTATTATTATTGGTATTAGTCCATTTAAGGTATGCTTTGGTTGAACACAGGCAATAAAACGGTGCAACAACATTTCCCTTTGCCGGTAATCATTCATAGGTAATATTTTGTTTGATTAATTAATTATGAAGTTATACAATTTTTTGAGAATGGTATATAGACAGGTTCTCGAAAGTCTACACCTAACACGGGAGGGGTTTTAGTCTCTTGTTTTTCGATTAAAACTATGAACGTAGCCAGCTACTGCTTACTCGCGGTATTTACTCGTGGCACCAACTTCGTACACGCCTTTCTCATGCCCATGTTTTCGGTCACAAGCTGTGGCACATCACTTTTAGGGATGCCAGGTTTATCAGGAAGCATGCAAACACCTAATCTGCGATTCCAACAAAGCCTCTACTCTTACAAGATTTTCTTCACTTTTTGAGGTCGAAGGGCATCTTGATGAACGTTCGGCGTTTTCTCTACCCTCCCGAAAAAACTTGTGCCACTCGAAAACACCCGATCTACGGCGACGCTGGGCATGATTTATTATGGATAAAAACCTGTTACAAACTACAGCCTTTACTCGTAATTGGCCGAAGCTCTTCAAAGATGGGCGAGAGAGTGTGGAGGATGAAGCCCGTCCTGGACGACCGCCGACGTCATAATTCGACGACAACATGTGCGTGAAGTGCTGAATTTAGACCGTTGTTAAATGGTGGCGTGATCGCAGACAGTATTGGCATTGGCATAAGATGACAGTGCACGTCATCACCACTGATAATGTGGCGATGCAAAAGATCTGCGCTAAACTCATACCGAAGGTCTTTGGACGGACGACTAAGTTCCGAGTCGAGAGTGTCTGCCTGCAAATACCTTCTGAAACGACATCGCGACGATTCCCCAATCCATTTATAGTCACGATTTGGTACTAGTAGGCTATTTCCTATTTCCATGAGCGCAATCCTTTTTCAAAGGACACCACCATGGGACCCTGAGTACTGTCAAAAAAGCTTGCATGTGTACCCTTAAGGACCTTCGGGAATCCGCCTACGAGGGACCTTCGAGTCGCGGAAATGTGACAAGAGCAAAAGAGTGTCAACGTTAAAGGGATGTACTTTGAAGAATTTTAAGGTGTTGTAGCAATGTCTGAAATAAATCTATTTTCTCCAAACTTGTCCCGATACTTTATATACGAACTTTGTAATTTAACTCCTTCGGGATCTCTATTGCCCCCATCATTTGAATCAAGTGTCAACGAGAGAGAGGCGATCGAATCCATGGTACGGTAGGGTTCAGGGTCGCACCCACGGTCTCAATAGTACACAGATTTCTCTTTCTGATGTCCTACGGAGAATGTGTCAGAGAATACAGCCGCCATTCCATGGCTGATTAATATCAATTCAAAAAAACACAAGGCGTTTCTCTGAAAATAACGAGAATGAGAAAGCATTAAAAAGAGGAATTAGTATTTCTTTTAAATATACTCAAAAGTAAAAAAATGTATCACAGCAAAATTGTTGAATGTATAGCGAAGTGCTTTCGTAATCTGCATCTGACATTCTCCGAGTGCTTGGAACGTCTGTCATTCGAGAAAAAAAATGACAGACATAATGGTCCCTTTCTTGAAGTATGACGTAAAAGAAGACAAAGAGTTAAAGATTTAAACGAGGCCTAGAAGGAGAGATAGAAAGAAAGAAAATTTTTCCTTTCATATAATCAGTTTTACACTAAAAATTGTCAAATATCAGACAACGGTGCAAAACTACATACTACTCGTCACAAAATTTTCCATAAAATGATAGAAATTAACGAACAAATACATGGAATTTGACATTTTTCAGATATAATGATAAAAATTTTTTTTTAAATTTCGTTTCCGAGTGGTTATTAGGTCAGTAGATAGGCCTAATTTTGAAGAGTATGCTCACCTCTCTCGTCACATAACTCTTGAAAATATCGAATTTACCAGCTATCCTTGCATTTAAACAATATACTTTATATCCGGTATACCCTTGCATCTATGTTAATAAACAGCAGTGTGCTGCAAATTTTGAGAGGCACATAAACAAGCCAAAAGTAGCCCTAAATACCTAAATTAACCTTATAAATAATAAAATTTTCAAAAATGAAACGTCAGCTGTCTTGTAGCGAATATATTATAATACTATGAGGGCTATCCAGAAAATGATCTCCGTTTTCGTGTATCGTGAGAATTTGTGGAGGGAACCGAATGGTTGCTGTATTAATTCACGGAGTATAGGTCAGTACGTCTCGAGCTGCAGTAGTTGAAAGGTCACGTTGGTTGTCATTTGTTTACAACATGGAGTCAAAATGAGGAATACAATTTAAATTCCCGCCAAACGTGAAGATCGCTCAGTGATTAGCTCTTTAAAGATAAAAATACTTCAAAGCTGCTGGCATTCATCATCGGGAAATGTGTGCTCTGTACGGAGTAAATTTGATGAGAGACAATGAGAGTTGTGCATCAGTGTTGTCGCTCGTTTAAGAGTGAATACAAATATGTCCTTGGTGATGACAGAAGTGGTCATCCGTCTGTGGTGGTGAAAAATGAACTGCACCTGAAAATCGAAGAAAAAGTCCAAAGATTTCTACGACTCTGTTGCATGGAAACACGGCTGAAAAGTTAGGCTACCACAAATGTTTCGTGCTCGTCTCGACGAGGAACTACAAGATGCCGTAATGGGTTGGCTGCGATCTCAGGCGGCAGAATTTTATCCTAAAGAAATTCGACAACTAGTTCAGAGATATGACTAATGTTAAAATCTGCATGGCGAATACGTTTTTGCATAGAAATAGTAGAGATACGTGGTTTTAGACAAGAATAATGTACATTTTCTTCATCTATCGCAGTGTATTTTTATAGCATAACCGAGAATTTACTTTCTGAGTGGCCATCGTGGGATGAAACATAAAGCATAAATCGGAAGTCTTTGTGTACTTCATGACTATTAAGTCTGCGTCTTCCATGATAGATAGGGCAAAGGGGAGTAATCGCAATATAGGAGTTGACTGAAGGTTTTATGCGTGAATCAGACAGAAGAGCGAAATGTGAGCGAGGAGTTTTCGAGTTTTCGTATCTGAAGACATCGCCGGCCGTTATTGCCGGATCCATTTAACATCTAGCCTGCGGAACAGTTGAAGTTTATTTATTCTTCTTGGTTCGAAAACAACACTTTTTGGCCTTTACATCGGACAAAAATGACAACACAACAGTAATAACAACTCAAACACTAGGTGGAAAAAATCCCACCCTGGCGGGAATCGAACCCGCGATCTTAGGATTAGCATACGAAGACGTTAACCCGCCGCCACCGGGGCTGGCAAGTTTTCAGTAAAAGACTTATGCTTGGGCATACTTACGTTTTGTTTGGTGGGTTAAAAGTCTTTTATATTTATCTAAGGAGATTTATTTCAATTGAAACAAGAGTTCGCCATATAATCCCTGTCTCACTCTCAATACATTGCTACCATTTTAGGCATTCATCTATGCATACTCATAGGTACTTAAAGCTAGACATCCGTTCATTGGATGAATAATCTTGCGTGATTTTATCTTTTTTTAATGTAAAATCAAATCCCAGTCTAATGTTGACCTGTTACACACTTTATAAAAATACTTGCACTCATTTTCAATTTATTTCATCGAAATTAGTTCTTCAAATTTGTTCCAATTGAATTTGACGACTTCCGCAAATTTAACCATAAATATTTAAAACGGTATCATTAGTAAATATTGCAATGTGGCCTTTCAATGTTAAAATGCACAAGTCGTTAACTTTTGTATATTTAAAAAAGGAGAGGTCCAGACCGGACACGAGACTCTCGTGGAACTAAGAAGGCTGTCACATTGTCATTACTACGTAAATGAGGTGGTATACACTGAAATCGCAAAAGTTTTAGAATACTCGAACTACTGAATCATTTTGATGGTATTCCTCGAAGTGGTATCTTTAAGCTTCTTTATTAGAATTTCGTAGCCAATGCTGTCCAAATCAGTGTTAATTTAAATAATAAATTCCTATGTGTGTATATATATATATATAATGTAAATGGACTAGCCGACACTAACGCAGAAACAGAAACATGTAAAAGAGGGACTCACTGGGCACGTCCTTGGGATTTTCAAAAAAGTGACAAAAGTGTTATATATATATATATATATATATATATATATATATATATATATATATATATATATTTATAGAAATATATACATCGATGATTTCTTCGAAGTAACACTGAAGTGTTAAATAAAAAAACTTAACCAGCAACATACAACATGAGGACACATAAAGGGAGCACTCACACATAAAATCTTGATAATTTCGACGGACTCGAACTCCGTCTTCTTCGGAAGATTAGTTAGGACTCACTAATCTTCTCATCTCTCTCACTAATCAGTCCTAATTAATCTTCCGAAGAAGACCGTGTTCGAGTCCGTCGAAATATCAAGATTTTACGTGTGAGTGTTCCTTTTATGTGTTCTCATGATGTGTGTTGCTGTCCAAGTTTTATATATATATATATTTATTTATATACACGCTTTAGTTAAATAGAGTTTAACGGTTCGTAAACAATAATCACCTGATTTTCCAGCTCAGATTCAGTTCCCATTCTGCTCAAAAAGTCTAAATTGATTTTGACTGATAAAGTGAATGCTTTTAAGGAATTTTTCCAGTGCAAACTTGACCGGCTAATCTAAAAAAATTGATAATATCCATTTCTGTAAAATCCGTCGAAATTTCTTCACTTTTAAACAATCACCTATCTTAAGAGAGAAATAAACGATTGTCTTTATTTGACCATCTGGTTAAACATCACTTGAAAAACTAAAATCATATTATACGTGCGATGTAAAGGACGATAAACCTGCAATGGGTAGTTTAGGAGTCGACTATCGAATCCTTAGGTGCTTTTTAATGAGGAAAACATTTCCACCGGTTAAATTATTTCGTCGAGACAAACCGATTTTTTATGTGAGTCGATTTTATATGAACAGGAAAAACATTTACTTATTAACTTATCACCCGTAAAATATATCTAATTATCGTGTGTGAAAACGAAATAGTCATTATATACGCTTAATGATCAGCTGAAACGGTGCCATTAATTCCCAGAAAAATTGCTTTGGAACTCGTTTGAATATTATGGCATCTAGATATTTCCGTTGAAGTGCGCCTTTGCACTTGAGAGTTCTCATTAAATCAGCGACAGTTTCACAAATGCGTACTTTTATTCATGGTATGACATTATCTCGATGAAAGGCTAAACATAAAAGAGCGAAAATACGGTAGGTAATGGTAGACCAGAAAGTAACTTACGTTATGGCCTAGTGTGGCGTTGGGTAGCTACCATCTTGTTATCCAAACGTCCCTACACTCACATCCTGCTGTGGTAGTTATCAGACTGCGGTTCTTCTATTTTTCTCACTGCAAACTGTTAAAATGTGCGCTGCAGTAGAATATCCCGCGAGTTGTGATGTGTGATCGGTGATGAGGTTTTTACTAGCGAAAAACCACAAGCAATGAAATGAATAATAGATGGTAGCACTTTTCCACTGGATAGAATTTACTTTACGACCGGGTTTCGATGTTACATCATCATCAGGTGTGATGATGATGTAATAAATCGAACATTGCATTCACCTGATGATGATGTAATACATCGAAACCTGGTCTTAAAATAAATTATATCGTGTGAAAAAGTACTACCATCTGTTATTCATTATGTTCAACTTCCACCACATCACGCCTGAAGCTACTCAACCACAAGCAAATTGAAATTCATGGGAAACGTTGTACGTAGTATACGAAGACGGAATAATGAGTAAAGGTGGAGTGAGGCAGTGGTGCATTCAGTTTAAAAATGGCCACAGCACCAATGTTCTCGACGAGGACCGCAGTGGTCGGCCTAGCCACGTGACAGATGAATCGACGGTGAAAATAAACGAATATATTGATGGAAATCGCCGATTTACGATTACGAATCTCTCGCCAGACGTGGTTTGCAATTGCACAGCGCTTTGACAGTGAGCCGGAATTGCATACTGGTTTAAGGAAGTGGCTAAAACGTTAGGTGGCAGATTTCTTTAGAGACGGAATTGATAAGCTTGTGTGTCATTATGATAAATGCCTCAATTACAATGGCGTCTATTTTTTTAATTTCGATAGTGTGCATTTCAATTGTTGTAATAAGACTTTATCTTGTCGCTTGGGACATATTTTATTCCAAAATGCAAGTTACTTTCAGGACAGTCAATTACCAATGTATTTACTTGTGATTATCAGTGGCCTGTTTTAATGATCTTCTTTAACATAGGAATTTGAATAAACACATTCGCAATATCTGTGAGGCAATCACCTTGAAAACGAGGGCATTGCCATAAATAGGAGGGTTTACTATGGAGCTGGAAAAGCTGTGAGATCGTTAGAGGTTAAAGTAGGAAGGAGTTTGGGAGCGTGGTGGTGGGTTGAGGGCCAGTTTTACTCCCTCGATACTGGCCGGCCCTAAGACAGGAATGCATTCGACCGTTGTGGTGTTCAGCCCACGTCCGAGGCCACCAGGTGTGTAGAGGGGAAGGATATTCGAGCACTGTTGGCGTCTTTGAGATTAAAGAGTAGATCTGCGTGTTGGTCAAATTGTGGGTCACTAAAGTATTCTTCGCCAAATTATTTAGCTTTAAATGAAGTGAGGGCTAGTGCTAAAAATAGTTCATTTAACGCGAAACAGATTGCATGGGACGAAAATTTTCTAAGGAATTCAATATTAACAAGAAAATGACACTCGATTAAAATTCAAAACACCGTAATGTCAAGGAGACATTATCTGTATTGGTGGTAAACGGCCGAAGTCTAAAAAACAAAGTCGTAGAATATCACCACCTTTTTCAAAGCGCAGGCGCAGACATAATTATTGGGACAGATAGATGGTTATACACTGATATTGCCTACGGTGAAATTTTCCCAAAATCCTCTTTCGTTTACAGAATTGACTGAGCAAATATGGTCTGGGACGGATTACACAGGCCAACAGTGGTTTTGGTGCCGGAGCTTTTAATGTTGATTTAAAGAACAATTGGGGTGCTGAATCCAATTATGACACTAGTTTTTTCCTATCAGCTATAGTTTTTAAGATATAGATATGTTGTTACTTACGTAAAAAAATCTTCTACATGATGATATGGGAATATTATATTAATAACACAGGCCAACAGTGTTTGTGGTGCCGGAGCTTTTAATGCTGGTTTAAAGAACAATTGGGGTGCTGAATCCAATTTTGACACTAGTTTTTTTCCTATCAGCTATAGTTTTCAAGGTAAGATATGTTGTTACTTACGTAAAAAAATCTTCTACATGATGATATGGGAATATTATATTAATAATAAAACCCACTAAATATGAAGACTTGATTTATTTCTATGGCTGTTAAATCACCCACAAACACAACAGAATTTTACAATGCAGTTGTACACAAATACCAAAATTTTTTACTGTAAAAAACCAAATTGAAAAGAAAAAATACATAAAAACATCACTCAACCCATCGGAAGCTTCTTTTGCGCGATTTTCTTGAGTGCACTTTGTTCAAACAGTCTCGTTTTAAGCACCAGCAGTAATCTGCCATCATATGGTTATCCCATCTTCCTTGGTAGCGAGCTTCCACTGTTTTTATATCCTGGTGAAATCTTTCACCTTGTTCTTCACTTATGTCTCCTAAATTTCCAAGAAAATTGTCTAAGTGGCTGTGTAGGTAGTGAACTTTTGTGCTCATATTACATCCAAGTGATTTGAAGTTACTGAGCATAATGTTTACAAGCTCAATATAATTTTCACTTTTGTGATTTCCTAGAAAATTATTTATGACCTCAACAAATGACATCTAACTAATTTTTTCAATCTCATTCATTGACTCGACAAAAGCAGGATCCTTTGTAAGTTGTCTGATTTGTGGCCCCTCAAAAATACCAGCTTTAAGTTTTTCAATACTTATATGGGGCATCTTAAGTCTTAAGTAGCCGAAGCATGGTCCATCCTTGTCAAGAGCCTTTACAAATTGCTTCATTAGGCCTAGTTTAATACGTAGAGGCGGTAGGATGATTTTCTCTCTTTCAACTAAAGATTCAGCAATGACGTTTTCTTTCCCAACAACCAAGTTTTCTCTCTTAGGCCACTCCTTCTTAATCCAGTGGTTTTGTCTGTCCCTGATATCCCATAGGGACAAGAAACAAGGATATTTTGTGTAGGCACTTTGCTGCCCAAGAAGAAAGTTCACCATTTTTAAATCTACACAAATCACCCAGCGATGTTCCTGGTATTTTATCTTCTGTAAGACCAATGCTATTGTATCGTATTCTTCTTTCATTTTAGTCGAATGAGCGATTGGTATTGCGCCAAACCTGTTACCATTGTGAAGAAGTACACATTTTAAACTACGCTTGGAGCTATCGATAAACAAACGCCAATCACTAGCATCATATTGTGATAGTAGTCCCATTTTTTCCAAAAGACCCTTAACGTCTAAACAAAATGTAAGATTGTCTTCTTGAGTAAAGAAGGGTAGTATATCCTTTTCCCTTGTGCGATAACAACTTATTTTTGTACCGGGTTGCAGTAAATTCTTTTCATGCAGTCTTGATGCTAGTAGTTCGGATGCTTCCTTCGATAAGTTCAGTTCTCTAGCAAGATCGCTTAGTTCATCTTGATTAAATAGTTGAATACCCCATCATAGTCACTGCCACTATCGTCAATAGAATGAGAAATGTTTTCAAATAACTCAAATTCTTCCTTAGATATATCTGGTAACGTCTGAAATATTGGGATCGGTATTTCTTCTGAATGGGGTACCGAGCGTCTAGCTGAAGGCAAATCTGGATATGTCCACTTGTGGCGATTTTTTCGATTAACTCCCGAAACATTTACTATGCAAAAATAACAGTCGTCAATATGGTTCACAGGTTCTCTCCACACCATTGGCACACCAAATTTCAGAATTTTCCTTTGTCCTGTTGTCCATTGCCGCAGATGTTCAGTACATGTTTTACAGACAAAATGCGGTGTCCATGTTTTATCTTGGTCAACAAGCTTAACACCAAAATATCCCAAGTATGCACGTTTCACAAAGCCTGTAATATTTTTCCTATTTTCTTTTACCATATATTCCCATGCACACTTATAGATTTATTTAACTTTGAAAATTATTTTCCGGAATATAGTATATCAAATATTAAAACAACTAATCGTAAGATGTACCATATCTAAAAAAGGAGAGCTGTTAAATAAAAACGGATTTCATATTTGGATTCAACTCTACAAATATAGTTAAAATCAACACAAAGATTCCCGGCACCAAAAAAAAATTTTTTTTGTAGGCCTGTGTTATTTATTGCAATTAGAGAATCTTGCGTCACCAGGGCTGAGGTAATTGCATGTAATGGTTCGGAAGGCGTTTGGTGCTCAATCAAAAGTCCTCAATCAAAAATAATTTATGTATGCGCATTTTACAGACCGCCAGATGATAATTTTAATCCAATACTAGAATTGGATCAGCAAATCAGATTTCTTATCCCAGCACAATGATCGCGACGTTATAATCCATGGAGATTTCATTGTCCCATCTATTGACTGGAGCACATATAGTTATACAACGGGTGGTGAAGACAAAGATATCTACGGAAATTGAATTCTTTTACGTTGAACTCCTTGCATCAACTTGTCACACAACCAAGTGTGGACGATGATATCTTGCTTTTTTAGCTACAAATATTCCCGAAAAACTCACGAGCCACTTCAGAAACTTCTATATTCCCGAAAAACTCTATACTCTAGACAATATGAAAGGAATTAGTGACCACAGGGCCGTAAATGCTAAGTTTCTGCCTATTGGGGTCAGAAATACATCTACATCTTTTTAATAAGTTTAATTTATATTGTAAACGCCGCTGCGTAAGAGATTCCCAACCTAAATTGTCTAGCAAAGTGGATAGGCTGCTACGTTGGTCATAACAATGTTTGACAAATCTAGCCCCCCTCCACTGAACTCGGTCTAATTCCAAAATCAAATTTATATTATGAGGATCATTATATTCTTGGGAATCATAGTTGAGGTGGTTTCCCGTTGCCTTCCTCAATAGTGTTTTTAACGTGACACCATCACTTAATGGCCGCCCCACTGAGGTCAGACGCCTTTGCAGCCGCCTCACTGAGGAACAGACACTGCGTGGACCTGGCTCCTAACCTTCGACCTATCTGGCATGGGTGACCCTTCCAGGAGTAATTATTATTACTCCCGCCAGCACAGCTCATTGCAGTAATGAGATCACTAGTCGAGAGGAATATAGAATACAATCAGGACGTTTTTGCCTGTTTTGTAGATTTCGAAAAAGCGTTTGATAGAGTGAATTGGGAAAAATTAATGCGTGTTTTGCAGAAAATAGGAATTGATTGGAGGGACAGGAGACTGATCCGCAACCTGTACATGTCTCAGACTGCTCAGGTGCGAGTGGGGAACGGAGATTCCGGATGGGCAGTGTTAGGAAGAGGTGTAAGGAAGGGTTGCCCATTGTCACCGGTACTGTTCAACGTATATAGTATGTAGTGGAAATGATTAAAGAGGCATGGGAAGAACTGGAGGTAGTAATGGAAGTCGGAGGGGAATTCGTAAAATCGGTTAGGTTTGCTGATGACCAAGCATTAGTTGCTCAGTCAGCCAAGGGGTTGCAAGCATTGCTGAGTGAATTGGAGGTTCAGTGCGATAAATATGGGATGAGAATCAATATTAATAAAACAAAGGTTATGCGATTTTCCAGAAAGAAAAAGGCTAAGCTAAATATTAAAATAGGCGGGGAAAAAATAGAGCAGGTAGAACAGTTTACATATCTCGGAAATGTTTTGGACCAATACGGTCAAAGTGGTAGGGACGTAAGGAGAAGAATTGCGCTAGGCAAGGAGGCTTTCTCAAGGAGGAGGGAGTTGATGACGGAGACGTTGAGTAGGGATGTTAAGACAAGGCTCGTAAAAACTCTGATATGGAGCGTAGCTATGTACGGCGCGGAAACGTGGTCGCTGAAGCAGGAGGATAGACGTAGATTGGAGGCTTTTGAAATGTGGGTGTGGAGAAGAATGGAGAAGGTGAAATGGACCGAAAGGAAAACAAATGAGGAAGTACTAGAAATGGTGGGGGAGGAGAGGGGTTTGTTGAGAGAAATCCTATGGAGGCAGGAAAAATGGATGAAAGGCGTATTGAGCGGTAGTGGAATGTTGAAGAGGGTAATAGAGGGGAAAATGTTGGGCAAGCGTGGTAAGGGTAGGAACAGGATAGGGATGTTGGACGGGATGAAGGGAGGAAAGAAGTACACCGAGATGAAGAGGGACCTGATATAGATTAGTTTGCTAGGTGGGGAGTCACAAAATGTTTATTTGATAGTTGTGTCCATCCAAAAACCTACCTTGACCAGTAGATTACCTAATAATAATTATGAGGATCCCATATACTGGTAGCATAATCTAGCTGGGGCCTGACCAAGGCAAGGAAATATCGCTCTTTCACTTTTTCGTCGCATTTACCTAGCGCTCTTTTAACAAATCCCAATTTTTTATTAGCACGACCGCATATTTCTCGTATGTGTTTTCCCCAGGACAGATCGTGAGTATTTGTTACACCCAAGTAAAGGAGTTTAAAGGGATCGACCCTGGCGATTTTGGTTTGTTTCACTTTGTAACTCTAAGGGAGGGAATCACTCTTTTCCCAAAAATGTATTACTATGCATTTAAAAAATATTAATTCCAATTGCCATGTATCACACTAATTTTGAATGGCATCTAGGTCGTTGGCTAACATGACTGTCTTCATGACTTCGAATGTCCCCATAAATTACTGCATCATCAGCGAAAAACGGAGTTTGCTATTAACTGCAGTACTGAGGTAATTTATGTAAATAATGTAAATGAGAAGCCTAAAAGGAAAACTTACTTGTTTAAAGAAGGGGACTACAAAGCCCAAAGTGCGTGCTACAAAATCATTTTTCTAATTTTAAGAAAGATAATAATCCCCGAAATATTGAGGATACGTGGAATCACTTCCTTGAGATCACCTGTTCGGCAGGCAATAAGTTCATTCCAAGTAAATTTATAAAGAATAACACGGAACCTAGGTGGTACACCGCGGATGCTATAAAAGCATTGTGACGTCAAAGGCTATGTCACGCCAAGATGAAAAATAATAGGGAGCATACAGGTATCAAGGTAATTGTATCTCTAGCGACAAAAATAATGAGATTACTTATGATTATAAGATATCTAGGGCGAATGCCAAGAATTAATTTCGGAAAGCGTCAAGGGAATTTAAAAGGAAAAGTTAGCGGAAAATGTGAAAGATAATCCTAAAACATTTTGTTCGTAGGTCAGGGAAGTTCAGGGAAATAAGTCAACTGTTAATTCTCTCAATGGCCAACCTAAAGCCCAAAATTGAAATCTCATATAATAGACTTGAACGCTTGCTGAAAAATATTAAACCTAACTAATACTGTAAGTCTGATCGAATAACCGCCAGTATATACAAAGAAGAAACTAGCATAAAAAATTGCACCGTATTTAGAAATCACATTTGAGAAGGTGCTAGTAGATGAAAAGTTTCTTATGGGTCGGAAAACGGCTGACGTAACACCAATATTTTCAAACAGACACAAAGAGGGAACCGAACATTTACCAACCTATTTCCCTCACATCCATTTTATGCAAGATCATGGAACATGTAGTTGCCAGTTCGATCGTGAGACACTTCGATAATCAGGAGTTATAAATGAAAAATCTGCCAGGTTTCCGAAATAGGGTAGTTCCAGCGAGACACATCTTGCGCTTTTTGTTCGTGATATTCTTACTTCGGGAGAGAACAATGTTCCAGTGGACGCAATTTTTCTAGATTTTAAGAAATCCTTCGACCAAGTACCTCATATCAAACTACTCTCAAAGCAAGAAGCATATGGCATAGATAAGAATATCTGGGGTTGGATCAAAGACTTTGAATGGCCGGGTAAAAAGAGCAGCCATAGATGGAGTTAGCTCAAATGCAGTACAAGCTACTTCAGGTGTTCCCCAGGGAAGCCTCTTTTGTTCCTATTTTACGTAAAAGATATTGACTCCGTAGTCACTGGTGAGATACGTTTATTTACGATGCAATGCTTTACCGTGATATCTGTGATCCTAAGGACACAGCAGCTTTGCCAATTGACCTTAATGCTATACGATGCTGGTGCGACACTTGGCAATTAGGATTTATTCAAAAAAAGTGCGGAGTGAGAAATTATTTGAAAAAGATCAATTCCCTTCCCGAATGCCTACTGCATTGTGAACCCCGAAATGGAATGTGTATACTCGATTAAATACTTTGGCGTTACCCTGACTCGCGACCTCTCCTAGGTGAAACAACGGTAAATGGGCGGTGGTTTGCAGGGTACTAAAAGAGGTAAAATATCCATTATTCTTTGGTCAGCATGGTATACGCGTCGTGGGTGATCGCACACGTAAGCCTGTGCCCGCGTTTAACATTTTTATTTGTATTTTTTATTACCCTGCAAGCCACCGCTAAGGTGTGTGGCAGGGGGTGAATACACAGCAGATTAATTTTGACCCGAATATTGTTACCAATATCGCGGTCGGACAATGTTATTCTGATCCCTTATCGTTAGCGGAAAAAAATGTTTCCTAAATTGCTCTGTTCTACTCTTAATCTCTCTAATTTTATCGACATAATCTCTCCTACGATGAGGGTAATAATATATTTTCAACATTACTACCAAAGAGACGTCCTTCTATTTCATTCAAGAGATTTAAAATGTAATTTAACCTTCGCTCCGTGAGTGATTCCCAGCCTAGCTGCTCTAATGTTTTGGATACGCCACTAAGTTTATCGTAACAACGTTGTACAAATCTAGCTCCTCTACGCTGCATGCGATCCAATGCGGCAATCAATCCAACTTCGTGAGGATCCCATAATATACTTGCAGCTTATTCTAATAGAGGCCTAATCAGCGAAAGATAGAACCTCTCTTTGACCTTTTCATCACATTTACCAAGTACTCTTCTCATAAATCCTAACTTTTTGTTGGCTTGTCCACACATTCCCCCTAGTATGTGTTTCACCCGTCCATATGCCGATGGTCGTGCCTCTCGAACATGCCATTCAATTCCTTCGTCTTTCAATGGGGTTGTGCCGGTGAGAAGGTGGTGGCGGGAGTGTCGACGACGTGACAGGGCGAGCGAGGGCTGGAGGGGGATGACGAGCCGTTCGTACTACCCCTTCCCAACCTTCACCACCCTTCCCCCGAGGAAACGGAGTCGGCGAAGAAGACGTGCCTGCCTCGCGACCGCTCAGTCAGTCAGTCACTGTCCGATGTTTTGAGGGCTGGTGGTGCCGCGCTCGGAGCTCCTTGATTCAGGCGCTAGCGTGTGATAGTGTGTGTGCCTCTTCGCGTGTGAATGCATCCGTGCAGGGCGTCATCCAAGGGCGGAGAGAGTGACAGGGAGAGCATCCCCGAAGAGTCGCCGATTGGGAATCGCGCCGAGTGTCCCCCTAGTCGACGACGCCGGGTGACAATGGAATCCGCGGCCGTTAAATGGGTGGAAAGAGGTATGGCAGTGTCTTTCTCTCTCTTCGTTGCTAACTGAAAATATCACGTGGCATGGACATAGTTTTCGATCGATTGGCTCTGACACTACCGCTACTGCCACTGTGATTTTTGACTGAGCTGTAAGGAACATTTATTTCATTGGAATATCAATACGCCATTTACAGATGTGTATAAAAAGTATCGGGAAAAGTCTCGGAAAAGTGAAATTTAAATTTCAGATATTCCCACAATGCCTCAAAAATCATCACTACGTCTTCCTTGGGCGTCAACACACTTTTTTCAGAACGTCTTTTCCATGACTCGAAGGTTATACAGTATGGTGGGCGAAGGATTGCGAAAGGTCCTCAAGGGTACGCGTGGAAGCAAGCGTCTTTGAGGGCACTAAGGGTTCCAGGTTGATTTTTTTTGAGGAAGGATTTCAATTTAGGGAATAGAAAATAGAAGTCTACTGGTGGCGAGTCGGGGGGACTGTCCGTAGATGGGGAATCGTCGCGATGCCGTTGCAGAAGGTCTTCGCAAGCAGACGCTGGATTCTGCTCTTGGTCGTCCATCCAAAGACCTTCGGTAGGATGAGTTTAGCGCAGGTCTTTAGGACGGCCAAATTTTCCAGATGCATCAATGATTCTTCTAACAAAACACAACCGCTGATTGTTGTGGCTCTACCTTTTTATAATGTACGCATGTAAGCATCCAAAACATTTCTACCGGAGGAATCTTATCGCGATTAAAATAGTGCACACATATTTGTACGTTTTCTTGCACAGATCTATCTCTGACATGAAATCAATGTCACAAAGTCGGGACTCTTGATTATTTTAAGAAGGTGAATGAATCGTATCTACAAATTTTCCTTGAACGTTACAAAAATAGTCTGAAGTGGAGGGTACGAGTAGGGTGATTAGCGGTATCATTGTTATTGTCAATCAACGAGATTACAAAACTATGATTACTCAATTGCTTTGATGTATAAAAATTGTTTTAGGTGTCATAACTTTCTTCGATATAAATCACAAGATAGAATAACGCTCCTGCTTACAAATGTGATCAGTGGATCCGAATTTAGCGAGAAAATTAGAAAAAAAGTTTTCCAGAGACTCTTGTATTTGCGCGCATAGGAACAGCTGGGTGCCAGTAAACTTCCTTCAACATTTCTCGTGTCCTCTCTTGCGTAGGGAAAGTGTTTCTATCGGTCGACAATACCCAGTCTAGAAGCAATGTGAGATGTACCAAAGCATTGTTCCTGGTAAAGAGTTGCCTCCACAAAAGTGCCGGTTGTATGCGTTTAAAATGACAATATTGGTCAAACAGAGCTCACAACCACGGATTTAGGAGGCTCTCTGTATAATCTCGGAGAATGAGAGGCATAATTTAGCGCGGGTGCGGAAGCGGGATGTGGCGCCCGCTCTGCTGAAGCGTGTTTTTTTCGATCTGGAAGCGTTAACGACTCAGTCGTTTTTCGTATATTTTATTTATTTAGGATTCAGTCGAGGTTGTTTTGGTCCATTGGCACTCTTGCTATTGTTGCGGTATTTACATATACTCTTTTAAAATCGAGCCCCGGAGGTCAACTAACATAGCTGCGGTTATTCACTATCGACTGCCAGTTAAAGTTTCCAGAGTGGTCAATTCTTTCTTTAGTTGCTGGTGCAGAGGATTGGATTTTTTTCGGTGAAAGTTATAATGTTAATTCGTATTATTAAGAGAAAGTCTATTTTTATGAACGAAAATGGCCCAAAATAACGTAAATTGCTAAGTCTCTTAATAATAATAATACTATTGACATCAGACTGATAATAATATATTATACACGTACTTAGCTCCATCATAAAATTGTAGCAAACAAATTGTTGTAATATTTTGTTTTTTCCCAATATTTTTACTAGGACATAGTTGTAGTTAATAGATATTTAACTCAAGATATTTTTGATGGTTAATATTTTCAACCAGATGCATTTTGACATTTTAGAGATCTGGTAATGTTCCTTGATTTAATGCAGTGGTTCGCAAACTTATTCGAGGCACCGCATGATATGTGATCATGAATCCATAAGCCTATACTAATCGATTGCTTAAAAATAATAATCAAAATCATGAAACAAACCAAATGAGGAAGATTTAAATAATTAAATTTAAAACAATGACTAATTAAATATTTAATTTAGAATCCAATATATGGATATTTTTCGTTGATGTCATTTATGCAAAATATTTAATGTACAATAAAGGAACTTAGATGAGAATATACGTGTGTACGTACTTTTTAGGTAAATATAAATTATCAAAATAAATAATTTAAGAAATCTATTTTTTAAAGTTTACATATCATTGTTACACTTAAATTAAGCAATTATATCCATCATCATTTTCATTTATGAAAATAGAATAACCAGCCATGTTTTGTTATAATTAGTTAAACAATTAAGTGACTATGGTTTTTCGTGGTCTAGAGGTCACTTAAAGAGATTCTATTGCCTAATTTAACGTCTTTTCATCAAATAAAATTTAAATGGGACGGATGGGCTAGATGACCTGAAACCAGTTTTCCAACGTCCAGTTTAATGTCACTTAGCGGAAGTCTTAAATCACCACTTTCACAAACCTGGAGTCTGCTTGGAAATAAGCTGAATGACTGCACTAAAACTACGTTTCACCAAAATGAAGTCGGAAATGGAAGGAGGAGTTTTTTAAACCACCGTCCATAATGCAGGATAACGATCGGACACCTCCTTCTGTAAACAAAACTCTTCATAATTTATCTTAAACTTTGGTTTCAATTAAACGTCATTTTGCAGTAGTCCAATTAATTCTTCCTATAATGCTCCAACTTCCTCAATATCTACAAACGGACTTGTCACCCAGTCTGAAAGTTTCCAACGAAAGAAGATCCTCAAATCTCTGCGTCATATTTTTATGCAAGGCGGCTAAATGGTCAAAAAATACCATTAAATCATCGTCACCCACTTCAGCTTGCTCTTCTAGCTTATGCAAGGAAGGAAGCGTTAAAGATCGCGGCGGCCTGTGTTGCGCTTAAATAAGATCAACTTGGAAATAAACACAGTCACCACACATTTTGCCTTAATATGGTTAGTATAATTTCCCTGCAACTATAAATTCATTTCATTGAACTATGCACATAGTTCAGACAAAAATGCTACATCACTCCTAAGCTCTTTAATGTTGTCGCTCAGAGAAGAATCTTTCTCTTAAAAAAACTGCACGAGGGTGTCAAAAAGATTATAGAAGCACGTTATACGATTGCTTTTTGATAGCCAACGAACTTCCGTGTAGTACACACGGAAATTTGAACGGACAAACGGACGTTGGAAATCTTCGTCGTTCTCATCACACAACTTTCGAAAAATTCGATTATTAAGAGCATGGGCTTTGAATTTGTTAACCGCTGTAATTACAATGTTTCTTCTATCTTCTGATCGGGGGTGGGAGGTTGGTCAAAGAGGGAGGGTGGAGGGGTCAAGGGAAGGTCAATATGTAGGTGGGAGGGAAAGAGAATAACATCTTTCTGTGACAATCGTTGACTTGGAAGAATGGTATGTCCAGGAGTGGGAGGGATACAAAATTTTGTTGGCAAGTTCATCCTTGCAACGGGCACATTTCAAAACTTCCAGCTGCTACAAAGCATCGAGTCTTTGACCTTTATTTTCAAAATGAAGAATTTTAGTCACAAAGTCACTTTTGTGGTCATTTTAGATAAGGTGCTTCGCAAAAAAAGGGATGCTCTTATTTTTTACACAAGTTAGGTGTTCTTTTGTCCCTTCTTTCCGTCCTGTTTGCCCAATATACTTCGTGTTACGTTCCGAGCAATTTAATTCAAACACCGCAATCCTCTCGGTTTTGGAAACCTTGTCTTTAGTGTGAGAGATCAGGTTCTTAAGGCATGAACCACCGCGAAAGGAACATTTGATGTTTTCTTTAGGTAAAATTTGGAATGCTTTTTGAGAAATAGTCCCTAGATAGAGTATTCGTCGCCATTTGGCAGCGGGATCTTTTAAATGTTCGGGGTTGTAAATGTGGCTAACCCCCCGATGCCTCTTTTCGCCCCTATAGACTAGAGCACCGCTCCACGGGGGACTGCAGCGCCCGATTTTGGAATAACTGATTTGATGTCTGATGGAATATGAACTTCATTAATCTTCCACCTCGTCATTGATAATTCCTTGTAAAATTTGTTTGATCCAATTTCGTCAATGGGCAGATGAATGTGTCAAACTGAAACAACCACCTTATCGTTAACTAACGGTGGTATTGGTGGCAAATACAGATTGAGTGAACTAGGATGAAATTCATAAAAGTCCACAGTAATCTAACGATATCGTATCTTATTTCTGTACGCAAACCCTGCATGTATATATTTCATCATTAGCATAATTAACAGTATTTTTTATCGTCTTTTTAACAAAAAAACTACAAATTCAAATATTGCAGATTATACTCCTTCGCCTGTACCAGTTTAAGTGCTTACCCAAAAAAAAATAAATTCCCCAATATGGCCATCATTAGCACATGTCCATGTTTTTAGTGCAAAAATTGAGTCTTCGACTTCACACCAATGGAGGTCTTCCGTTTTCCTTGAGGTTACTCCCAAGGCTATGCCACACACGTCGTCTTACTAGTCGTTAACCTCTCATAGCAAATGATCGGATTGAACCAAGATAACCTTTAGCCCAGCATTCCCCTTTAGGCTGGGCGGTTCGCATATTTGGTCATCGGGTCTTCCTCCTAACAGTGCCCTCCTTTCTATTATGTGACCCTTTGGCTAGAAGCGCACTTAGAAGCACGGGTTCAATGTGGGGATGTCCATTCAACAGGGTATGCTTACATTGATTGCATAAAAAGTCTCGGAAAAGTTTTGATAAAATATATTTATTTCAGATTTTGCCACAATGCCTCAAAATCCTTCAAAGGGGCCAAATTCTTCATCTTTTGAGTGTCAGCAAATGCTCCCTGGTAGGCGAATTCCGGAAGGTCCTTAAGGGTACGCGTGCAGGCTGCTTTGATGGTACTTGTGAACACATGGCATTTGAGGGATTATTTCAGTTTTATAGGGAATAGAAAAAAAAGTCTGCTGGTGTTATGTCTGGGCAGTCAGGAGTTTGGGGAATCATCGCGATAATGTTTTGGTCAGGTAGTCGGTTACCTAGGAGATTCAAGCACTCAAGAACTTCTGGGCGAGTTTAGCGCAGATCTTCCGCGTCGCGAAATTTTCAGTGAAAATGGTTTGCATTGCCGTCTTATCAATGATAATACGATCTTCGACCATGAGCACACTTTACCAACACGGTCTGAATTCAATACTTCACACACAAGTGGCCATGGGTTCTTGACGTCGACGGTTGTCCACCGCGGGCTTCATCCTTCGCACTTTCACGGCCATCTTTGAAGTTCTTGTCCCTAATAAAAGCTGTAGTTTGGCATGATTTTTTCCTTGAACGCTTTGTTAATTATGGCCAACGTCTCCGTACCCGATTTCCTCGGTCAACCACAAAATTTTATGGCGCACCGCTGTTAAATCTTTCTCTCCATTTTGTGTTTGCACGAGTCACTCGACAGGGATCAACTGAAAACTCGATGTAGCTTAAACAAAACATTATTTCCGATCCGATCCTCTATACCCAAATCTTATGTTCAAAGGTTGAAATTAGAATGTCAATTTAGAAAGAAACATAGACGTACTGTAGACGTAGTATGTTTCCTTCTTCTGAGTGAGTTGAATTCATCAGTTGGACTTCATCAGGACTCACTCCAGTACTTTATAATTAAATGGGATAATTTTGTCGCGTTCAGCGCGTAAAACACGATCTACAGGTCTGTAGCCAGAAGAAACGCTCGTAGGTGATTGGCGTTTGCTGAAAGTTACCCCCCACCACCACCGCAGAGCCTGCGCGGCGCGAGTGCTACGTGCAGTCAGGTCAAGAATAAATTGTGCCTGACACTTTTTATGCAAACCTTGTAATCAATTAACAACGGCTTGTGGCTAACCCAATCGCTAAGGTGGAATTCTCATTAGTTGTACCAGCCTAAAAGAACAGACAATTAAGTACTCAAATTATTCAAGTTATTTTATTACTATTCTCTTATGTAACTAATTTATGTGCATTTTTTGTCGTATTATTGCATACTCGATTGGGCGAATCGGCGGAGGATTATTATAACTTTGCTCTGCGTGGCATTGATTCTCAGATCATTAGTTTAGAAACTTAAACAAAAGAAAATTGAGACTGTTTTATTTGTGGCAATCCATTTATGGTTCAGTAGCCTGTACATGACTCAGACTGCTCAGGTGCGAGTGGGGAACGGAGAGTCCGGATGGGCAGTGTTAGGAAGAGGTGTAAGGCAGGGTTGCCCATTGTCACCGGTGCTGTTCAACGTATATGTGGAGGAAATGATTAAAGACACATGGGAAGAACTGGAGGTAGGAATGAAAGTCGGAGGGGAATTCGTAAAATCGGTTAGGTTTGCTGATGACCAAGCATTAGTTGCTCAATCAGCCAAGGAGTTGCAAGCATTGCTGAGTGAATTGGAGGTTCAGTGCGATAAATATGGGATGAGAATCAATATTAATAAAACAAAGGTTATGCAATTTTCCAGAAAGAAAAAGGCTAAGCTAAATATTAAAATAGGCGGGGAAATAATATAGCAGGTAGAACAGTTTACATATCTCGGAAGTGTTTTGGACCAACGCGGTCAAAGTGGTAGGGACGTAAGGAGAAGAATTGCGCTAGGCAAGGAGGCTTTCTCAAGGAGGAGGGAGTTGATGACGGGGACGTTGAGTAGAGATGTTAAGACAAGGCTCGTTAAAACTCTGATATGGAGCGTAGCTATGTACGGCGCGGAAACGTGGTCGCTGAAGCAGGAGGATAGACGTAGATTGGAGGCTTTTGAAATGTGGGTGTGGAGAATGGAGAAGGTGAAATGGACCGAAAGGAAAACAAATGAGGAAGTACTGGAGATGGTGGGTGAGGAGAGGGGTTTGTTGAGAGAAATCCTATGGAGGCAGGAAAAATGTATGAAAGGCGTATTGAGCGGCAGGATGTTGAAGAAGGTAATAGAGGGGAGAATATTAGGCGAACGAGGAAAGGGCAGGAAGAGGATATGGATGTTGGACGGAATGAGGGAGGAAAGAAATACACAGAGATGAAGAGACCTGATAGAGAGTAGGATACTGGATTGTGTTTTTTAGGATATTTATTTTGATAGTTGTGTCCATCCATAATTTATCTGAAAAGGTAATTTAACTAAGAAAATTGTGCCAGTATCTTTAATTCGGAATTTTTTGTCCAAAATTACATCAAGAAATGATGCCCAAACCTCACATGACCCTCCGTCAGACATGATTGCCATTCGGTGGTCACGAAGTCACACATTTCACTCTCTATCCTAAATACCTTTTATTAGGAGTTGGGGAAGTGTGCGGCGGCGCGATGAATTTCGGCCGGAGTGCCCACCAGTGGGTCCCTCGCCGCTTTGCACTCGCAATGACCGCGATAGTAGGCGCTCGTCCGGGGACGTGTCGGAGTGGCCCGTATTGGTGAGGGCTTTTGAGCAACCAACTCACGGGAGCGGAGAATTCATGAGTCACGAGAAAACCCGTGTATCATATGGAAACCTACTGGCAAGGTGCAGGCTGCTCTACCCGCTGTGTACCTCAAAGCTGTGTAAAGTTGAAGAGGTGAAAGCAGGAAAGTGGAGAAAACACCAATTACACCAGGAACGGTCTTAATTTTGTGGAACATCTATATGATTTTGAAGTGAAAAAATATTGTACTGTCCGCATTTTATTTTGTATGACTACATGTTGGACACATTTTGTCAGTTTCAATTGAAAAGTTCCAGACAAAAGGACAACGATACGACTCCATGGAACAATGAGCGATAATGCAGTATGAAAAGAACAGGGCCCTCTTCGTCCATCCGAAAGTTTATTTGGCAGGTTATTATTATTATCAACAGAAAGTTTATTTCTCCAATTTCATCTGTTCCTAATGTCCCTGAGGATTGACTCACGGAGTTACCTTCACCGCAATTTCTTTCTCCCTATAACCATTCTCTTCGCAGAAGGTACGTTTATTCCCAAGAAACAACACTTACGACTCAGAAATAATGTAAACCGTTTATGCGAGTAGTCTTTTAAATGAAATTGTGCACGGTACATTTAAACAACTATTAAAGTTTTTCACGACAATGAGAGCAGAATGGCATTAATTACCAGGCTCCCAGAACCGTAAACCTCGTTTTAAACGAAAGAATTGACAGTCTGGTTCTAAGGTGTAAATTATTTTTGGATAATTTACGGAACACCAATGACCTAATTACATTGCCGCCTGTGGCGGTCGCTGGCGAAGGGAGAAAATTCTTGTAATCCCTGTCTGATACTATTTTGTACATCCAAGCTGGAGGCACTCTCTTGCCTCCAGCTTGGATGTACCTCCAGTGACTTATTTACTTGCATTTTTTTTATTACGGGTGATTAGCGGGTGTAGGGAGAAATCTTTCGTAAGCCTTGTGTGTTTGAGTGCTTGCGACTGGTGAGGGTCAATGCTATCGAGTATACCTTAGCTGGAGCGTGTTTTGCTATCGCATATTGGTTTAATCGGGTCGCCGTGGTCCAGGGGGTAGAGCGTTGAACTGCTGACTGGAGGGTCCGGGTTCGATTCCCGGGCGAGGCACTCTGGGAACCGGCCCTAGCTAGTTGATTTTTCGGGCACCAGATCTTCCTGGGAAACCAGAACCGATACGGAAAGGAACTGGCCCCCCTACCCTCATGTGTGAATACTCATACGCCGTCGGGCGCCGTTGATTACTGTGTTTATGGTTTTTTTATTGGTTTAATCGTTTGTTCCGTCCTAATCCACGATCGTTTTTTAATTTAATTAATTTTTTACTCTGAATATTCCTTCACCATAAAAAGATACGTTTCAGGCGTGAATATGGTGGAATATCATGATTAATTAAAATCGCTAATTTTCCACAATTGTTTATTGTGGAAAATTGCTAATTTTAATTAATTCCCTCACCATATCTTTGCCCACCATTAAGAGCACGGTTGGGGTTTATTTTTCTCATATTATTCACTTTTTGGAATAGAAAATAGTCTGCTGGTGCCAAGTTGGGACTGTAAAGGGGTTGGGGAATCGTCGCGATGCCGTTGCATAAGGTTTTCGCCAGCAGACACTATACTCTGCTCTCTTGGTCGTCCGCCCAAAAACCTTCGGGACGAGTTTAGCTCAGATCTTTCGGATCGCCAAATTTTCAGCGATAATGGTGTACATTGTCATCTTATCGATACCAATGCAATATGCGATCATACGCACACTTAACCGACGGTATAAATTCAGCACTCCACCAACACGACAGGAAGTCATTGTTACCGATACTTTAATTAAAAGTGTGTGAAAGCGCAAATGTTGTTTCTCTTTCTTTCACCCTCACCATGAAGAAATTCCATAAAGTTAAGCCTGAAACTGTTAGCTTTACCGATACTTTTTATGCAAACATGGTAAGTTTTTAAAATGTAATTAATTGGATTATAAAAGCATGTCAAGGTTTCAAGATATCGAAAAGGAAGCTGAATTATCTAGACACTGCTATTTATTGGGGGTAATTGAACAGGGCAAATACTTGTCTTTGCAGGGTTAACTTATTTCTGCTTAATTATAAATTCGCAGACATTGATCAGCTCCTTTGCAGTGAAGTAGGATTTAAAACACCCTTCTTCCCTTTAAATGGCTTGTAATGCTCTGCATAGCTCCGAATCGTGTTTTAGAAATTTTCCACAATTTTTTATCTCCTATGACAAAGGTGGACAAGTCTCTTGAAAAATCATGTTATTCATATAGTAAGTCGCATGAACCCTCATCACAAAGTTTCAAGTAGTTATCTTACATTAACTTCCATTTTCGTTGACGAAACTACTCTCTTATGCATTTTTTTAAAGTAGGGGCCCTAATATCGATGTTCCACAGACTCTAATTCAAAACTTTCACAGGATATTTTGGCCAATCTATCGGACTAGTGATCAATTATTAGTATTATTAGGTAACCTACCGGTTAGGGTAGGTTTTTGGATGGACGCAACTGTCAAATAAATATTTTGTAACTCCAAAAAAAACCCAATCCAGCAACCTAAACTACATCAGGTCCCTCTTCATCTCTGTGTACTTCTTTCCACCCTTCATCCCATCCCACATCCCTATCCTGTTCCTACCCTTTCCTCGCTTGCCCAACATTCTCCCCTCTATTACCTTCTTCAACATTCCACTACCACTCAATACGCCTTTCATCCATTTTTCCTGCCTCCATAGGATTTCTCTCAACAAACCCCTCTCCTCACCCACCATCTCTAGTACTTCCTCATTTGTTTTCCTTTCGGTCCATTTCACCTTCTCCATCCTTCTCCACACCCACATTTCAAAAGCCTCCAATCTACGTCTATCCTCCTGCTTCAGTGACCACGTTTCCGCGCCGTACGCTACGCTCGCTACGTATCGCTACGCTCCATATCAGAGTTTTTACGAGTCTTTTCTTAACATCTCTACTCAACGTCCCCGTCATCAACTCCCTCCTCCTTGAGAAAGCCTCCTTGCCTAGCGCAATTCTTCTCCTTACGTCCCTACCATTTTGACTGTATTGGTCCAAACACTTCCGAGATATGTAAACTGCTCTACCTGCTCTATTTTTTCCCCGCCTATTTTAATATTTAGCTTAGCCTTTTTCTTTCTGGAAAATTGCATAACCTTTGTTTTATTAATATTGATTCTCATCCCATATTTATCGCACTGAACCTCCAATTCACTCAGCAATGCTTGCAACCTCTTGGCTGACTGAGCAACTAATGCTTGGTCATCAGCAAACCTAACCGATTTTACGAATTCCCCTCCGACTTTCATTCCTACCTCCAGTTCTTCCCATGCCTCTTTAATCATTTCCTCTACATATACGTTGAACAGCACCGGTGACAATGGGCAACCCTGCCTTACACCTCTTCCTAACACTGCCCATCCGGACTCTCCGTACCGCACTCTCGCACCTGAGCAGTCTGAGACATGTACAAGTTGCGGATCAGTCTCCTGTCCCTCCAATCCATTCCTATTTTCTGCAATACACGCATTAATTTTTCCCAATTCACTCTATCAAACGCTTTTTCGAAATCTACAAAAAAGGCAGTAACGTCCTGATTGTATTCCATATTCCTCTCGATTAGTGATCTCATTACTGCAATGGTAACACGCGTACCTCTTCCTTTCCTTAACCCAAACTGATCATTCCCTAAGTAATCATTTGCCTTACTCTCTATCCTTTTGTTGATGATCCTGAGAATAATTTTGCTGCGTGGGATATCAAACTTATTGTTCTGTAATCCTCACATGACGTAGACTTTGCCTTTTTTGGAATAGGAACTAACACCGATCTCACAAAATCTTCCGGCCAGATTCCTTCCTCATAGATACTACGAATCAGTCCATATATGGCCTTCTTCCCACCTTTCCCCAACCAATTCAACATTTCTACTGGAATATTGTCCACCTCCACAGCCTTATTTGCTTTTATCTCCTTTAATGCCCTTTCTATTTCATCGTCGAGTATGCCTGGACCTAAGCTATCTTCTTCTACGTCATGTTCCTTTTCTATGTCTAAACTTGTCGGCCTAAGTTCTTTGCCGTACAGTGTTTCTATATATTCCTTCCATCTCTCTTGGATTTTTCCTGGTTCAACTATTATCTTACCCCATTTATCTTTAACTGTTAGCACAGATCTTGCCTTCTTACTTCCCGATAATAAATTAACCTTGCTGTATAGAGCACCAATTTCACCCTTCTTCTGTAAACTTTCCATATCCTCGCATTGCGTTTTCCACCATTCTTCCTTTGCTTTATTTGTGGCCTTTCTCCATTTATTGTGTAACTCTTTGTACTTCATTTTACCTAACTCTGTGTTTACATTTTTCCATCTTCTTCTCTCATCCATATTTGCAGTCATCTCATCCGTTACCCATGGTTTCCTTATCCTTTTCCCGTTAACGGTTCCTATAGTGTCTTTAGCGGCTTCCAATATCCCTTCCTTGGTACATTCCCATTTTTCCTCGATAGTACTCAGTTCTTTACCGTCATCCATCATTTTCTCTACATCTTCCTGATACTCCTTCCTCGTTAATTCATTTACTGCTTCCAAATTCCATTTTTTAGCCCGCCGCCCTTGCCTTATCTTCTTGAAACGAACGTTACATTTCATAACAACTAAATTGTGGTCAGAGTCCGCATCCGCTCCTGGGAAACTGTGCGAATTTATCACACTGTTCCTAAACCTGTGCATAAGCATAATATAATCTAACCTTTCTGAGTCACCTGGCACTTTCCATGTATACCTACGTCTTTTGTGGGGTCTAATAATTGTTTTTTTGATGACTAACCCCTGTCTCCTGCAGAATTCAATTGCTTTCTCCCCGCGTTCATTCCTCATGCCTAACCCATAGTCCCCCACCTCACCCCCACCTCACCCCCACCTCACCCCCATCTCTTCCTTGCCTACCGTCGCATTCCAATCCCCAATCACTATCAAATGTTTCCCTGCAGGAACACTCGCGATGATAGTGATCTATATGTTATTTAATTCAGCCTAGTTTAAACCCAGGAATCAAATCTTACCCAGCGGTCTACCTGCTGGACTACCACGTATTCCTTCCATTTATTATATGCCTAGTTTCTTATAATAAAGATCAAAGAGTACTTGGAAAGTCTGGACGCTAGCCATCACGGAAATATACTTTACAAATATACTTTATCATACTACCACCGTTTTCGACCCATAGGTCTAGGATGATATCCAGTATGTATCCACACCTGTGGTAGTATAATAAAGTAATCTGTGTGAAAGTTTATTAATTAAGTGGTCTCTGGTTGTTTAAATATTCATTCACATAGAAATACAGTGTTTGAGTCACTCTATTATACCTTTTTTTGGGGGAAATTTCTGATTTATTTATTTAATGTAAGCATTAAGCAGTTCTGAAAATTTAAGATTTTCAGACCTGCTTAATACTTACATTACATTTAATACTTACATTCACTTATAAGGAAATTTTGTAGCTTAAAAGCCTGGACTTTAATTTGGAATCTTAATAACTAAATGACCGAATAATTATTTGTTAGCCCTTATATATGTAAATAATGCCTCATGCTTGTAAAAACTTACTATGCTGCAATATATCACAGCATAGTATACTTGCATACCGTATACTTGCTGTAAATATATTCATTTTTCTCTTTCAATTTTTTGGGATTTCTGTCATTATCTGGTATTTTATAATTTTTTAAGTTCCTTGTGCTTTACGCTCTTCAAGACTTCGAAATCATTGGCAATTTTGAGTAAAGAGAATCCAATTTGCAATTATAAATGTCTGATGCATAATTTTTAAAATAATTATGGAATAAAATACCGATTGAAATTAGAATTAATATTTTTATTTTAAAATAAAATTATTTTTTACTCGTACTTGATAAAAATTAAAACAGAGAAAAGAATGATAATGTTATTATAAAACAGGAGTTCATTTGCATCTGTGGAAACTTTTTGTAATGGAGCAACCACCTTGGTAGGAATCGAACTCTGGACCTTGTTTAGGTTGATCAATACCTGTAGGAATTGGACACCTCTCTGTCCCCTTTTTAATCCTACAAAATGGCGTCGCCTCCAGCATCCGCCCCTCCCCATTCGACAGATTCCAGCCCTCGCCCGCTGCCACGCCACCTTCGCCGGTCGATAGGGCGTTGAATGCCTCCGCGATCGCAGCATCCCTCCTTCTAGATTGATAGACTCGCGATTTTCCGTATCGTTTGAAACTCTCGATTCTTTGAGACTCCCCTCCGTCGCATTTCTGCAGAATCACTCATCTGGCGCGCGTTGTGCTGGTGAGGAACTTCTCGAGTCCGCCGTTCAATGCTATACGAATTAGGACCATCAAAAGAAAGATTAACGCTGGTTGACACATGAAATTACCACAAATGCAAATCGATTTCTTTATAGTTGTATGAATTTAGAATATTACCATGATGTTTTTCGCCGTTCATCGTAAAACTGAAATATCAGTTTATATTTTATTTACATGATCTCCCGGATGAATTTTCAAATATGGATGTCTAAGTAGCTCATATAGTATTATGAAAATATTTTCAAAATTAAAGGATGAATGCACGGATACACACATCTAATTTTTGAAGTGTTCGAAGTATTTTAGTTTTCTTAACTTCACTTTTCTACAACATTCCCTTCTGAATAATTTTCACAGCGTCGGTTCCAATGGCAACAGGATAACGATCTCGCTTGATAACCCAGAGTTCGCAGATTTCATTCCCGCCTAGTTGGGATTTTTACTACCTAGGGCTTGAGTACTCGTAAATGTCTTCAATTTTACGTCTGTGCGTGAAGTGGAAGAAGAGACTAAACTGTTTGAATAACCCTAAGTGCCATCAAAGAAGCTTGCAAGCTTCCCCCTAAGGAACTTCCGGAATCCACCTACCAAAAACCGTGCTGAAGTGTGTCGACGCTCAAGGGAGATGCATTCTGAAGAATTTTGAGGAATCGTAGCAATATTTGGTATAAATCAAATCTCCGAAATGTTTCCCGATAACTTTTGTGCAACTAATGTATGGCATCAATCTCGACGCAATAAGGACGTAAAGTAAAAACAATAAAAAAATAATAGCACTCCATTAGCTTATTTACTCCCTCTCAGCATAGAAATTCGCCGCCTTGGAATTAAACCTGGTGGCAACGGCGGGCTTGGGCTCCTTGTCTTCCACCAACCAATTCAAAGACATTCCCTACGTGCAACGTTGGCAACATAGGGTAAGGTCCGAAAACGCTCGACCACTCAACATTTTTTGCTCTTTGTTGTGGTCGGTAAGGATTTTCGGCACCACCCTTGCAAACGAAGAGTATGCTGACTGGCAGCCGAGTTTTTCCTTAAAAATGTGTGAACACTCGTAGTGGTACGTCTAACAAGAGACATTTAATCGGCCAGATCGCCAATCGTCGATCAGATCGCAGTTTTTGGTCCATTCGTTGCACGATTTCATCGGTTTAGATGCTCTGTGCCTTCTCTTCATCTTGCACATTTGTGCGGCCATTTTTTTAGTAGATTCGACACCACTGCCTTACCTTTACTTCTCCTTAATTGCTTTAGGTCCATAAACTAAGCTAGACCGCACTCGATGAATTTGCGCACCTAATAATCCATCTGCACCCAAAAACCTCCAATCACATCACGCACTTTTCAAATAATAATAATTTGACCCTTTCGATTAGAATCGGGTAATTTATGGTTTCAATTTTTGAAGATACATATTTTGCATACCCCCAATACAATTTCGTTTACTGTTTACAAAATATGAGTTACATGCTCTTCATTTCCGTCGTTCTTCACGTTCCCGCTTTATCTTTTGTTGATAAATCTATCCAATATTTTCCTAATCGGTTTCTCGTGCAGACATTTCCCAATTTGTTGGACGTTTTGTAGATATCCAAGGATAGTTTGCATCTTTCTTTCCTCGGCATAAATTGAGCATTAGAGGAATCTGTGTACTGCCGTGTCCTCCTCCTCCATCATGCATTCACACGTCCCCTCCTTTTTTCCTCAATTTTCTTGAGGTATGATCTAAACTCCCCGTGTCCTGTTAACATTTGCATAATTCCTTTGTAAGTTTTAAAGTTGATCTTCATTCTTTCCTTTCCGGTTGTTTTCCTCTGTTCTAATGTTTCCCGTTCCCATTTCTCCTGGAAATATGCTCTTATAACCTTCCTGTTCCTGCTCCATTTCTCAGTTGGGGACAAAGTTACATCTCCTAGAGTGGCTTCTTCCATCTGCTTCATCCGTGAATTGATTCTTCTTTCCTATATTGAGAATGGTATCATCTGAAACCCGGTTATTATTTGTAGAGCTTCATTACAGGCCGCATTGTAGTTCCTAGATATTGCAATTAGGCAAGATCTTTGAGCCTCCTCCAGTTTCCTCCTGATTCTGCTGTAATTTAGTCACTCCCCCCACACCTCACAGCCGTATGCGATGGCTCTTTGCATATATCGAAAGCTACGATTTTCGCGGAAAATGATACCTGCAATCATCGACAGTCAAATGACTAATGAATCAATAGAGTAGCTTTGAAAACAATAGATTGCGCTACATCCGTGCGACTTTGTTCTACCTCGTCAGTATGTTTAGCAAAAGAAATCTGTTGCTTATTTCAAATTTGTCTCGATCGGGTTCTTCTTTTTCCTTGAATATTATAATTCTCCTCTTGCAGAGCAGTGGTCACTCAGTTGTGTTGAACTTGCAATGTGTCTACAAATTGGAGAGGGCAACTACCGAATATGGAATGGGGAGACATGCAGGAATCATCTCCGCGTAAGTGTACCGCGTTGGGGTAGTTTAATTGATTGTGTTTGCAACCCTTCAGAGCCACAAATTGTGGAAGAGGAAGCACATTTTATAAAGTCGTTTCCTGAAGACGATTGCTCTCTCGTGAGGCGGGCAACTCGGTGAGAGAAAATGATTTTCCAAATGGCTTTAGGCTGCGCGCGGATAGTTCCGTTTTGTTCCGGAGAAGAGTTGTCAAATGTTTCCGGGTACCATTTTAGCCCATGTCAGAGAATCTTTATGTCATCTCACCCTTTAAATTTTGGCTGAGTTATCTCAGGATATTTTGATGTTTTGTCATCGTAGGCAAATTTACATACAGTTCTACGCATGCTGATGTCATGGGGCTCAGTACGCAAAATAATTCTCAGATTGCTCCTGAATGCACGCATCCGGAATTCGGAGACACTACTGCTTTCAGCCAAAGTACAAAGCGTGCAGAAGATAAAACTTGTCCTCTGACTTAAACTAACGATTAGCTCCATATTATTATTAGCATTGGCCTAGCGGTAATTTTTGATGGACTTCGGAAACTGTTTTATTCGGCTTTGGCCTTCACTGAGACACCAGAGGGCTGTCAAAGAGCATTTACTGGCATAAAAAACAGTTTGCGTAGCGTTAAATCCCACTCCGAGGCTCTCTCTTCCTCCACCTTTCTCTCTCCTGCCAAAACAATCCACCCCCCCTCTGTCACAGCCTCATCGCCCCTCAAAGCCCATTCAACACATTTTAATGACCTCCTCGACTCTTTTCCAAGCAACCATCTTGGTCCTTTTTTATGCCTTACATTTTGTTTTGTTTTTTTCCTTTATTTTCTGCAATTTTCTTCGTCTTCTCTCTCCAATTTTATCCAATTTACACTTTTGCTCTTGCTTTAATGATCAGTTTCGTTAGAATATATCAAATAAAAGTAAAATAAAATAAATAAAAAAAGTAAAATAAAAACACAAATGAAAAAATAAAGCTTGAGACACAGGAAATAGCAATTTATAGTTATCGGCACACTACTGAAAGAACTCTGAATGCCAATCATGCAATTAAGTTATATCGGCAGCACTTTTCATTTAATATGTTAATCCTCTTACAGCCACGATATCTCAGTCTTTAATATTTCTGCTGCTAGTAACCTCCTTTCAACTATAAAAGAGTGATCTTCTTCCTAATATAAAACTTCTCAGACAAACCGCTATTCTCTTTTTTTGCCAAGTCCACATTGTCGCTCATCCAATCCAATCTAATCATCCCCTGCCTCAGTCTTCGAGAATACGCGTCCGTGAGCTCGCAGTAAATAGAAGGAGCGATTAAAATGAAAGTTTCAGCGAAATTAATGACTTACGACATTTGCAGACGGTTCCTGCATCTTCGTGTCTCCTCTTTTCTTTTTTTTATCAAAGTCTTTGCTTCTTTCTGAACTACTTCTCTTCTCCATCTCTCCCCTTTGACCCCGCGTCCTCGACTCCAGGCGCTAGCACGTAGGGCGATAAATAAGGAAGAGGGAAGTGGAATTCGGCAAGAGGAAGGTCATTATCAACTCGGGAGGACTTACCTGCCTTCTTCCTCCGTATTTTTTCATCTCTTTACTTCCGTCATAAAATTAGCATGGGAGTCGTTTCTCGAGGAGTCTTAAGGGGAAAGAGGAAAAAGTTATTCAAAAAATTTACTACCACCACAAACATAAAACACTTTCGGTCACGTAGTCATGGGGGGAGGAGGTTGAGGGGGGGGTGGCTTTGGATTCAGGGTGCCGCGCCGCGGGAAAGGGGTCGGGCGGGTATGCTGGACCTTCAGAGTTGCCAACATCTCCAATTGTCCGCATTCCTGCTCGGATCATCTCTACGACTGTGCGTCTGCGTCCAGGTCCAATCAAACAAAAGCCAATGCGTGGCGTGGTCGAGAATGAAGGAAGCAACAGGCACGTGTACATTCTGATACACCGAGTGTATGCCGAGAAAGCAAAGAGTATGTTAAATTAATTTCTCTTGCTTTGTGTGCGATTTAAACAAAGAGATGAATGTACTGTAAAATAAACGCGCACATCTGTTTATGTTTTCTTGCTCGCAGATCTGAGACATCAAATGATTAATTGGTAATAAATAAGGCTATTGTTTTGACTACAAGAAGTTCATCGGGGTAGGGAGGGTGTTGAAAGGAGCGTGGTAATGGTGTACACCCAAGCGCGACATCGACACAAATACCTCGCGATCCACCGAAAAGGTGTGACCGGTGGTGTAATCACCCGGTGGGAAGGCGAACAATGCTCTATTGAGCACCAGATTCTTTCATGGCTTTCTAATGCGGTAATCCGGGAAGAATTTAGATAAAAAAGACACTAGGTTACTGAAAATGCATGCAATTAAGTGGAACTAATTATTCCCTAGACACTGTGGATGGCAATTGGGACTTTTGCTATCTTTAACCCTACAGTTGCTATCCCGTATTGTCCGTGGGATGAAGGAGTTCTTGAGTCTGCTAGTTCTGGCGTCTTATTTCCCGAATTTTATATTCATTGTCCAAGCGACCAATGTATGTTGGGGTGCGAATAATTTGAAAGATCTCGGCGCTGTAATATGGGACTATGAATTTATTTAATAAGTTAAATATAGCATTGAATTGTCTTTCTTCTGACGATTACCAACCCAACTCCAGAAGCATTTCCTAACTTAAGGGACACAAGATATCATTAAAACTCATTCAACGGGTTGCAATAATTATTTTTTTAGCCATTCATATTTTTAGTTCCCTTAATTCCATCCAAAATACATTTTCTCTGTCCCTCTTCCAGCCTTCCTATCCAACCATTCTCCAGGACCCGATCGCATCTCCTAAATCTATTCATCTTGCCTTCATTCAATGGCCGCAATGAAGGTCTCTCTTCTTTTGCCATGCCTACTTTTCATCATTTTGTCCCTTTCCTTTCATTTTGTTTTATTCATTCTTCACAATAATGCCCCGTAGACCTCCAATTGTTGCTAAACCCCTTGCCTCCACAAAAAAGTTTCCGTATGGTGCTAAACATACAAGCTGTACGCTTGTTATTGTTTAACTTGAATTTTTTTTGTATCTAAACTTTAGGTGTCTTCCATCAGTGCTCGCCTCCTCTTTTTAAAAACTTCTACAAACCGCAAATTCCCTTTCAATGCTTTAATTACTTAGTTAGACTCCTAACCCCTAAATAGGCGAACTCTTTCACCTGTTCTAGTTTATGTCCTCCAAATTTTATTTTACCCCGTATATATATATATATATATATATATATATATATATATATATATATATATATATATATATATATATATATATATATATATATATCTGCTCAGGTGCGAGTGGGGAACGGAGAGTCCGGATGGGCAGTGTTAAGAAGAGGTGTAAGGCAGGGTTGCCCATTGTCACCGGTACTGTTCAACGTATATGTAGAGGAAATGATTAAAGAGGCATGGGAAGAACTGGAGGTAGGAATGAAAGTCGGAGGGGAATTCGTAAAATCGGTTAGGTTTGCTGATGACCAAGCATTAGTTGCTCAGTCAGCCAAGGGGTTGCAAGCATTGCTGAGTGAATTGGAGGTTCAGTGCGATAAATATGGGATGAGAATCAGTATTGATAAAACAAAGGTTATGCGATTTTCCAGAAAGAAAACGGCTAAGCTAAATATTAAAATAGGCGGGGAAAAAGTAGAGCAGGTAGAACAGTTTACATATCTCGGAAGTGTTTTGGACCAATACGGTCAAAGTGGTAGGGACGTAAGGAGAAGAATTGCGCTAGGCAAGGAGGCTTTCTCAAGGAGGAGGGAGTTGATGACGGGGACGTTGAGTAGGGATGTTAAGACAAGACTCGTAAAAACTCTGATATGGAGCGTAGCTATGTACGGTGCGGAAACGTGGTCGCTGAAGCAGGAGGATAGACGTAGATTGGAGGCTTTTGAAATGTGGTTGTGGAGAAGAATGGAGAAGGTGAAATGGACCGAAAGGAAAACTAATGAGTAAGTACTAGAAATGGTGGGGGAGGAGAGGGGTTTGTTGAGAGAAATCCTATGGAGGCAGGAAAAATGGATGAAAGGCGTATTGAGCGGTAGTGGAATGTTGAAGAGGGTAATATAGGGGAGGGTGTTGGGCAAGCGAGGAAAGGGCAGGGATAGGATAAGGATGTTGGACGGGATGAAGGGAAGAAGGAGGTACATGGAGATGAAGAGGGACCTGATGTAGATTAGTTTGCTGGATTGGGTTTCCTTTGGAGTTACAAAATGTTTATTTGATAGTTGTGGCCATCCAAAAACCTACCTTAACCGGTAGATTACCTAATAATAATAATAATAATAATAATATATATATATATATATATATATATACAGGTATAGGTTTGAAGATATCCCACCTACTTTCAATCCAGCATTTAGTTCTTCTCATGCTACCTTAATATTTCCTCAACGTGCACAAGGTTTGTGTAAAAATTATCAGCAACAATGTTTCCCTGAAGTGTGCGTGAAGTGCAGAATTCAGACCGAGTCTGTTAAGTGTGCGCATGATTGCAGATCGTATTGGCATTGATAAGGTGACAATGCGCACAATTATCACTGAAAATATGGCGATGCGAAAGATCTGCGCCAACATTGTCCCTAAGGACTTGGGCGCTTGAGACTCCAAGGTTACCAACTATCTGACGAAAACGGGCATCGCGACGACTTCCCAACTCCCTTACAGTTCCGACTTGGCACCAGCAGAATAATTCCTATCCCAAAAATTGAATCCAGCGTCCCTCAAAGGACACCACCATGGGACGCTAAGTTCCGTCAAAAATCTTACACGCGTACCCTTAAGGACATTCCACCAACCAGGGAACCTTCGAGTCTTGAAAAATCTACAAGGGAAAAAGTATGTTGACGCTCAAGGCATGTACACTAAAGAATTTTGAGAGGCATTGCATCAATTCTGAAATAAATCTATTTTTCCGGCATTTTTTTCCGATACTTTTTATACAAACCATGCATACAAAAAAGAACAGGTGGAAATTGTCGACCTTGTCTCACTCCTCTGACTACCACTGATCTTCCAAACTCTTCACTCTCCATTCATAAATCTGCAGGCTGAGGCCTGTAGAGAATAAGTCATCCCTGTCCTCGTACAGTTTACTCCTTCCGCCTGTAATCCGTTCATTATTTTCCCAAATTCTCTGTCAATCGCTTTCTCAAAATCTTTGAACCACACTAAGTCATTCTGATTTGACTGTATGTTCGTTTTGAATAGAACAATAAATTCGCTTATCTCACCTATTTGCTCATGTTTTCTGTAATACATTGATTGATTCTATTCATTAAATTCTGTGAACGCCTTCTCGAAATCTGCGAAACAAAAAATATATCTTGATTTTATTTTCTGTTATTCCCTATAATTAACTTCGTTGCTGTTATGGCATCTCGCATATCCATTCCCCTTGCTGAACGCATACAAATCATCTCCTATGTAATTCTTTGGTCGAGGATGGTCTGGGATGGAGAGAAGCGCAAATGAATGCTACCTAGGGGATGATAAGTATGGGTTAAGGGAAGGCAGAGAGACGCGGTGAGGTGAGATTGCCCGCGATTTGAATTTGAAAGTAGCAACCTTGCAATCAAATATTTCAATCAGACTTGTGCACAGAAAAATTAGCTTACGGGCACACAGGTAGGCCAAGCACCTGAAAATCGTTTACATTAAGGGGAAAACCACTACAGTTCAGATTACAAACAGGATCTAAAATGTGTGCCTGGTAATGTTCTCGGACGATTTTCGACTCGTACGTGTACTCTGCCCAAACTTATACGAATACCACTGCTCAACTCAGTACGGTACATTATTTTGTCAAAAATTATAGGGTTCCTATTTAATATAACTCAAGATGGAATGGCTGCCCTTTGCGCAGTTGAAAATTCGTAAAATTTGTTCTAAATTTTGTAATATATTCGGAGCAAATGAGGAGTTTCCCCCCCAACCCCGCCATCCCCCAATTCCCCCCAACCCCGCCATCCCCCAATTCCCCCCAACCCCGCCATCCCCCAATTCCCCCCAACCCCGCCATCCCCCAATTCCCCCCAACCCCGCCATCCCCCAATTCCCCCCAACCCCGCCATCCCCCAATTCCCCCCAACCCCGCCATCCCCCAATTCCCCCCAACCCCGCCATCCCCCAATTCCCCCCAACCCCGCCATCCCCCAATTCCCCCCAACCCCGCCATCCCCCAATTCCCCCCAACCCCGCCATCCCCCAATTCCCCCCAACCCCGCCATCCCCCAATTCCCCCGCCAAACGCCCTTGCGCCGGCTTGCGGCGTATTAAGTTGGTGTAGATGTAGGATTAAACTCATTCATGAAATTCTTATGATTGATCGAGTGAACTGCTTAAACAGAGGAGTATTTTCACCCTTTGTGCATAGCATGAACTGAATTAATATATTTTCAGCATTAAATTATGTAAATAATGATAATTCATATCATTCTATAAGATATTATTAACACTGTAACCCAATCTTGTCGCATTTGAGTCAATGGATTACTATTAATCAATGGATATTATTAATCAATGATCGAGTTAGACACGGCGCCGTGGGCGGGCCATTTCCCCTCCCTTCCGTTTTATTAGTTCCACAAGTTACCGCCAGGGGATGACTGCGTAACTTTACTATAAATTTGGGAAATTTATGTCTGGGGGTTATTCGGGCCCTCATCCTGCCCGCGAGGGGCGGTTGGCACCACGAAAGGATGGCGTTGGGGGACATTGGTGGTGGGGGGTTTGTTGGATGAGGGAGGGGCGGAGCAGATAGAGAGGGAGGTCGTGCCCATGGCGGGTGTGTCGGTCGCGGGAGAGCAGAACCTGCGAAACTTTGCTGAAATCAATTCGCAATCCATGCGTCGCGCAAATGATCGAGTGGTGATGAAATATTTCCTGACATTAATTATAAAATATTTCCTTATTCCCGATTCTGTACTCAGGATGAAAGTGACGACAAGACTTCGTATTTATTTATCTAGGTGATAACCACGTTAATTAGCCGAAAAATTTATGTAGGAGAGTAGGTGACACTATTGGACACAACTAAAAAATTATAAATATTTTGTTTTCCCTAAAAACACACAACTAAAAATCCTACTATGCAATAAGTGCCTCTTCATCTCCGCATACTTCTTTGCACACTTCATCCCGTCCAACATCTCTATCCTGTTCCTGCCCTTTCCTCGTTTGCATATAATTCTCCCCTCTATTACAGTTTTCAGGCTTCCACTGCCGATCAATACGCTTTTCATCCATTTTTAATACCACCTTATGATTTCTCCCAATAATCCCCGCTCCTGGCCAAACATACCTTGAACTTCCTCCTTTGTTTTCCTTTCGGTCCATTTCAACTTCTTCATTCTTCTCCACACCCACATTTCAAAAGCCTCCAATCTACGTCTATCCTCCTGTTTCATTGACCACGTTTCCGCGCCGTACATAGCTACGTTCCATATAAAAGTTTTAACGAGTCTTTACATCCCTAATTAATGTCCCCGTCACCAACTCCCTCCTTGTGAAAGCCTCTTTGGCCAGCGCAATTCTTTTCCTTACGTTGTAACTGTTGTAACTCCTCTAGTTTTTCCTAATCCTATTTTAATGTTTAGCTTAGCCTTTTTCTTTCTGGAAAAACGCAAAACCTTTGTTTTATTAACATTGATTCTCATCCCATATCTATTGCACTGAACCTCCAATTCACTCAGCGATGCTTGCAACCCCTTGGCTGACTGAGCAACTAATGCTTGGTCATCAGCAAACCTAACCGATTTTACGAATTCCCCTCCGACTTTCATTCCTACCTCCAGTTCTTCCCATGCCTCTTTAATCATTTCCTCTACATATACGTTGAACAGTACCGGTGACAATGGGCAACCCTGCCTTACACCTCTTCCTAACACTGCCCATCCGGACTCTCCGTTCCCCACTCGCACCTGAACAGTCTGAGACATGTACAGGTTGCGGATCAGTCTCATGTCCCTCCAATCCATTCCTATTTTCTTCAATACACGCATTAATTTTTCCCAATTCACTCTATCAAACGCTTTTTCGAAATCTACAAAACAGGCAAAAACGTCCTGATTGTATTCTATATTCCTCTCGACTAGTGATCTCATTACTGCAATGGCATCACGCGTACCTCTTCCCTTCTTAAACCCAAACTGTTCATCCCCTAAGTAATCATTTGCCTTACTCTCTATCCTTTTGTTGATGATCCTGAGAATAACTTTAGCTGCGTGGGATATCAAACTTATTTTTCTGTAATCCTCACATGATGTAGCCTTTGCCTTTTTTCGGAATAGGAACTAACACTGATCTCATAAAATCTTCCAACCAGATTTCTTCCTCATAAATACTACGAATCAATCCATATATGGCCTTCTTCCCACCTTTCCCTAACCATTTCAACATTTCTACAGGAATATTGTCCACCCCCACAGCCTTATTTGCTTTCATCTCCTTTAATGCCCTTTCTATTTCATCGTCGAGTATGCCTGGACCTAAGCTATCTTCTTCTACGTCGTGTTCCTTTTCTATGTCTAACCTTGTCGGCCTAAGTTCTTTACCATACAGTGTTTCTATATATTCCTTCCATCTCTCTTGGATTTTTGCTGGTTCAACTATTATCTTACCCCACTTATCTTTAACTGCTAGCAAAGATCTTGCCTTCTTACTTCCCGATAATAACTTATCCTTGCTGTATAGCGCACCAATTTCACCCTTCCTCTGTAAAATTTCCATATCCTCGCATTGCGTTTTCCACCATTCTTCTTTTGCTTTATTTGTGGCCCTTTCTCAATTTATTGTTTAACTTTTTGTACTTTATTTTGCCTAACTCTGCGCTTACATTCTTCCATCTTCTTCTCTCATCCATTAGCATTAATCTACTTATAAATTTAGTGCAAGAAGACATAAATTTACCACGTCATTTACTTGGTGACATTTTTTTCTCTGAATTTAAACATCAAATTATAGTGGATGACCATGCTTGGAATTGGTGTTTTTCCATAACTTCTCTCAGTTCTTCCACCGCGACTTACTTTTGCCCTCTGATTAATTCTCTTGGACGATATTTTGGGAATCACAAGGAGTCCTTCGCCCCCCCTCCGCACTTGTTCTACCCATTCACTTCTCTCAAGACGGTTATTCTCCTTTCATAAGGCTATCGTGCCTCCACATTTCCCCGATAAAACTTTCCATTCTTCTTATTAGATTTCTTGTTTAATACTTCTAAAATAGAGGCGTGCTTGGTAAAAAGTTTGCTCGACCACTTCAGAGAACAGGACTGATTTTAATCTGCGAAATTTGTTTTTTTTTTAATTTGACCAACAGCTCTCTCTCTTTGTCCGCTGTTCGTTTTTATGCCAGTTCTAAAATTTAGTAATGCTGAATGAAAAACGCCGGCCAATGCAGTGAAGAAGCCTCACCTCGGATTAAAAAATGAGGTTACATATATTTAAAACAGAGAAATCGAGCCTGAATGCTATACGGTGAGGATCCAGGAAATTGCCCAGGGAACCAACCCTAAACCGGATTTTCTTTAAATTCATTTCGTGATGACGAAAGATTTATTTCATAAATAATCCTTTTGATGACAGCCGCAGATCCGGACCAAGTGGCCCTAGAGGGTACCCCGTATCTCCACACTGAGCCAACTCTGCTTTTCTTAGTGCCCTTTACTTCCCTCCCGCCCCCCAGAACCCTCCGATGTAATCTAAAATTGATTCGGCTCCCTTCTCCTTTCATATCTCCATATGCGCCTACATTGCCACGGGC